>OY735230.1:13213571-13813571 GCA_963457665.1 Thysanoteuthis rhombus | reverse complement strand
CTATTTATTCTGGTTTATTTGAGGTTGTCAAATCAAAGGCACAAAAAAGCAAATTTCAGCAATTTTGTTGTACGATTTCAAAATGGGACATAAAGTAGCAGAAACTGCTCACAGTATCCACCAACTATTTGACCTGGGGTGTGTCAATGAACATATAGCTCAATTTTGGTTTTAAAGATTTTGAAACAGAGAAGAGCCTTGAAGATGCAGATATCTGTCTATGATTGACGATACCCAGTTGTGGGCCATTATCGAGGTGGACCCATGCGAAACAATGCAAGAGGGTGCAGAGGAACTAAACATTGACCATTCGACAGTTGTTCAACATTTGTACCAAATTTGAAGACCAAAAAAATGTAACCTGTCATGAGAGTGACCCTGAAGGAAAAGCAAAAAAAAACCTGCATGTCACAGGAATCACCCTACTGAAATCTAACTAGGCTACAAAACTTTCATTCATCCAGTTTACTCACCACTCCTCTCTCGGACTGACTACCACTTTTTCAATCATTTCGACCACTTCCTGTAAGAGAATGTTTTCAACAACCAAGCAGCAGAATTCATTGGTTTCAGGACCCCAGAATTCTGAGCTCCCGGAGTAAATGGATGTTGTTTCTAGTTGGCAAAAATGTGTACATTCTGAAGGTTTTTATTTCAATTAATAACTCCTATTCTAAGCTGAGATATTCTGCTTCAAAGTTGAGGGTGAAAAACTGCGATTATCTTTGCACCAATCTAATTCATCCAGGTAGTTATGATGTTAATTACCTAAAGTGATTAAATCCTAAAATATTTTCATGTTCCATAGAATGTAAACTGAATAGAATCAAGTAAAATCCAATACACTCGAACATGATATTAAAATCAATTATATAATCATTTTATGCAATAAAGTGCTCGAAGGTAGCAAGGAAATTTTGTAAGTTTTTCAGTCTTTAAAAAGAAGTTCTCTGAATGTGCATCAGCAAAAATCTCACTTTAACACTAATATATGCTGTAGGCTGTTTTACATTCTCTGAAAAATTACATTTTCTCTAACTGCATTGCTATGTTATGTTCTGCCACTAAATGAGGAAGACATACAATCATATTGTTAGACAGTTCCATTTACATGATTTTGTTCATTTTTGATTCTTAAAATCATACAAAAAATCCAAATCTCAAATCAAGCGGAATAACTTCTAATCAAAGTTACGTCCCTTGTGCTTCTAATTGATTAATGATTTTTTAAAAATTCAGTTCCTAGACGAGTTTCGGTTGGAAAAAAATTCTAATTGTTGATGAGTATCACTGTGTTTATGATCGGTTTCAAGCGAACATGAATTTAAGATTCAATAATATACAAGGTCTGTCTGGAAAGTATCAAGTGATTTTGAATATTTTGAGAACCGGTTTCACAGCCTTGATGTAATTTGACAACCAATCAGCGGGGACCTTACGGCAAATGTGTGAACACACTAAATAGGGGTCACTCATCAGCTGCAAGATGCCATTGAGTGAGTATGTGTACTATGTGACTGTCAAGTTAACAATGACCAAGCCTGCCCACTGTAAATGTCTCATGCAGAATTCAATTAGCAAAAACTTGCATCCCCAAGGGCTGTCAGCCCTAACTACACAAGATTTGACTCCCTATGACTTTTGGCTTTTTACCATTGAAAGGGAGGATATTTCAGACTGTGGACAAGATCAAGGTGAATATGACGGGGTAGCTGATAGCGATACTGGAAGAAGACTTTGCAGACTGTTTTGAGAAGAAAGGGGGATGCTAGGATATGTATGAAATACCGAAGGGAATACTTTGAAAGAACTAAGGCACCAATGTTCTTGGTAGACTATTTTTTCATTGGGTGAGGATGGCTGGATACTTTCAGGACAGACCTTGCAGGGAACTATCTTTAAGTCTCAATAAGAGCTCATTCTTTGCTTCCAATCCATGCTGTTTACTCACTGCCATAGATTAATGGCTTGAGTTGAGTTGTGATAAAAAACAAGTAAAAGAATTGGATGAATGTAAATAGTAGTCAAAAATCAATGATAATAGTTCAAAATACTTCATCTACCAAATACCAAAAAAATGATAAAACAGGTCTGGTTAGTCACTCAATAGAAACCGTCATGTGACCATGTCTTTTGGCAGTATGCTGTTTTGGAGGTGATCAATGAAAAAAACCAGGAAAAGGTGTGATCAGTGAATAAGTTATTTCTCTTGCCCTTTGCTGGGTAGTGATCACTAAAAGAGTCTTCCTTTTTGAAAAACCAGCATGAATGCCGCAATACATAAATAAGGGATCAGTTGAGCAAGGACTTACATTGCAAAATGAACCCCACACTAATAACTTATCTATGGGGGAAATTCAAAAAAAAAAAACAACAACAAAAAAAAAATCAGGGGTGAATGCTCAAATTTTCAGTCCTCTCACTACATTGGTGCAGCCTGTATGCATGATACATACATAGCCAGCCAGACCAACTTGAAAACTGAAGAAACCAATGTTGATAGTCTTGGTTGACAGTATCTAATAGTAGGGAGGTTTAGATATGATGTTGTTTTACTCTTTAGTGGTCAATCAGGGTGTCCAGCCCACAAAAGGCCAGCATTAGTAGAAAGAAAGAATTCGATATTTTCTTGTATAGGTTGCCCGACATGGCTAGTAGGCAAAGTTAGAGCTTGGCTGCACTTTCAACACATGATTCAGTTGGTCAGCCAGAAAAGAATCAGTTTTCTATCTCAACTTTTGTCGAGTCAATACTGCTTCAGTAACAAAGTGCATGAAGTCATAATCACCCAGAGCCCAACCATTGCAAGCAGATAACAACACCCCAATATCCTTCACAGCTTAATAGATAAAGAGATCTATTTATCTTGGTCTTTTCTTATCTATCTATCTGTGCCAGCCTGTTTCTATCTACCTATGTTGAGCTTACAACTAACTCGTATTACAAACTGTCATCAAAACTGTCAAAATAGGTTTCTTCAGTTTTCAAGTTGGTCCGGCTGTCTGGCAGGCTATGTATGACATGTACAGGCTGTACCAATGGTGCTAAATGGCTGAAATTTTCTATCTACTCAACAAAAAACGTTTTTTTCTTTTAAATATCCCTCCCGAATATATCTGGCTGCATCAATGGAGCTGGTGCTGAAAATATTCACTCTATATATTGTCTTGAAAATGTTTCTTTGAAAATCTCCCCCCAAATAGTTTTTTAAAGGGGAGGGGTCAATTATTTACCATGTAAGTTTATACTAAATTGATCTCCTACTTTGTGTCCACCACAATTCATGTTTGATCCAGACTTTAGTGATAACTGCCCGTCAAAAGGCAAAAAAAGTATCTCATCCATTGAACACCCCTTTGTCCAATATTTTAATTGATTACCCCCAACATAGCATTCTGCCAAAAGATGCTGATAGTTTCTACTGAGTGACTAACCAAACCAGTTTTCATATCTCTAAAGCCCTTGATCCCCCTGTCCAGCAATCTTATCCCATTCATTTCTATCTAATCTAGTTTGTATTGATCTATCTTAGTTGATCCTTTTCTTATCTAATCTTCTCAATATATATCATCTTATCTACCTAGCCCGATAGTTAACCCTCAGTTTTATATCTATGATATCTCATCCAATATTAGAAACTGACAGCAAAGGCTGTCACTAAAACTGTCAAAACAGGTTTCTTCAAATCTTCAAGTTGGTCTGTGCATCATGCCTACAGGCTTTATCAGTGGTGGCAGAGGACTGAAAATTTCAACATTTGCCCCCTTATTATGTCTGAAAATTACACCCTAAATATATTTATTTTCTCCTGAAAATTACACCCTTAACAGATTTTTTTTTCTGAAAATTACACCCTAGAAGGATTTTTTGTTGAAAATTACACCCTAAATAGATTTTTAGTAGGCTGATCAATTTACAGTGTAAGTTTATTCTAAATTGGTCACTCAGTTTTTGTCTGGCGGCATACAGTTGGTTTTTTTTTAAATTTAGTTTTTTTTTCAGGGATCACTGTCCAGCTAATGACGAGAGAAGTAACTTATTCATTGATTACCCTTTTTCTCAATTTTTTGATTGATCACCCCCAGCACAGGGTGCTGCCAAAAGGCACTGGTTGCATGACGGTTTTCAGTGAGTAACTAACCAGACCTGTTCTTCAGTGTTCAAATGAGAGACCTTCTTATCTAGCCAATATAGCCAGCAATCTCATCTGCTTAAAATTCATGCAATCTTTTACCTGTCTTTCCACATCCTATTTATATCGATCAAGTCATTTATCCACTTACACATTTTCGTGTATGTATCCAAAGTAAAAAGGTTCTGTCAAAGGCTAATTGGTGTGCAATCATTTAATTCGAGCTTATTAAAATATGAATTTTCTAATTAAATATTTCAAGTAAATCTTAATGCAGAAGATTTTTGAGAAAAGTGCTGTGGTATAAAAGCCTGGTCGGCCCCCAGGGTTCCTGGTGCTCTGGGCATGTTAAAAGGCTGCTGCTACTGCTTATTAATGCTTGATAGTGAGCAAAATAAATATTTAAGGATAAAAAGTTTATTGCAATTTTGGCAGAATGTTCTGTTGGGGGTGATCAATTAAAACATTGGAAGAAGGGATGATAATGAATAAGTTACTTCTCTAGCCTTTCGTTGAGCAGTAAGCACTAAAAACCCTGAATTTAAAAAAAAAAACAAGTAGGCATAGACTGGGGACTAATTTAGTATAAACTTACCTTGCAAGTTAAACACCCCACTAAAATCCTATTTCGAGGGGAGTTGATAAAAAAATAGACATAATAAGGAGTAAATGTTGAAATTCTCAATCCTCTGGATCCATTGGTACGATATATACGTACATAGCCAGCTAGGCGGACCGACTTGAAAACTGAAGAAACCCGTTTTGGCAATTTTAGTTTATGGTTTCTGATAATCAAGTGAAAGAACAGTTCCAACAAGCTTGGTAATGCTAGGGTCAAATTCCTTTGCTTCATTTAAATCTAAAAGGTAAACGAAACAAAATTCATTTCTCCATACAATATTATTTCCAAACTAAGTGTCTTTTTCATCATCGTGGTCATGATGATGATGATGATCATCATCAGTCTTTTAACATTCGTTGTTGGACATAGACCTTCCCCAGGATTTGCCACAATTCTCTATCATGGGTGTCACGGAGCCAGTATTTCCTGAATCTGTCTAGTTCATCTTTCAATCTTGTGTTTTGTTGGCCTCGGTTTCTTCTGTGATCTCTGGGGATCCATGTTGTGAGTCGCGATGTCCATCGGTTGTCTGCTATTCTCACAACATGGCCTGCCCATTGCCATCTGAGTTTTTTAGTAGTTTCTATGATGTCACGGATACCCGTTTTCTTCCTTATATATTGTGCTGTCTTGTGATCTCTCCATGTAAGGTTGAGAATGATTCTTTCATGCGCATGTTGCTTGCTTCTCAGTTTGTACGTCTGTCTCTTGGTTTGCTTCCATGTTTCAGCTCCATAATTGACTATCAAAAGAATACATTGTCTGTATACTCTTCTTTTCGGGATTATTGGGATTGTCTGGTTTTTGAAAGTTGAGCTTGCTCTGCCGAAGGCTTGCCATCCTAGAGTGATTCTTCGCTTGATTTCCCCCTCTTTTGAGGATCTCATGGAGATTCATTGTCCTAGGTGTCTTTTTACAACTCCTTTATTAGTAGTTCCTGAAAATAGGATTTTGAAATTTTAACATCGTCAGTTTTTCAGTTTTTGCTGAGGTAATCATCATTGTTGTGATATGTGAGAATAATATCAAAACTCAAATAAGTAGGAGCCTGACAATAGTCAAGTACTATACAATATATATTATACATACTATATGTACAGATCAATACTAGATATCTATCATTTGAATTACAATGCATTAAAGATGTAAAGTCTGTAAGATAGAAAGTCCAAGTGTCTCGGGCACATGACAAGACACTCCGTAGCACTTGCTGCCCTACGTGATTGCTTGCTCTGAATAAAGGAAAGACAAACATATTATTTATTCATCAGAATTAGAGGGGGTTTTAAGTGGAGAGATAAGTTAAGAAAAAGTAATGACCAGAAAGATATGAATGACTAACAAAATAGCTCTTAATGCAATACAAAACAGATATAAAGGAAACAGGTCTAGTTAGTCACTCAAAAGAAACTGTCATGTGAGCATGCTGTATCAGGGATGATCAATTGAAAATTTGAACAAAGAGGTGATTAATGAATAAGTTTCTTCTCATGCCTTTTGTTGGGGAGTGATCATTAAAAAGTCTGGATTTTTTAGAAGAATAAGCAAGCAGACACAAACATCTCAGATCAACTTAGCATAAAGTTGTATTGCAAATTGAACCCTCACAAAAAACCCAGATAGGGTGGAGGTTTAAAAAAACAAAACAAAAAAAACTGTTTCTCTGAATTTTTGTGATGAGGTATTATTATTATTTCTATTATTATTCCGACTATCCTCATCTTGGTTGTTTTTCATACAACATTTTGGCCGTTGCACTCTACGGCCTAATAAATCAATAATTCGAAAATACTACTATTGCTAAGAGGGGAGTGCGGTCTATATACTCCCGTTGGTTAAATAAAGGGTTCGGTTTGTTACTTCCCCCACACCTACCAGATGATACCTGATGAAGGCCGTAGAGTACAATGGCTGAAATGTTGTATGAAAAACAACCAAGATGAGGATTGTCCGAATAATAATAGAAATAGAGATTTTTAAAAAACTGTTTTTTTGCGGTAAATGTTTAAATTGCCAGTTCTCTGGCTCCATTGGTACAGCCTTTATGTGTAACACATAGATAGATAAATAGATAGATCGATAGTTAGCCGGCCAGACCCACTTAAAAACTGAAGGAACCTATGCAGATAGTTTTGGTTGAAGGTTTCTAATGAAGGAGATAGATACAATTTGAGAGATAGAAAAGAAATTGATGAATTATTCTGCACAAGATAGATGAATAAATAGATAAATAGTCATGACAGAAACATAAATCAGCAAGATAAAAAGATAAGAAAAGGATGCATAGATAAATATCTTGTAAGTAAAACAACAGAAATGGTGTTCATAATTGGAACCTTGCAATTTTACACTTACTTGAGGAAGGGAGGCCAATGTTAAATACCCAACCTCAAAAGACTGATGGAGAAGAAATTAGTCAACTGAACAGTGGCGTGTGGTGTTTTGTATCTTGGGTGTGCTGTGTGTAATCGATGCGCAAAAATGCAAAAATATTTTAGCGTCTGTAAAAATGAATGGATGTTAGAAGCCTTTTAGGTACAATTTAGGGAAGTTTGGCCACATTGCAATTTGTAAAGTTTCACACCCTCGCTCATTTGATGTTACAAACAGCAAACAGATAAAAACAAATAAGAATGAGAGAAAAAGAAAATTTGGATAGGACACTAATATCTGCTGTTAACAGTGTCTAATCGGAATTCTGTTTATCATTATTTTTTAATTTCAATAATCTGGACCATCTTCCCTACATTGTGTCAAAAAGGCTTCATTGGTCTGTTCTTTTTTACAAGCACCAGAATAATTATACGTTTCTGAGCATTCATAGCACACAGTACACAAACAATGCAAAGCATCATACACCATTGATCAAGCAACCTTTAACCAAGCAATGACTCCACTGTTTTATCAGTATTGCTTGAGTATAGATTCACACATTGAATCACAATCCTCTTGGCCACTCAAGTTTTAGGAGAGAATATAGGAAGTTTAGCATTACTCAGTCGTGTGTAGACTTACAACTAAATGACTTACGTTCAGTAGCAGATACATCCCCATTGAAGCTTGAAACCTATTAACTGCAGTCGTTTGCAATTCTATAGCTAAATTGTCAATCACAAAAATTTCCGTCATGTTAAAGAGGATGTGTCATATTTGTTTCGAGTTCTCCAGACATTGAAGTCAAGGAGGAGAAGATAGAAGAGTAAACACTTTGCTGGGTTGAGCTAATGACTTTGTGGAAGGAACGTAATGGATGAAAGTCATTCCATTCTATTCAGAAAGGGCAAAGGAGATGTATATACAATATAGATGTTCAGGTAAATATGTACGAGTAACTGAGTATCTTATGTGCAGCAAGTAGAAAGATCTAGATTGAGTTTTGTCTATACACCCAGAGTGTAACCCTCTAAGTCTACATATGGCTGTATACTTGTATGTATACCAATGGCGATACCAAGGATTTCTCAGCTGCCCTATACGTAAAATAAACAAGAAGTTTCTGAAATACTGACATCTACAGTGATAGCACACAAAGCAATATTTTTGTCATTTCTAACAAACTAAATTGAAGGAGAGAAATCAATATTGAGAATTTTTAATCAAAAAATCTAATTTCATGAAGGTATAGATGAAAGGGACGACTTTTACTTAGTTGAAACACTCTAACTCCTCGCTGTACAACACAATACTAGAATTCCTTCTCAGTACATTTATCAAATAGACAAATCTCAGAACTAATGTTATCTTAAATTTTGATTGCTTTCTCTCACATATTTTTTGCTTTCTTCTGGAAAACCTTATGGTACTGAGACAGCAATGTAGAAGGTTCTTTGTTCAAAGTCTGGGGTTGAACTCAGTCTGGGTAGACTTATTCACTGACCTTTTCGCTAAAGAAGGCTGACCATAAAATATAACTCATTTTTATCATTCCCTCTCTCTCTCTCTCTTACTCTCTCCCACCAACCGTTAAAAACAACATATTCTCAGTGAACTTAGCTTAGAGCTTTGTTACCCAAAGTGGATTCCATAGAACCCCAGGCTTCTGCAAAAAAAATTCTGGTGTCCCGTGAGATAAGGTGTCTTTTAAATAAAATTTAATTCAAATTTATTTTATGAAAAAATGTTCTCCACCATTTTCAAAATGATTGAGTAATGTTAAATGTTGCTTTCAGCTGAATGCAAGCACCTTTTATTTCAATGCTTCATTTATTGTATTTTTTATATGAATAAATTCTCTCTTGAAAACAATTTTTGTTTTATTCAAAGTTTTATTAAAATCATGGTTACGGGTGTTGTTCATAAAATATAGGTAAGGGTTCCACAGCTTTTGGACGAATGGATAAGGGTTCTCCTACAAAATAAGTCTGGGAACCCCTGGCTTATAAGATATTATCTAAGAAAAATCCTGTGCAGAACAAAAACATTCAAAGTACAAAATGTGAACATGTTTGTATCGGATTGATAGTGTAAAAAAAAAACTCCTTCCGGATACTCAAACCATAAGAACTGTCTTCCACTATATATCACTCATAACTTCAACATCAAATCGAGCATTATCAACTGCTGACCATTTATTCACTCTGGCCCTCAGCTAAACAGAAGTGGCAGGATGTGACCTCAGAGTTGTAGTGGAAGTAGTTTTCATTCAATTGTCCATGTCATATCAAGTTTGAATCAAACAAAGAAAATTAAAGCAACAAAGGTTAATGATGATCATGGCAAGCCATCTTAAACTAGATAAAGACAGGTAACCAAGTTGGAAAACACACGTCTAAATAAGGGCATTGATGTATGCATAACTCAAACATTTGATGTCTGTTTGGAAAGTATCCCGCCATTTTGAATATCTCAAGAACATCATGAAACTTGGCAAATAATCAGGAGATCTTACTGCTCCGCGAACAGCAAATCTCCTGTGAGGTTACTCAGTAGGTAGTGAGATGCCACTGAGTGAGCTTATGCACTGTGTGATCATTGCATTCACAATGACTGCTAGGATCATTTCCACGTCACCTGCAGAGTCTTTTGGTAAAATATTGAATCACCTAGAACTGTCAGTGCCCTTACGGCCCAGACTTGGCATCCCAGCAACTTCTAGCTTCTTTCAGACTATGGACGAGATTAAGAAGAATGTAACAAGGCAGCTGATAGATATCCCGAAAGAGGACTTTGCAGACTGTTATGAATAATATAAAGTATGCTGAAATAAGTGTGTAAGATCCCAAGGCGAGTACTTTGAAGGGAACTATGGGATCATTGTCCTAGGTAGGCTATTTTTTTCTGCAAATATTGAATGTTTGGATACTCTCCGAAACAGACCATGTTTACTTGTATACACATAGGCAGAAAATATAAACATTGTATGATTGTAGATACAGTCAGTATACATGAGTGCACATATACATGCACAGCCATGATTTACATGCATTTGTATATTTATGTAAGTATGTATGTCAGTACAGAGATGGAGTAAGAGGGGGCGGACGGATGAGAAAAGAAATCTAGTGAAAATTGAGAAGGCTAGTGAAAATCAAAATGAATAATTCATAACTGATCATCGCTGAAGTTAAGAAGAAAAAAAAAGGATAAAAACTAAAAGTGTGGAAAAAACTGAAAGGATAGGGCAAGATGTTAGGAGCCATCAACTGATGCTGGTACTGACAACACGGCTGTATAATTAGGGGTATAAAAAGACAAAGGAATAAAGAAAGATAAAGGTAAGTAGACCAAACACTGCGGCCCAGTGGTAAAGTGCTCGCCTCTGGAAAAAAAAAATGATTAAAAATCACCACCACCACCACCACAACCACCACCAGCCATGTATGCTGGGGATGATCAATTAAAGCGTAGGGTGGTCAATGGATAAGTTACTTCTCTCGCATTTTGTTGGGCTGAGATTACCAGAAAAAAGAGTCTAGATTTTCAAAAAAAAAAGGCGGGCACAAAATAAGGGACCAATTTAGTATGAACTTACATTGCATATTGAAACCCAAGTAAAAACCTATTTCAGAAGAGTTTTCAAAGAACAAAAGAAATATCCCTACTCATTTAGAGGAATGTGTGTGCAAAAGTTCAAATTTTTACAATGAACAGTAAAGGCTTTCTGAAATCTGGATATATACATAGATAGATACATATAATTGTCAGAATGCATGAATAACCTACAACCAGCAACAGAGATTAAACCAGTTTGTTGTGGGTAGTGGAGATCAATTATCAGTATCTCTAAACATGAGCATTAGGATAGAAGAACTTCTACCCAAAGCCAAAGGGGTATGGCCAAATCATGTTGGATATACTGGTTCTTAAAAGCTCACCAAAGTTAAGCAACATTGAGTCTGGGCAGTACCTAGATGGGTATTCATTGGATAAAACTGCGTGCCATAAGCAGAATGAAGCTTTGACAGGCCTGGTAAACCAGAAGTGAGTCTTACTAAAAATTAGCTATTTGTACCTTAATGTGCAACCCTGTTGATGAGGGTATAAGCAATGATATATACAAAAGAGGTAAAGCTAAAAAAGACAGGTCTGGTTAGTCCTTCAATAGACATCACAGTATGCCATGATGGGGGTGGCCAATTGAAAAAATTGGAGAAAGGGGTTATCAATGAATGTTACTTTTCTTGCCTTTTGTTGGGCAATGATTACTAAAATGTCATATTTTCCAAACTTGAATGCTTCCTGACAAAAACTAAGTGACAAATTTAGCATAAAATTACATTGCAAACTTGACCTCTCACTGAAATTGCAAATTCAATTCCCGACTAAAAACCTGTACAGTAAAGTGTTTTTTCTAGACATAATAAGGAGTAAATCTTTTCAGCCCTCTAACTCCATCGGTGTGGCCTATAGATACGTAATTAGCTTAAAAACAGAAGAAACCTGTGTTGACAGTACAGGTTGATGGTCGCTATGGAAGCAAAAAGAAGACTCGTTTTTTTAAGATAATTTCAAACTGATTTATGGAATGTGGACGTATTTGTCAACTGGACATTGATAATGGCCTGACAAACCAAAATGTATTAGTTGTTTACAAAATATGCCGAGGAGAAAAAAAAGTTCAAAGTTGCAAACTTTAATTTTTTATTTTAGTTCTGTAAACCTTCACGATCTTCAAGTAATGCTAGACAAACTGAACGAAGAGAGCAAGAAAGTTTAACATCAGTAAAACAAATATCATGGACAACAAACATGTTGAGGACAAAGGCACAAAAATCCAAATCAAAAATTCAGATCTGAAAAGAGTAGACCAATGTCTCTATCTAGGACAATGAATCATTATGAAACCTTCAAAAGAAGGAGAAATCAATCAAAGAATCACTCTAAGATTGCAAGCCTTTGGTAGAGCAAGATCAACCTATAGGAACAAGGAAATCCTATTAGTTTTAAAAAGAAAGGTATACAACCAATGCATCCTCCCGATAATCACCTATGGAGCTGAAAACATTGAACCCAACCAAGAGATTGACCCTCAGATTGAGAACCATGCAATGTGCACATGAGAGAATCATGCTCAGCATCATATGGAGAGATTGCAAAACAGCCCAGATAAAAACAGGAGTCAGGGATATAGTGTCCATTAGAAAACTCAAATGGCGATAGGCTTGTCATGGATAGACAACATTATTTTTGTGCCTTGGGTAATGCCTTATTTACCAAGGAGTTTTGCTTATTGAGGGGAATTTTGATTCTCCGATGGGACGACTGAATGAATGAAGTTCTCTCGAAATTTTTACTCTTCCATACTATTCTCACTACGAAAATAAGTGAAGATTCCTAATCTTTTTACAGGCACACAATTTCTTACCTGAAATTCTGAAAACTGAAAAGCTCCATTTTTTCCACGAATGTTGTCTGCACGCCAAAGTTCACGTTTAGCGCCAGACATCATAATTGGATCCACATATTGGAAACACTAGATAGATACCTTGAATATTATGTGATATGGGCATTTTAAATTTCTCTTCTATTATTCCTAAGAAAAAACTTACAAGTCATTTTGTACAAAATACTCCATGAAAATGACTGCGAAGAATGTGTAAAGCACTTAGATATTTGGACCTAACAACCACGTTAAAAGGAAATTCAGAGTGAAACCATATATGGTGACTATAGAAGGTATAAAACAAAATAATTCATGGCTCTAATGATGAGTCATTTTAAATATACACCATCTAAGTCAAAACTTATAATTGAAAATAACAAGCAAAAAATGAATAAGCTTTTGAAGTCTTGCTGAATTAGATTCCCCAGATATGTTGACCATCAATCCTCTACCCTATTACTAAATATTCATAGCAACTGCAGTATATATATATATATATATATATATATATATATATATATATTGAGAGAGAGAGAGAGAGAGAGAGAGAGAGAGAAAGGGAGAGAGAGGAGAGGCAAATTCAAATGAAATTATCAAAATAAAATCTCACATTAGAGACCATAAACCAAAAGTGTCAAAATAGGTTCCTTCAGTTTTCAAGTTGATCTGGCTGGCTGGCTATGTATGTATGAATGTGTGAATGTATGATGTGTACAGGCTATACACATGGAGCTAGAAGGCTAAACATTTAAAACATTTACTCCTTATGATTACAAAAACTATTTTCATGTCTTTAAAATCCCCCTCCCATAACAATGTAAGTTTGTGTTAAATTGGCCCATAGTTTGTGCCTGCTGGTTTTCTAAAAATTAAAACTCTTTAGTGATAACTGCCTAACAAAAGGCGAAAGAAGTAACTGATTTATTGAACATCCAATGTTTCAACTGATCGACCCCAACATGGCATGCTGCCAAAAAATCATGTGACAGTTTCTTTTTTGCTGACTAACCAGACCTATTTTTGTCAGCAATTAAATCTGTCATAGTATATAGAAGTGAAAGAGTGAGAAAGAGAGCGACGTTGATCTCCATTTTGCTAGGCTGTCTTCAGAATTTAATGGTCTGCTTGCTTCTTCTCACACTGGCAGACCTTGTTCTTTTTTGCTCTTTACCTTTATACATTTAATATTTAAACATTGATTATACTTCCTGGAGTTACTTCAACTTCATGTGTATATGAATACATACATGCACATATGTGCACATGTATACACACGCAGGTGAGCCCCCCCCCCGCCCGTTCTATATTTTCTTGTGTCTGTTTCAGGTTTTGGTGACTAACAAGAATCCCCTCGATAAATCCTCGGGGCCCCCAAAAGGAATTTCTTTCAGACAGTGCAGAGCTCTTTTAGTCACCACCCCACTACACACTGCACAGGTACCGTCAACCTGTTTACATATGTTATAATCCTTTTAGCACGCCACTGGTAGACAATAGTCAACTTATATCAATGAATATATCGACTTAGAAGTTTAAATACACTGGCTGAGAATCCTCTCACCTTCTTTAACTATGCAGGTACATAAGTATATCAGCATATGTATATATATGCATGCATAGGTGTAAATTTAACAAAATAAGCCCATGTTTGTGCTAAAAATGCTACCAACGGAGTACAAACTATGAAAGGGCTGTATCAAATTATGTAAATATATTAGTTGAAAACTAGAAAAATTCTTATTACATCCAAATAAGCTTTTTTCATTAGTTTCTGGAATAAATCGTCGTCGTCGTCATCGTCGTCGTCGTCATCACCATCATCATCATCATCATCATCATCATCAGTCTTTTATTGCCTGTCGTTGAATATTGACCTTCCCCAGGATTTGCCACACCTCTCTATTGTGGATGTTGAGGAGCCAATATTTTCTGAACCATTCAAGTTCATCTCACCATCTCCTATACCTCGGTTCTGCATTTGATCTCCGAGGATCCACATTGTGAATCTTGATGTCCATCGGTTGTCTGCTATTATTGCAACATGACCAGCCCATTGCCATTTCAGTTTTCTAATAGATTTTATGATATCTCTGACTACTGCTTTGCCCTGATATACTGTGCTGTTTTGTGGTCTCTCCATGTGATGTTGAGCATGATTCTCTCACGTAGCATAGTTCTGTTTGAAGGTCAGTCTCTTCGTTGAGTTCTACGTTTTCAACTTCCAACGAATGAAAAACAAAACAGTCAAAAGAAAAAGCTGAAAGCAGAAGAAGTTACAAAGTGAGTAATGCCCTTATGCTGGCTACAGCTTCAGGCATCTGTACTCAGGCTCCCCATATCACATTACTGCTTACTTGGCCCGTTTATGATATGTGGATTAGATTTAAAAACAACTAGCAACCCAAAGTAGTTACGCTCACTTTCATTTGAGCTATTTTATTCATAGCTGGGAGGAGGGATAGATTCCAACCTTTCTAAATCCAACACGAGATGTCGCAACCTGATTTTGAACTCGGCTCGCTGAGTCCATTCTCCGGCCGCCCCGCACCTCACATTTCTGAAATAAATACATAAAATGAATACATAGGAAACAAACAGACAAAAAGTAGGGTTCAATGAAAAAAAGGCAGTAAGCAAAGGAAGTAATAAAAGGAAACAATTTGAGAGCCTCTCAGCTCCTGTTGGCCATATTGAATTTGATATCTTTTAATGCTCTTATTCAATTTGGCTAAAATCCAAAATCTATTTTTTTTCTTTTGTTCTCTTTGCCTCAAGCATCCCTTCAGATTTTGGCTGGAAACCGTCAACCAAAACTGTCAACATAGGTTTCCTCAGTTTTTAAGTTGGTCTGGCTAGCTATGTATGTATTGCGTGTACAGGCTGCGTCAATGGAGTGAGCAGGCTGAAAAGGTTTTTTTTTTTTCCTGTTTTTTAAAAATTCTCTCCCAAATAGGTGTCCTGGGAAGGGGTTCATTTTTGCAATGTGAGTTTATGCTAAATTGATATAGCAGCATTCACACTTGTTTTTTTTTTTAAATTCAGACTTTTTTAGCGATCACAACCCAACAAAAGGCAAGAAAAGTAACTTATTCATTGATCACCTCATTTTCCGATTTTTTCAATTGATCATCCCCAACACAATTCGCTGCTGCCAAGAGACATCCGTCATCTGACAGTTTCTATCAAGTGACTAACCAGACCCATTTTTTCCTTTTGTTCTCTTTGCTACTTGCCTCCCTTCGGACTTTTGTTCTTTGAGTCTTTGCACCAAACTCTAATCAATGCAGATTTATTGGCAAAGGGGAAAAAAAAACTGATATGACAAGCTGAAAAAAGTCAAAAGGTAAAATAAAAAAAAAACAAATAAGACATCAATAACAAAACCCAATCATCGAAGAACAACTTTCTCCCATTTAAGCCCCACCCTTCATAATGAACCCAGACGAAATCTAAAATGTTACTAAGTTTATCAGTACTTATATCAGATTTTTTATGACATATCTGGAGCCATGATATATAATATATATTAAATAGAAATGTTTAATTTATGCCTATGTGAACAAGGTTTTGTATGTATACATATAATTATATGTACTTTATATATATGGGAGTAAAATGTGTGCATGTAAAAGCATGGGGTGAAGTCCACAGCCTGGACTCTTTGTTGGGAGTATTGGATTTGCACTTCAAATATGTATCAAAAAATTAGAAAGAAAATGATTTCATAGCAATATTTTTTATTTGAACCATCAGGGCCAAAAGTTGCAACGAAACTTTTCAACTAGATATTTAGCAGCATTTTAAAAGAAGATTGGCAAAACTTCTTGGCCTGTCCATCCCATCAATAGAGCAAGATCATATGATGTTATCAGCCTCTGCAATGTGTATATGAGTGTTGTATGTGTACGTACAAAGCTCAGCATCTGTATAACACTAGTATAATCATCATCGTCATCATCATCATCAAATTTCTTTATTGGGTACTTCGCATCCTTAAAGTGTAGATTGAAGATCTTATTCTGTAACGATGTGAACTCTATTTTTTGTTTCACGTATCTTGGATTTGCCTTATGGAGAAATTTAACCAGCAATCACATACAAACTTTCTGCTGAAGAGAATATTTGATTTTGAAATGAGTCATGGTTTAATTTAGTTACATAGGCAACTTATTTTGGGTGGTGTTTTGCAAAACTTTGAAATACTCAAAGTTTTTGTTATCTACAGTTTTAGATATAATAATCCTTGAATTTCATAGACATCAAATTTCGACTAGTATTTCTTATATCTTATTTCTGATGCTTTTTATCAAAACTCACTCATCATTATTCCACAATTGTCAAATGAACAGTGATTAGAAATGAGGAAAAAGTTTCTGGTGAGATTTGAACCCGCATCTCTTATCTTTGGGATGCCATCCTATGATGACAGCACCTACCCAAGGCCAATCACTATACCACCATCTTGTTTCTCTATTTACATTAGTAGTATTAGATGAAGTAGTTTTTGGAATTCACTGTTGAAGCATTGTCATTATAATTAATTTTTGACTATTATAGCTGTTGCTTTTTTATCAATATCATGGAAAAAATACTAGTCAATAATTAATGATTAGACACCCACAACTTCGGCTCCCCCTTGCAGCGGTAGCATCTTAAGTTGCGTAATCAGTAAGTGAGCCATAACTTTCAATGAAAATCAAAATTCGACTCACAACACAATCAACAAAATTAACCAAATACTTCATTATATAATAACAGTTACATTTATATTGAAGACGTAGAGTCAACTGATTTGCATAAATTTAATTTCTATCATATAAATTTAATGGGAATATTTCAAATTATCTCCATACATTCAAACATTTAAGCGTGCTTAGAGCCGGTTTTGACTTTCCCTGCACTTAAAATGGTGGGGGATCAGTTTTCCAAGCAAAAACGGCTGAAGCCATAGCCAGCATAAGGGTGCTTTTTATAGTTTAATGCATGCAAAAATTAATTTTATTATCATTTGCATACACATAAACAGAAGAAGATAAAACCTGAATTATCAATTATGAACAATCAAGAAGAAAAAAAAAACAAAACATAAAATCAAGGGAACCTGCCTCAGTATGTGGTACAGTTTCACTCGATGAAAGCTTTCATCATAGTGACACGACTCACCTATTAAATCATAAAACAAACATAACATTAGTAAGATCTGAGATAAATGAAACACACAATCAAATTTGACAAACTAAGACGAGAAGAATGAATGATCCACAACTATCTGAATGGTCTACTGATAATATAATAAATACTTGCATTTTTGAAGGAGTGCACTGAAATATTTTTGTGTCAATTATTTTAAAAAATTCGTTTAACCTTTTAGAAATTTCATTGAATTTTTCTGACAATAAAATAGGATATCTTTCTTTATTTGGTTCTAGCGAATGGCGGATAAATTTCAAGGCAATTTCTAGTGAAATGATCATGAATTTCATAATGAGTTCTAACATAATAACATAAACACTCAAGTACTGACTTGCAACACTTCACTGCACTAGTTGACTCATCATTTTTGCTTGGGTATTAACAAACAATAGTGAAATCAAGATATTATTGTCAGATAGCACAAATCTCCCGGAGAGATTGTCTGCTCTCATCAAACATCAACTTATAGAGAGATGCACTTTTGAACAAGTTTTTCTATGATTGTCATCGAGCAAGGGTCAATAAGACTGGTAATCTTCCCGGCAGCTTTGCCACATTTTGCAGTCTAAGTTACTTCTTATCGCAGCTGAAGATCAGTGAATGTGAGAAACCTAAGCCTTCTTTAGTAATGTAATATGAGTTGAGGCTTTGCTTTGACAGCCGCATCAGTTATAAACTTCATCCAATAACCAGCTGCCTTTCCCTTCTTATTAGAAACCGTCAACCTAGCTCTCTTCAGTTTTCAAAGTGTTCTGGCTGGCTGACTGGCTATGTATGTATCATGCATACAGGCCACATGGATAGATCTAAAGGGATGAAACTTGAAAGATTTACTCCTTATGTCGAGAAAAAAACAATTTTTTTGTTTTTGAAAATTCCCCCTCTAAAAAGGTTCTCGCAGGAGGGGGTGTCTGTTCGCAATGTTAGTTTATGCTAAATTGATCCCTTAGTTTGTGTCTGGCTGCATCCATGATTGTTTTTTTTGAAAATTAGGACTTCTTAGTGATTACTGTCCAACCAAAGGTGAGAGAAGTAACTTATGTATTGATCCCACTTTTTTCCGATAGTTTAATTGATCACCCACAACATACCATGCTAGCAAAAGACATTGGTCACATGACAGTTCCTATTTATATGATAGATAGTTTTTGTATTTTTATCTGATGGAGTGCTAAGACGTTGGTCATGTGACAGTTTCTATTGAGTGACTAACCAGACCTGTTACTTCTGTTGATATTGTAGCAGGATTAACTTATTGTCATTCACTAACCATTGGCAAAGCAAAGATTCCAAGAGAAGCGCTTAGTTTCAAACGGTCAGCAAGTTGTTTCCATTGGTCGACTCGGATTTATAACACTTTTTATCAGAGCTGGCTCAAAGAAACCCTGGCAGTCCCCCAGCGTGCCAAGTGGTAGTGGTTACTTGTTATATGTCCGAGACAGTCATCATCATCAGACTTTTATCGTCCATCATTGGATACAGACCTTTCCCAGGATTTACCAGACCTCTCTATCGTGGGTGTTGTGGAGCCAATACTTCCTGACTTTGTCCAGTACATCTATCAATCCTGTATTCGGCTGACATCGGTTAGGTATGTGATCTCTGGGGATCCATGTTGTGAATCTTGATGCTTTTTCCGAATACAAATGGAAAAATGAATAAATTAAACAGAATAAAATCAGGTCTGGTAGTTACTCAATGGAAAAGAGACCAAAAACTTTTGGCAGCATGCAATGTTGAGGATGATCAATAAAAAATTTGAATAATTAGTGATCAATTGATAAGTTAATTCTCTCACCCTTTGTTGAGCAATGATCGCTAAAATATCTAAATTTTCAAAAAATAAGTGTGAAGACACTTGGACACAAACTAAGGGACCAATTTAGCATAAAGTCACATGGCAAATTGAAACACTCCACTAAAAACCCATTTAGGGGGAATTTTGAAAAAACAAAGTAGACGTAATAAGAGGTGAATGTTTAAATTTCAGCTCCCCAGCTCCATTGGTACAGCCTTTTCATGTCATACAAATATAGATACATAGGCAGCCAGCAGGACTAGCCTAAAAACTAAGGAAACCTATCTCAACAGTTTTGGTCACAGTTTTGGCTGACAGTTTCTAATAGACAAAATAAGAAAATGTCCTGTGAAGTCAGATTTTTCAGGAATATTTGACAGTTAAATACTTTCTGTAGTGATGAAACTAAGAGAAAACAGTTTGAAAAGGAAATTCTCATGATCAATGGCAAACTTAGCCAGTCTTAGTTTGATGAGATGGTGTGCTCACAATAGCTGGGGCCTAGGAGGGGAAATTAAGTTAGGTGAGGTGAAGTTGCATGTAAAAAAATACAATTCTATAATTCAAAAGTTCAAAAAGCAGCAGAGTTCATCTAGCCAGGGGCACCAGAAACCCAAAGGCTGGCTCTGTGCAGTATTATTCAGGTAACTTCAATGCCTATCGCAAACATAACTGAATCAGTTTGGCTATAAACAAATCTACTTTAGACACTGGCACAAAATATTACAATCCAGAGCCAGTGGCATGGCAAGGGTTCTCAGTTTCCAGAGACAAACATAGTTGTGGAGCAATTGTACTTTATCCCAGAAGAAGGCATATCTATTAATTAACAGGCATTTTTGTGCCCCTTCACGCTTGCACCCAGAGGCAACTTCCCCCTCTTGCACTGCCTCTGTCCAGAGCACAGCAGTAAACTCCTGCAACCTTCTATAGATGCCATGGTTATTTCCATAGCTGAATTTCAGTTTGACTTTTCAGTAGATCATATATCTGAAGCATGGTTCAGTAAATATGAAGATATTTTCCAGACTGGATTTGCTAAGTTCAAGGATGTCTGAAAGATCAAACTGCTCATGCAGAAATTAGAGACAACAGTGTGTGAAAGACTCACAAATTATATCTCCCTCAAGTATCTTCATAACATTCATTTTAAAAAGAGCTTCAAAAAAGATCCTGAGCTCTATCTTCAGCAAGAGGTTGCTTCTATTTAACAGATTATATCAGCATCTAAAATTGGTGAGAAATGTTTCCAATGTTTTTATGATATATGCTGGGCAAGTCAATCAGGAATGTGAACACTTCAAGTTTCATAACATGATTAAGGATCATTTTATCTATAATTTTGAGAAGAGTCATAAACATTCCAAAGAGAGTCTCTTTTCAAGGTAGTTCAAAGCAGAAAAATTGGTATCAAACTTTCAAAATTTGATTATGGAACAAGCTGTACTGCACATGTTGCTAAGATAGAATAACTTATTTACAAGCGTAGCCGTTAATATTTGAATTTTCTGTTTGATATCATTTTTTTCCTCATGAATTTTACACCTGAAGAATTCCACAGAATGAATTGGCTGAAACATCATGTTAACATCAAAGATGGGACAAAGAGATTGAACTGTCCGACCATTAGTGAATTGCAGTCTCTAGAGGATTCAGCTAATTGAAAATAATAACTGTAGAAAACATGATTCAGTTATGTTCCTACAGCTACCTCTGATTCTACTTGTATCATCAGTGCTAATACACTAGACATTCTTAGTCTTGTGTGGCTTCTTATTTATATCATAGGATAATGTAGATTTTATAAATACTAAGAAAAGTGCTCAACGAAAATCCAGAGATTTGTGGTTCACCTGATAAGTACAGAGATTAGGGATTGAAGTCACAAATAGAGAAGCATATTGAACCCCAGCACAACTCAACTAACAATACTTGAACAAGGCTAGATATAAAAATCAGTGTTGCAATCTCAGAAAATATCTTTGCCCTAGGTTGACTGCCAAAAGCACTAAAATAGCCCAAAATGACCAAGACATTTGAGCATGCCCGTGTTGATGTAATGCTTTTTCATAGAACTGATAACAATACTCTTTGTTCAAGGGCTTAATCAGCTTAAAATTATATACTATTCTGCCCCAAATTTTACAAAGTTTTGCCCCAATTTGGGGGACAGTGGGAAGTTGCTGATTTGCACCCCCTGACTTGTACGCCTATGAGAACACTTCATACAATATCAATAAAATCATTTACATGCCCTTATTCCTCTCCATCTTGAAAAAAAAAATGCTTTCTATGTAATTTGTTCTGTCAATCTCCAAACAAATGTTGCATATAATATAATATATACTTGCATCTTTTGGCTGTAGAGTAGGTCACTTTCTATGTGGATACTGTTGTCTTCTCAGCTAACTAGATGCAGGTAATGCTTCTCATTGTTGAACAAGAGAAGATCCCTTGACTGATAAGCTTGGCATGCTATTCTTCTCTTCCTTAGCCATTAACAAATGAACTCAAAAACCTCTGTCACTATCAGCACATCGTAACAGCCGGTGCATATAAGATCAGATCATACGGTACAACACTGTGAGTCATTAGGTCATTCGCAATGTCCTGCTAACAATATTGGTTGTTCATCAATTTTTTTTTTCAAACCTTAGGCAGTGTTCTTTTCATCAGGTTTCTGTCCCCCAACAAAATGTGTTATTCACCAGGTATTACCCGTGAAAAATCTCACAGATGTATTTGAATTTTCATGAGATGATTTTTCTTCAGAAAAGATATTGTTGAACCTTATTTTAGTGGAAGAGTCCATTGTTTTGAAAACCTCTATTAAAATCAGCACATTATAAGAGCCAGTACATATCAGATCAGACCAGATCACACGCCACAACACCAAGTCATTAGGTCATGCATAATGTCCTGCTAACTATTTTGGGTGTTCATCAATTTTTAAAAACAAGGTTAGATAGTGCTCTCTTATCCAGATTTTTTTTCTCTAGCAAAATATATAGTGTATGCTTGAAGTAGTTTGACCATGCTGTCAAAAAATGACGGTAGAATTTTAATAATTTTGCAATTGCATTGTACCCAAAGATATCAAAAACATTAGTCTCTCAGCATTTTCTTGTTCATGTTCAACCAAAAGGAACAGATTTTTTTATGTATTAACAAAAAAATATAGAGAAAGGAGACTACTCCCTTTAGCATTTAATATTTATTTCCCTTGACAAATATTACAGAAAAAATATAGACCTACGCATCAGCCATTATATAATTAGATTCTTGGATACAATTGTTATAATAAATGGTTTGTTCATAAATATCTCTGTGTGTGATAACGTTAAAGATATTTTTATAGGAACTTCTATTTTTTTGCTTGGCACCGATTAATTATCACATTCTGTCAGTTATAAATTATCCATTTACTGATACTCCATATCTCTAGGTCTGAATCAAAACAAGTGCATGTTGTGTACGGAAATGTTTTTAACTGATTATGCTGAAAACAATTGTTTATCTTCTGGCAAAGGACAATCAAGAAAATACTGGTCAGTGAAATTTGATATTTTATCTTTTTTTTACATATTGCCATGTATTCTGTCATTCATATTAACTATAATCCGATTATAAGAGTAATTACTGTGTATAGATATTACGGATGTTAAACAAACTTAGCTTAATTAGGGGGATCTGTAGATTTCATGTGACTCTTCCTTCATACGGAAAATTATCCTTCATTTTTTTTCCAATTGTTTAATTGTGCGAAAGGTCATTAATTTATCATCTTCCATCTGTGATACTCAACAATATTTGTACTACATTATCATAGTTCTCTCTCATCTGTGCAGATGTGTGAGCATCCATACTTTTTGCAACCGGCACTCAAAGGAACTTGATGTGTGCAAAGAAGGTTAATTAACTGAAATAATGTTGTAATTAATAATTATATTGAAATTATAACAATATATTATAATAATATTAATAATATCTTATAATTACGATGATATTAATAATGATATCAATGATATATTATGATACTATTGATAATATGATATAATCATATATATGATTAAAAATGATTTCTTGGCTAATTGTTTGTGTTAACTAGTTAGTTTTTCGAATACCGTAGATTCATAGATCAGTAATTTCCTGTTCAAGTTTGAATAGCATAGCTGCAACCATTTTTAGTGGACAGTGTTCATATTGTAAAGTTTACAAAGATCCAATTTGAATTCTGTAAATAGCATACTGAATTTAAAAAAAAAAATAAAAGCTTTCATTGAAAAAAAAAATTGAACCACTATGTGGCGATCGAAAAGAAGCAAAGGTCATAAAGTGCAAAAAAACAGCAAGTTCGTTCAAAGTTGAATAGCTTAACATATTAATAACAGTGCACATATGCTTTTATCAAAGGAAAAATATTTGCACAACATAAGAGTTTTTTGGACATTGATTCAATAAAGAAAAAAAGAAAGGAGATTTGGCTCAGCCATTTCTGGCACAAAACGGTGTTTTTAAGAGTTTTTCTTTTAATGAGGGTTTACAATAAAATCCATCATAAAATATCTAAATGTGATGTGAACTGGGACTTGAACACCAAATCAATCACAGAACAGGTCTGGTTGGTCACCCAATAGAAACTGTAACGCGACCAACAGTAAAAAGTTGGAAAGAGGGGCGATCAATGAAGAGATTATTTCTCTCACCTTTTGTAGGGTAGAGATCACTAAAAAGTCTGAATTTTCAAAATATAAGGATGAATGCTATGACACAAACTAAGAGATTAATTTAGCATGAACTTACATTGCAAACTCAACCTTGAGGAAATTTTAAAAAAAGAATTTTTCTTCATTTCTTGACATGATAAGGAGTGAATGTTTGAATTTTCAGTACTCCAGCTCTATTGGTGTGGCCTGTGCGCATGATAGATAGCTAGCCAAACCAACTTGAAAACTGAAGAAACCTATGATGACAGTTTTGGTCGATGTTTTGTAATAACTGTGAGATCTTCAACTTAATTATCCTTTGCAGTTATGATACTTGCATAGAGTCACAGAATCTAAGAGACAATCTGTTCTGTTACTAAGTACACAAAAACCCGACCCAAAATTGTTGTTTTCAGTATGATGCGGCGAGGAGTGCCCGCAGACAAGAGGATGGCTCAAAGACCCCCCCCCAAGTCACAGGGATAGTACTGCCTTCCTGACCTGTGGCAAGTTGTGCCTGAGAAGCCACCAACAAAGTCAGAGACAGAAGACAAAACCCTAACCAATATTGAAAACCAAAAGACAAACCAAAGATAAATCAATCTTGAAACTAAAAATTGATACCAAGAATAGGAATAGAGGATGTCATGGTCGATATTGGCGGACTGCCTCAAGCAAGCATGGCTAGGAGTATGACAATGATATTTATGCCAAATGGATGCAGAGGCCAGTGAAAAAGAGACCCACAAATTTTCAGTTCTTCTAAGGAGGGAGAAAGAATTAGAGACGGAAGATCGCAAAAGTTGAGGTACTCAATTTTGGAATCAAATCTTGTAGAAGCACCAAGGAAAGATGAATGTGATTTTACATTGTGGCCAAAAGGACACGAAAATGGGAGACAGTTTGCGTCGAGATGACTGATGTGAACCCGTGTTATTTGCTGATGAATATGTCTACTAATTCCTTCTTGTCCTGAATATATAGACATATTTACATACATCTTCTTTGTAATAAGGCAGCTATAACATGAACCACTATAATCAAAAACAGTCTGTGCTTTACTGAAGGACAGATGGCCGTGCTATGGGGGACACTTTCACCACAAATGATTAGTCGTAAACAAGGAAGCCAGCTGGAAGATGGGAAAAAAAAATGTTTGATATTTTTCCTAGAATTATCTGTGTCCTTATCATTTTTCATTCAGCTTTTCTTGAATTCACAGAAAAACAGGTCAGGTTAGTAACTCAATAGAAACTGTCATGTGGCACCATGTCATGTTGGGGATGCTCAATTAAAAAAATTGGAGAAAAATGATCGATGAATAAGTTACTTCTCTTGCCTTTCATTGGGCAGTGATCACCAAAAAAGTTTGAATCCCCCCCCAAAAAAAACAAGTGCGAATGATGCTGGACCCAAACCGAGGGATCAATTTAGCATACATTTACATTGCAAACTGAACCTCACTGAAACCTGTTTTTTCAAGACAGATTAATGAGTAAATGTTCTATTTTCAGCCTTGTAGCTCCATTGATGCAGACTGCATGTGCAACACACTTGTACAAATAGCCAACCAGCAAGATTAACTTGAAAACTGAAGAGATCCATGTTGACAGTTTTGGTTGACAGTTTCTAATAGTCATTGGATGGAATGACATGTATAAAAAGCAGCTGATTCTTTTCTTCCTTACAATTTTCTTTTAGATCGAAGCTAGACGAATCAGCAATAAACGTTTGGAGACAACTTGGTGAGCACAGCTAAAAGCAAGAATAACTGCTCCCAGCCAACTTTTATCATAGGAATTCAGTTTTGATTCAGTTTTCTTTTTTGCTCTAAACCCCTTGAAAACAGACCTAGAGAGCTGAAATTTTAATATGTTGTAGATTATGCTATCATGTTGATTTTTGAAAATGTTGTGGCTAACTGGGCCATTCAGTTGCCACTTTTCCTGGTAAGCTGATTTTGAAATTCAGAGTTGTCTTTCTTGTAGACTGGTTGTCTATCAAGGCTAAAGAGTTCAGCCTACCTTGCTTTTTTAATCAAAGCTAGGAGGAGGAGAGATTGATGTCTTCCCTAAGGGCAGCAGAGTGAAGTGAATGCAAACAGCCTAGGATAGAGTTTGAACTCAGCGAGCTAATTCCATTGTCAGTGCCACCAACCCTTACAACATACACATATATGTATATATATGCATGTATATATAGTCTAGAAAGCTGTAAAGCTTTAAACACTAAACATTGAAAAACTTTTTCAAAATCTTTTTTTATCACATCAGTCACTTATTTTGCAATATCTGTTAATGTAATTTTCTTCATTGTTTTTTCTCTGCTTTACCCATAATTTATTATTATGGTACTGTGTGTAAATTTTCTTTTGTAGGAATCATCAGTTGTTCACCAAGTAGTTGTTTCAGTGATTTTAAAAACAAAATAATTATATCAACATGGTACCCCAAAAGTGTTGATCAAACACCACCTCAGCTATGATTATGATATATAGCCTATGTCATACATGTAGTTTGTTATTTTATATAGCATATTATCATAATGTATTATATTGGAGTGTTATTATATATTACGCATAATTTAATTTTTTGAAACAAGGCTTATTTACATGATACCAATAAAACATATTCAATGATGAAGGATTAGTAAGTACAATGACAGATGTGACTGACTGCACATGTCACTCTTACTGAGTGTTCACCCTTGTGAATATCAAATCAGTTGTGTCAGTTTTAAACTAAGACTGCTTGCAAACCAACTTATGATATATTTTCTCTACTCTAACTCAACTTGATATTTAATGTTGAATGTATCAAGCATTTTATGAAATAAACCCATCAAACATCGGATATTGTGTTTTATTATATTGTATTCCTGATTTGTATTTTATATACATACATTTATACAAATACATGCATATATATATATATACATATGTATTAAGAAATGGATATATGTATATATATATATATATAGCATAACAGTACAAAAGAATAAAACTGTTATTCTTTACACTTATTTGAATTTCAGCTTTGTCTTCACCACACACTCACACACACACACACACATACATATATTTGCGTGTGTGTAACACACCTTTGGATGCCGTGGCAAAATGCTTTTATTGTCTTTTTTAAATCCTTGAAACAACGCCATTGTATGACAGCTGATGATCCACACAATGATATTTAATGTACAACATCAGACCCGAAATATAATCAACAGTAATAAAATTCAATCAACAAAATATCTGAACATTGTACATCAACAGCAATCAGAAAGTAACTGACTCGCATGACGTAACATCACAGGATGATCTAGAAGACTGTTTTCATGAGAATTTATAAAATCTAAAATACTTTTTCAGCCACACACTGCTTGTTGATTGCTTTGGTGACATAAGTTAAAAAGAATGATCAAATGGCATTTCACTTATAACTGATATTTTGTATGAACATTGTACAATTTACACCAATTTTTTAATTTGCTGTATTAGATATTTTGAAACTAACAAAACAAATGAAATGACATGAGGAAGAGGATTCGACCAATTGCTCATCATTCAACTGTTTTAATTCTGTTTCTATGTAACTGTTTTCTGTAATGCATTGAGGTCTCTGCTTTCCATACATTATCAACCTACTGATTGCCATCAGTTCAACATTATGACCCCAACATACAAAATAACCCGTTTATCTCAATTTTCTTTCGGGAAATTGTTGTGAGGAACTTAAGTACAGTTTGTCTTCACGAATTCAAAAACATCTTACAATTGTCGTCTCTCTGTATGAACAGTTTGGTTCCAAAATGAGATAAGCGCTATTTAAAAAATAAGTGTGTTTAATTGAATTGAAAGTCAAAATTCTGATTTGAACTGTTTCCCTTATTAAAGCCTTATAACCAATATAAATATAAAAAGGTTATAATGAAATAAAACAAATTAAAATCCAGAATTTGATTTTTAATTCAATTAAACATGTTTATTTTCTAAATGGTACATCATATTTTGGAACCACACTCTTCCTGCATATATTGCCATCCAAAAGTGAGTACATCCCAAAATATTTTTTGAAACAGATATTCAATACAGTAGAGTTTGGTCATAAATAATACCTGACAATACTCATTTTGAAAGTATAATGTTCTACTAGGAATAATAAAATCCTGTTTTAACCCTCAAACTGGGAACTATGCAATGTGTGCATGAGAGAATCATGCTCAACATCACATGGAGAGACCACAAGACAGCACGGTATATTAAGGAAAAAACAGGAGTCTGAGACATCATACAATCCAATAGGAAACTCAAATTGGCAATGGGCTGGTTGTGTTGTAAGAATGGCAGACAACTGCTGGACATCACGACTCACAACACGGATCTCGAGAGATCCAATGCAGAACTGAGGCCAGCAGAATATGAAATGGAGAGATGAAATGAATAGGTTCAGGAAGTATTGGTTTCATGATGTCCACAATAGAGAGGTCTGGCAAATCCTGGGAAAGATCTATATCCAATAACAGACAATAAAAAACTGATGATGATGATGATGATGATGATGATGATGATGATGATGATGATGATGATGATGATGATGATGATGATGATGATGATGATGATGATTTGGAAGAAAATTGACATTCAATGAAAAGATGCTGCGGTGTATTCATTTATGGACGATGCTGTATACATGCACCCACATCAATATACAAATATACCATTCATATATACTTGTACGGAAATGCTCTAATATTCATGTATACTAATAACATATGTGTGCACAAATGATGTGTTTGCAGAAAATTCTTTATTTCAATAAATCTTGGTAAAAAGTGTTCAAGTTCAAATTGTGGTTACTATTAAGTCCATGGCCATTATTGTCATGCAAGAAAATACAGACCATTGGAAAATGTTGATAAAAACTCAGAATGAATAATTTAGTAACTAAATGACCAAAAGAAAGACTGCAAGAAAAAAAAGTCTGGTTAGTCTTTCAATAGAAACTATCACATGACCAATATCTTTTGGCAGTATGCTATGTTGGGGTGATCAAATGAAGATCTGAAAAAAGGATCAATGAATGAGTTACCTCTCTTACCTTTTGTTATCATGGTTATCACTAAAAAGTCCAAATTTGAAAAAAAAAACAAGCATGAATGCTGCCGGACACAAAGAGACCAATTTACCAGAAACTTACATTGTAAATTGAACCTCCCACTTGAAACTCATTTGGGTGGGGGAATTTTCAATAAGCAAAAACAAAAAATTTTTTTCTTGATATAAAGGGTAAATTTCAAGCCGTTTGGCTCCATTGATCTGGCCTTTATGCATAATACATATTTACATACATAGCCAGATAGACAGCCAGAATCACTTAAAAAATGAAGAAACCTATGTTGACAGTCTTGGTTGACAGTCTTTGAGAAAGAATGAAAGAAAGAAATCTCAAAATGGATATTTTTATTTATGAAAAATGAAGAAAAAAGTGCAGAATGATGAAGAAGAGTGAGCAACAAAAAAAAGAAAAGTTGTCCGAGATAAATTGCTATCAATGGTTTTGTAGCTTTTCTTTGATTAGTTTCTTTCAAAAGACCATTTTTCAGTCATTCTCAAATTTCTTTCGGCATACATTTGCAAATATGAAAGCCAAATATATATGAGTGCACAAATCTATACAGGGAGAGCAAATAAAGTAAGACAGAAAAGATTGAGAATGCAAAGATAGATAAAATGGAATTGAGAAAAAAAAAATGAACAAAAAAGAGAGACTGGAATAAAGATGGTAAACGAAGAAGAAAATGATGAAATGTTTGAAGGAAGAAGAAAGATATTATGACACAATAAACCAAGGGAGGTATAAAGAAGAAAAAAAAATGGTGGAAAGAAATAAAGATGTATAAATAAGAAGTATCCTTAAGCTGGCAACAGCTACAGTCATCCTTGATTAGGCTCTACATATTACATTACTGCATACCCGGCCTGTTCGATATGTGAAATAGACTAAGAGGCAATAAGTACCCGTAGTGGCGTCACCAGCTTGACTTTGCTAAAGAGGAAAAAAAAATTGGAAAATTTATGAATGAAGAAATGAAAGATGAAATAACACAGAAGGAAAAAAAGAACAGAAAAATAGATAGAATATGATTGAAAAAAGTGGATAGGAATGGAGGAAGAAAGGGTAGTCGTTCAACAGAAACTGTTACATGACCAATGTCTTTTGGCAGCATGTTGTGTCAGGGGTGATCAATCAAAAAATTAGAAAAAGGGGTCATCAATGAATAAATTACTTCTCTTGCATTCTTGGGGGATGGTAATCACTAGAGAGATCAAAGTTTTCAAAAAACAAGCTTGGACACTGAGGGACACACACCAAGTGAGCAATTTAGCATAAACTTACTTAATAACTTGAACCTTCCCACTAAAAATCTGTTCTTTGGGGGGAATTTTCAAAAACAAGAAAAATGTTTTTTCAAGAAATAATAAGGAGTAAATGCTAAAATTTTCACCCTCTATCTCAAATGGTACAGCCTATATGCAAAGCCAGTCAGACTAGCTTAAAAACTGAAGAAACCTATGTTGACAGTCCTGGTTGACAGTTCTTCACAAAAGTGTGATGGAGAGAAAAGAGAAAAAGAAAGAAGGAAACTGCAAGAATGACAAAGGGGAAGATAACCCGTCAACAGATGGATACGAAAAAAAGTTCAGATGAAATTTTAAGTAGCAAAAGAGCTAAAAGCAAAAAAAAAGAAAAGAAAAACAAGAAATAAGAAAGTAAAACGTAGAAGAACGCATGACAAACCAACAAAGAAAATAACTGCAATTACTCGTTTGTTTTTCCCCCTTCTTAAAATAATTCTCGGGTTTCATTTGCACTTTTTAAAGGCAATCTCCTGAAATGAGCCTGCAAACATTCTGAATACTTAAGAGAGAAAGACGTAGGAATATATGAGCAAAGCAGATGAGAAGACTCGTAGCAGAGAAAAAAGACAAAAGGAGAAAAACATGAAATAAGAATAAAGTTATAATAGGAAAAACACATAAATTGAGTTGAGAAAGCAGAGCGGTTATTTTTTTGGGGTGAAATGTATGCATGGAGTGGGGGGAGTGTTCATAGCTGGTCACTTTGCAGATGGGTATTTTTTTAAAGATTCGATAGTTTGGAAGTTTTTCCAATTTACTGTCCGACGAAAGGATTTCAGAACTAAAATGAAATACTGCATTCATTACTCAGAAATTCTGGAAATGGATCTGCAGAGAGATAGGGAAAAGATTTATTAGAGTGATAGAGTTGTAATAAGGTCCTATTGTAAATATTACAATTGGGAAACTTGAGAAAAAAAAGATGGTAACAAAATGAATTTAATTGTTAATTCAAAACCTGTTAATACCTAAGAAATTAACAGATCTATTCAAATTTTTAAGATTGTAATTATCCACAGTACAGTTATAATATAGTTGTTTTTGGATCCCTAATGTCTGCGTTATGAAGGGGGACCACAATATAAATGTTTACTTATTTGGCGCAGACTAAATACAACATTCCTTAACCTCAATCAGTTGTACTTGGCACATCAGGTGTTCGTAAAAGTAAACAGCTTAGGTTTGCTATCCATCTGTATTTTCCTCAGATAAGTCCGCCATTTAGGTCTCTAAATTTTCAAATGGAATTTTTCAAAAACCCTGAGGAATTGATTATCACAGTTGCTTCAAGGTTATGCAGCACCAAATTGGTTGTCCGGCGTGAACAGGATATCTCTGGGAACATCCTCTTTTTTTAATGTTTAGATTCAGCAACCCCAACACAGATTGATAAACAAACAAGAATTTCCACTTAATTTACACCTTAACATGTTCACGGGATACAATGGATTAAGACCAAATGCTGACCTACTGCCATAAATTAAAGATAACTCTATTCATAGAAACATATTACATGTTAACTAGCCTGGCTGTTTGAGGGTTAAATTCCACTCCTGCTTCTATTCCAACAGGAGATTATAACTGCAATTTTTGTTTTCATGTATAATTCTATAGATTTTTAAGACTTGTGAGTTTGGCTCAGTCAGAAAGAGAGCCACCCGGCAATCACTTGATCATGATTTCAAATCACGCCAGAGAAATGTTAATTTTGCTACATTTCTTTATTATTTAATAAGTGTTATTTTCTTATTGATTATGTCTAGAAAGCATAGAAAATGACAAATATTCCTTTCAAACTGATAAGAAATCTACTTGCATCCAATTGGACAACGGACAAATTTGCACATTTTTAATCTTATAAAGTAAGAAAGACAACAACAAAGGGATATCTCTATCCTGGTCACAAACCCCTAGTTTATATTGCCTCATACTTTTTACACAAAAGCAATTAGAAATAATTGAAAAAACCAGGAACAAAAATCATGTTGTGCAGTGAAATGAAAGATTGTCTCCAATACTTATGATGTAGACTTATATTTTAATGTAGCTCATTTTGGAAAATTATTTTATTTGTACCAGGAAATATATTTGTGTAAGTAGATTGATATGGAGGGAAAATTGGTTCCTGAATCAAGAGCAACTTGCTGGCATTTGCTAATTTTACCAGATGTCATCATCAGAACCATTAACCAAAACTGTCAACACAGGTTTCTCCAAGTATCTGAGATAGTTTGGCTCACAATGTTTGTATGAGTGTACAGGCTGAAGCAATGGAGCTAGATAACTGAAAATACTTACTCATTATGTTTAGAAAAAACTGTGTCCTACAGCCAAATAAAATGTTTTTAGTAAGGGGGTTCAATTTGCGATGTAAGTCTATGCTAAATTGGTCCCTTAGTTTGTGCCTGTCGGTGTTGATGCTTTTTTTTTCAAAAATTCCAACTTTTTATGGATCCAACAAAAGGTGAGGAAAATTACTTGTCCATTGATCGCCCCCTTTTCCAATTTTTCAATTGATTTCCCCCAACACAGCATGCTGTAAAGAGGTTAGGAGACCATAGAAAAAAGAAAATAATGAAAGCAAATAAAAACAAATTTCATGATTCAAACAGAAAACATCAAATTTGTCACATGGCTTTAGTAAAGAACTTTGGCACCAAACACAGGACAACACAAAACCTGGCTTAACATGTTCTTACAACTATGACACAATTGATTCTCTAAGTTTACATGTTAAATAAGACAATTCTAGGAATAATGATACTGGAAAGAGTTTTAAATTAGGCATATTTATAACAAGATACAGAGAAGAAAAATGTCTTGAAACAGTATGAAATAGAATTGTTTTAGGATAACTAGGTATTCTAAAGTAGTCCTTCTATTTCAGTGTCATTTCATTCACCCATGACTAAATACCTTTCAATTTTTGTTATCTTCATCTTATTTTCTTAGTGTATAATTTTATACAGAATCAATTTTATATCATAAGCAAAAAATTCATAAATCAACTAATATGCTTGCATATAAGTTGACACCAAAACTAAGGTCTTAATTCAAGTTTAGTCAGATATTCACCACAGAAGTCAACTCTCCATCATGAGGCAGTGTCCATCAGGATGTCAAGTTCGTAGAGTCTAAAAAGACTGATATGATTTATTATGGAAATTAGTTGAAGCTTAAAATGCCAACTTATTCACTAGCATACATGGTTAGTGTTTACTTATTTCATGATTTTGAACATCCTAAATATATACAATAACGAAAACTAGGAATGGCAGAAAAATTAACAGAAAAAATAGAATTTTTCTAGTCAGCAAACAAGTTTTAGTCATTAGATTTGTAGAAATAACGTTTTCTCCTAGTATGAAGTTACAATAAAGATTACTTTTTTCAAGTATAGAAAAATGCAAATATTTTTTTGAGTTAATTAAGTCATTCCCCTTCAGGTCTTATTCAAAAAATAATATCATTCACCGCAAAAATAATTTCATCCTCTCCCAAAATAATTTCATTCAACCCCAAAATAATTTTGTTTACACACAAAATAATTCCATTTACCCCCGAAATAATTTCATACACCCCCGAAATAATTTCATTTACCCCCAAAATAATTTCATTCACCCCCAAAATAATTTCATTCACTCCAAAATGATTTCATTCACCTCCAAAATAATTTTATTCACCTCTAAAATAATTACATTCACCCCCCCCCCCAAATAATTCCATTCACCTATCACTAGTTCAAGAAAGACTGTTCTATAGAAAAGATGATCTAGGCAGAATATGAATCAGTTGAGAAAGGTGAGAGGCCATTACGCAAATGCCAATAAAATTTCGGCTGTCAGTACAGTTAGCACCTAAACACCCACTAACTTGGAAGGGCAGCCATAAAAGCGATGAACCAATGAGAAAATCAAATAAACTATTTCAGATGGCTTAATTATCGAGAGATAATTTTGCGAGTAATCATAATAAAATTTGTCATGAGCTGACATTGAAGAAATGCAGGAGTTCTATAAGAATTAAACCATCTGAAATTCTGGCAGTTAGTCGTAAGCTGATTCTATTTCATCTTTCAGTCAAACTTTATCATAAATAACATTGGAAAATATAAGGGAATTGCTTTCAGAAACAGATATCAGAAACTGTCAACCAAAACTGTCTTTCAGGTTTCTTCAGTTTTCAAATTATTCTGGCTGCCTATGTATCATAGATAGAGGGTGCAATAGTGAAGCTAAAAAAGGAAAATTTCAACATTTTTCTCATTATCATGTATAGAAAAAACACTAGGTTTTTTTTCACCCATCCCTCCGAATAGGTTTTTAGTTGGGGTTCACTTTGCAATACAAGTTTATGCTAAATTGATCCCTTACTTTGTGTCATACTTGTTCTTGGAATTTTTAATGATCACTGGCTCTCGGAAGGCTAGAGTGGTAACTTGTTCACTGATTACACTTTTTTCCAAATTCTCAACCGATCATCCCCAACATAGCATGCTGCCAAAGGATGCTGGTCATATGACGGTTTCTATTCAGTGATCAACTAGACAATTTTCTTATTCACTTTAATTTGATTGATAAAATGTCCGTATATTATTGATCTCTATTCCAAGTTCCATACTCTGATTACATAATTTAAGGTTTTAAGACAGGGGACGCTCCCTTCTCGTTAGTTCATCTACTCAGAGAGCTCCTCCTCTGAATAATTGCCCTTCATACAACCCAATTTATAATCTTTGAATGTAAATGTGACTTTTCAACAGCCAAATAGATCACGCTCAGCTAAGCATTATTTTCCTCTTGCATTGATAAAATGAAGATATCATAAGAGTTAGATATTTATTTTACTGCAATCAAAAGCATATTGGCACTGATCTATCCGATTTTTCACTTTTATGAGTTTATGGTGCAGATTTCCTCAACACTAAGACATTCTTTTGTGGCAAATAAAATATGATATATCCAAAAGTTTCTGGATATAAATAATTAAACACACAGTTTGGTTATAATAAGCTCTATATTTTAAAAAAAGGAGTTCATGAATAAATGCAGGGAAAATTTTAATAAAAAATAGCTATGCGCACGTGAGTGCAAGCATAAATCGTATTTGATGGCTCATAAGCCCCCCCCTCTATTTCAGCGGGGATTATCGCAAACAAAAAAAAAAAGCCGCATTTCCTTGAATTCTTCTCATTTATCACAAAGATTTTTTGACTCCTCATGTCGGGGTCTTATATGCTGTCAAATACGGTACATGTATTTGTGAAAAAAAAAAAACATCAGGAAAACTCAAGAGAAAGCAAGCCGAAAGACCCTTAACTACTTGACTATAAAGTAAGGTACAGAGAGAGAGAGATAGAGATAGAGAGAGGGGGGAGTAGATACACAGAGAGAGGAAGATGTGGAAAGAAAACTGAACTATTGGACAGAGATGAAACGAAAGAGAGAAGGTGGCAAAGACATAGAACAGTACATTTTAATAATGCTGATATTAGGCTCCCTATTTGTTTTAATACTGATCACCCCAGCTGTGTGTTCCATATATAAAATCTTTTGTATACGTGAGAGAATGTCCTCAGAGTTGAAATCTATGCATCAAACAAGTATCAGGAGGACAAAAAGCCACAAACAAAAAAAAAGAAAAAAGGCGGAAGAGAAAGAAGAAAATAGAGATTTTTCATTGTGGTCTCAGGATCCTTGTGAAAGAGTGTGTGTGTGTGTGTGTGTGTGTGTGAGCGTATGTGAATGTGTGCGTGCACATGAGTGTGTGTATTAATCAATGGTTCTCAAACTGTGTTCCATGGCACAATAGCGAGCCGCAACTATCTTCCAAGTGTGCCACGTGAATTTTTTTCCTGATAACTAAACATATATTTTTGAGCCTTAGGTATGTGCTGGTATGGGTATTTTTCTAATGATGATGATAATGATGATGATGGTGGTGATCATAATGATGATGATGGTGATGTCGACAATGATGATGATGATGATATAATTTACACATTATTTCCAAAGGGTTTTTATGTATATATATATATATGTGTGTGTGTGTGTGTGTGTGTGTGTGTGTGTGTGTGTGTGTGTGTGTGTGTATTAAAAATATTTAGAGATAATGTGTAAATTATATCATTATCATATTATTAATTATTATATAAAATGATTTCCTGTCATCACACGGTTAATATATCATTCAATTTAGACAGTGTGAATAAATGATTAAAGAAAATGGGGCTACGGCAGAAATCATTCTACATAATGTGTAACAATTCATAATTCATTTTGTCACACCAATTGATGTCCATTTCTTAAATACACAGACAAACACACACACACACACATACATATATATGTATATATATATAAATTCCATACCCTAATTATGGCTTAGTATATACCAAAGTATATTCATATTCTAATGGAATGAAGAGTTGGTATGTAGTGTAAATCAAATATATTTTGGTCATACTATCAATATTACTATCATACAATAAAGTTTGAGAATCACTGGTTTGAACACACAAACACTCACACACACAAATATATATATATATATATATATATATATATATATATATATATATATATATATATATATATACACACACATACACATATATACATATATATATATAACAAAAAGATATTTGCTGGACACTTCATAGAGAAACATATTCAAATAGCCAAAGGTCATTTATGTCGATGCATAGTAAATTATTTTCTAGTTAAAGGTAAGAACTATGATCAAAAGATGAAGTGTCAAAGAAATTACATTTTTAAACTCTTTACCTAAAATATCTAATTGGTGAGAATTCGCTTGTACATAAAATAAAATAAAAGGTCTCTTATTTGTGCTCAAATAAGTGAATATACTATCGCAGAATATAGAATCTTCAAAACATGACAAAAGCAGTAATAAAAAGAACTAGAGATAAAAAAATAAGAAACATTTGATTCAAACCCGGTACCCATTTTTAGAAGAACTAACAAGCACCTATTTTTGACCGAGCATTCAAATACCCATGCCAGTCGTAAACATGTTACAGGTAAGTAAGAGTACTTACCAGAAGTTGCCAGAAATACCATTCTTGGCCTATACGCCTTTTTACTTGACTGAAGTAGATTTGTCACAAAAATAAAATAAGCAAATACAACATAGGGAAGTTCGTCTATTTAGCAAGCTGAAACATTTTTATTCTAAAATATTTCCTCATGAACCACGGAATATTAATCTAGAAATCATGGGAACAAATAGAACCAAGATGATTTCTGAAGTATCATCACAAAAATACACGCAGTGTGTACATAATTATTTTAATTACATAGGTAGTAAAGTAAGTTTTGCCCTTATGCTGGCTACGGTATCAGCTGAACCTACCCTGGCTTCACATATCAAAGTTTCTTATGTCTTGACTTGCAATATTTGAAATAGACAAGCACCCAAGGTGGCTTCATTCACTTGATCATTTTTGCTTATGGTACCTGGTATTTCCAAGCTGTCACCCATTCTAGTATTGACTAAGCTCATCATTGCTCAACTTCGGTGAACTTACAAGAATTGGTATATCAAACATGATTTTACATTGATAATATGCTTGAAAAACATCAAAGTGTTGTTCATACTAAACTCAGATTCAAATAAAAAGTACTTGGAGAACATATATTTCTGTCAAAGGCATTGTCAATAAAAACTGAAAATCAGTTCTGATATAACTACGACGCAGGGGAGGTAAGTGAAAAAATTCCTAAATCTGCCCTAAATTCAAATAATTCTTCCTAGGATGTGGCTCACCTTTCCAGAAAATGTCATCTGAATTCATAAAGAACTTTTGGAGATATTGTGTCGAAAAGCGTGAGTGAGTACAATGCATGGAGGAATGAAAAAAATCAGAAAATATCCATCAGTTTGAAAAAAATTCCTGGATTCGCCCCCAACTTCAATCAATTCTAACCTACCCAATGTCCCTTTCAGAAAATTCCATTGAAATATAACTATGATGCTGAGAAGGAAAAAAAATTCCTGGACCTGATCCCAAATTGCCCATCCTTCCACAAAATGTGATTGAAATCCATTGTGAACTCTTGGAGATATTGTGTGGAGAGACAGATAGACACAATAGAATATGTATACTTCTTCCAATTTCATCTTCAGAGGTAAATAAAAAGAAATTGATTAAAAACTCTTAAGTGCATATCAATGCACATTTTTTGTAACAGTTATATCCAATATCAGCAGAAAGAAACCATAATGTACAATGAAGTACAGTATTTTAATTGCACTATGCATAGCATTATTTAATAAGTATTTGTAAAATGATTGAAATCAATTTTGCAGTTAACTTTCATTTCAGTAAATTTGATAAATGCTTCTCTTCTATATGGAAATACAAATATCCACAATATAATTGTATAAAATACTATCCATTTTCAGTACTGAATCGATCAACTGTAGCATGTGGCGTAGAGTAATAGTAATCCATTGCAAGATAAAAGCCCTAACTAATAGATAGTACTGATTTGCTATCAATTTCAATGAAACAAATTTTTTTGAGTTAGCCATAGAACTGAAATGACGGAAATTTCTATCATTTGAAGTAAATGGGTTAATAATTTATGATGCATGAGGTCAAACCCCTGTACAAAGTCTGGAGTTGACTTTGCTTTTCTATTGCAAGAAGAACAGCAACAACAAGAACAATCCTCGACAAAATGAGGGGCTGTAAACCAATGTGTAAAATCTACATTCCCCAACTATGATCTGAACTTACTGCTTACTGATTATCAGCAAGCTGTCTTACTGACTGAACTGACGTGACAAGTTTTAGATGATAATGAAAATTCATTACATGAATATGTACAAGCTTATTTCATTATGATAAATAAATACCTTTATACAAAAAAATTATTTTTATAATTTCTTTTTTTATTATATATATAATACAAAAGTTGCAGTAATCATCTTTCATCGCAATAGATGTTGGAGGGGAGTTCTAACCAACAGTAGCCAGTTTTGTTATTAATATTTTTGTTTAACTTTTCAAACAATTCTATTTATGAGTCAACTCAAATACAAACCTCTGGTAAATCACTTATAACATATTCAGATGTATCCACAAATCTCTATTAGGCACTATTCAGTCGGTTTGTCAGTTGGTCCCATTTACATTAATGAACAGAAATAGAAAAGAAGGAAGAGATGTGATACCATTGAAAGGTATGATGTCAACAAAAGACGTGATGTGATAAAAACGTGTGATGCATTAAAAGAAAATCCTTCAAGATAGTGTCATGATAGAAAAAAAGCCAAAAACAATAAAAAAAATGTCCTTTTTATCAAAGATGATACTTGAAGAATATTTCATATCAGAATATTATACAAATATGAGAATCAACGAATCAAAAAAAGACTACTTGCTCTTCTTCCTCCTCCTTCTGCTACTACAACCACACATGGCGGACGCTTACGGTTCTTGTTTCTGATTTCCTTCAGTGTATGAATTTCTGCGGAAAATCATTTTCCATGCATTTCTGTCATGAATCATTTTAGATCTATTTCTATAAGACTCGGTGTCCATAAATATCATACAAAAAATTAAGCCTTTAAGACAGTGATGAAAAGTTAAAAATGAAAAAAAATCTAGTCCCTATCACGGCATGATGTACAACCATAATATATTGCAGCTCTTTTAAAATGAATTAAAGATCAGATAAAAAGGAGGGCAAAGTGTTAAGCAGCTGCATTAACCCTTAATTTATTGCACCATGAAGCAATAACCTTCACCGGGGTAATAAATCTAGAGAAGGCAAGGATGTGGATTTGTTTGAATAGACAGAATCCATTGCCCATCTCTTTACGTACAATGAAAAAAATTGACCTAGGTAAATAAGTCTCTGTTATATATCATTCTGACCAAATGTTTTCTAGCCTCAATTGAACAAGACTCTGTCTTGGAGAATTACAGTTGGATTCACTTGAATCATAGAGAGAGAACGAATTGGTTTTTGATTAAGTGTGTTGCATAGGGGTTAAAACAAATGATAAAAATGTGATGCCGAACAATTGAATTCTTGTATTTTTTTTTATAACATCCCTTTAACTTGTGGTCTCTACATTTTCAATCAGATATTATATGTTTTCAGTGTGTCAGGTGTGTATCAATTTCTCAGTTTCCAGGTTTTTAGTATGTTCAAGGTCCTGTAATGGAGACAATTATAATTAGCTCTCCTGTGTCAAATTACCCCATGGGGACATAAAGAACCCCAGCTGCTCAGCTTCATTCAAGCATAAATCCTTGATACAGCCTCACTATATACCTAGTTCTCAAAATTCATTTTCATCATCATATAGGTTGTGCCCATCAATGATTTAGCCAGAATAATTACTTTCCTTAACATCAAAAACAGGACTTCGTTTTTATATCTGATCCTTAATGTATGAAGGTACCATGCATAGATAATGATTCCTGATGATCAGAAAGTGGACTAGATCAAAATGCTAATGTGAAAATAAAAGAGATCTCAGTATTATACCAAATGAATCTTAGAATGATGATAAAGTATCTTTAATGATTCTGCAAGCAAAATATATATTGTTGATCCTTGAAAACACATTATATTTCCTACAGGTTAATACCCATGGACACTGGCTTACCAATCAAGGCAGGGACAGACTACCCCAAGTGACACCATGGGAGCACAAAAATCAACCTTTCCCGCTACTTTCAGCAGTATTTTTCTGCAATTTTAGCCCATCTTTAGCTATTTTTCTAGCAAATTTAGATGAATCTAGCCATTTTCAACTATCAAAAATGGCCATGAAATGCTACTACTGTTTTTTTTAATTGTGTTTTGGGATTTTTTGACGTTTTTTTTAGCTTAGTTTAGTATGAAAACATTTTTGAATTAGCAACACTGGGAGTGACACCCTTAGTTACCGCTCCGGTTGACACCAACATCAATGCCTCTGTCCATGGAAAAATTAATGGATATATTTGAGTTTGTATGAGTTGATTTCTTGACAAAAGAAACTACTGACTTCGTTCCAGTGGAAGAGTACATTGTCTTGATGGTGAGTAGGAGATATATTTATCATAGAAATTGTTACCTTTAAGTTGAAGAGTCCATTGTTACAGACAGTGGATTATAAAAAAATCACTCTGATCATTATATAAGTAGATTTTTGAATAAGCATAGAATAACCATCAGACAGCATTGAACACAGATATACCTAATTGATAAGTAAATATATAAAACCCCAACAGTGACAATGGAGAAATATTGACCTTTAGTACAGGCAAAACTTGCCATACTGGGTGAGCAAGTCTCACAAGAAACAATAATGACAGTTCCAATATATAAGAAGAGAAATATTAATGACAGTTCATCAAGTATCATAGACTTGGAATAAAAAGGACAAATAAGCAGGTTAACATAAATCACATCAAGGGCCAGCATGGCAGAGTAGGGCCCAGTACTCCCTATGGTTTGCATGATCAAATATATATTATTTCTACTGGCTTTATTGCATGTGTATCTTTAAAAGGGTGTAATTTTAATCACAAACCTCAAATAAGATTCCCATCGGTACATTATTTATCTCTGCTTGGCAAATATCTCCACTCAGCAATTAGTCTCACCCAATTAAGCCTTAACGGACCAATAATGAACCAACGAATGATACTGTGAGCAAGAGGGATTCATGTTTCACCTGTTCTTGGCGTAATGCAAGTTCGTCAATGGCCGTAGCTAATGACCAACAAAACTGCTGAATAGTGGTTAGAGTAAAGATTCGCGAGGAAACAAAAATCAGCTAAAATTGCATTTTGCTAGCACAGAGAAAGAGATGTGTAACAAGGTTGTTTTTTCATGCTCCTTATCCCTCTCCTCTGCAATAGTCCGTTAACAAAAGGCTGAATTACCAGGGCAGAGCCAAAGAGATGAAAAAAAAAAAAGATTTAAAAAAAATAAGAAGGCGTCCCGTGAAAGTGTTTTGCACGCAATTGCTTTGCAAAACGACAGTGCACTCTTGTCGTTTGACTGCTACACTTATTTCTTTGTTTCTCGGAGTCAGTTGAGTGCAGCTGCATGTGCTTGTGCAACAGCAGCAGTCGTGTTGGAGATGATGGGATGGAATGGGGCTGAAGAGAAAGAGGAGAAACAATAAAAAAAAAAACCAAAAAACAAACAAACAAACAAACAAATAAAGAGAAGGAGGAGAGGAAGGATTAATGATTACCTCGACTGCAAAACAGCAAATCACAATCAAGACTGACATTCAAGAGAATAGGAAACAGAATTGATTACTGGATCAATAGAATCATAAAGAGAACATTTATTATTGACGAAATTTAAGAAGGAGAGGTTGCATTACATAACACAGGCCGTGTTGACTTTGGGATATATGCTTGTAGGAAAAGTTACCTGTTTGTGGAGTTGGCACAACTTTTAGTAAATGATTGAATCAGAACCTGGAGACCACCTAGTTTTCATTGTTTACATCGGCGGTTCCCAACTGAAGGGCCATAGACTTGTACCAAGCCATAAAGCATGCGCTACCGGTAAAGATGGAAATTGATTTTAGAAAATTGAAGTACACTATTTAAGAAGAGGTTGCATTACATAGCACTGACCATGTTGACTTTGGGATATATGCTTGTAGGAAAAGTTACCTGTTTATGGTGTTGGCACAACATTTAGTAAATGATTGAATCAAAACCTGGAAACTACCTAGTTTTCATTGTTTACATCAGCGGTTCCCAACTGAAGGGCCATAGACTTGTACCAAGCCATAAAGCATGCGCTACCGGTAAAGATGGAAATTGATTTTAGAAAATTGAAGTACACTATTTAAGAAGAGGTTGCATTACATAGCACTGACCATGTTGACTTTGGGATATATGCTTGTAGGAAAAGTTACCTGTTTATGGTGTTGGCACAACATTTAGTAAATGATTGAATCAAAACCTGGAAACTACCTAGTTTTCATTGTTTACATCAGCGGTTCCCAACTGAAGGGCCATAGACTTGTACCAAGCCATAAAGCATGCGCTACCGGTAAAGATGGAAATTGATTTTAGAAAATTGAAGTACACTATTTAAGAAGAGGTTGCATTACATAACACTGACCGTGTTGACTTTGGGATATATGCTTGTAGGAAAAGTTACCTGTTTATGGTGTTGGCACAACTTTTAGTAAATGATTGAATCAAAACCTGGAAACTACCTAGTTTTCATTGTTTACATCAGCGGTTCCCAATCAAAGGGCCACAGACTGGTACCAAGCCATAAAGTATGCGCTAATGGCAGAGGCACGGAAGTGGAGTAGATGCTATAAACCCCTCTATATGGAAACTAAAAACTAGAAGAAACGCCTTCCCCCCTGAGTACCCTCTACTTCTATCACTGCCTATCGGGCCACAAGGAAACAATATGACGTGGCAGTATGAATTGATATGAATCCATTACAATTTTCCTCCTGCCCTGTCACACCTCCTACAAAGAAATACATTTGACTTACATAGCAAACCAACTGTAAAAATGAAATTTATTAGATAAAATAATTTTCAGTATTCCATGAACAAAACTTATCAGCGACTTGAAAGTGACATAATTGAGTTATCACCTGTATTCCAGTTACGATTAACACCCATCCACCTCATCAGCCAGTTCGTAAGAATATTGTCAATATTAAACTGGTACATGGTGCAAAAAAGGTTGAGAACGCCTGGTTAAGGTTGTCCAAAAAGTAAAAGAAATAGATTTGAAGCAGATGGATTTTAAAATTGTGTAAGTTTAGCCAGAAAAAAAAATTGATGACTTTGTAATTTCGTTTTCTTTATTGTTGCTGGTTTATCTATGTACATGCAACAAAACAATGAAGTTTACTCAGATCAAAGGACTTGTTGGTCCTGAAAAAATGCCTGACAGCCCTTAGGAAATAACATAACGCAACAGATATATACATGAGAAATCCAGTTCTACTAAACATAGTTTGAAAAATAGAAGAAAAATATGGGTGTTTCATAGTATTTCAACCTTTCATGACTGAAACACTTGTATTGTTAGTATAAGGTGTATACAAAAATTACAAGTACACCAAGATAGACCAATACCTAGAGACAGGTGATACAGATAAGAAAGTCAATAAGTTCATAGCCTTATGATGACTCAAATATATATATTTTGACATAATCTCCTTCTTTATCAATGCATTTCATGGAAAATAGATTTATAAACAATAAAAATTTCATTTTTATTTTTTCTATCCATTTTACTATTGATTTGTTTTCAAACTTCTCTAATTTTTATTTTTTTCTGGCTATATTTTCAATTTTTTCAAAATGAAAGTCAGGAATTATTTACATAGATGATATAATAATTTTTTTTCTCTATATTCTTTCACAAGCCTCACACTAATGAATGTATTCAACGCCATTGTTCCATATTAAACTTGCTCCATGCTTTCAACTCGGGGCTGAATGCCAAGATATTCAAGGTTCTTGGTCCAGGTCCGCAACTTTTTTTGCACTGCAGACCGTTTATTAATATTGGCAATATTCTTGTGGACAGGCTAGGTTCGGAATGGGGGAATCACAACTGGAATATAGGTGATGAGCCAACAGTAAGCCACTTATGGATAATTTTGTTACTAAAAGGGTTTATATAACGAATTTGCCATCAAGATCCAAGGATATGAATTTGTTTGTATTTTACAGAGAATTATCGCGAAATCATATTGTTTCCATGTGGACTAGCAGCATATGATTTTCATCTTGATACCAGTCCACAGCCCGGTGGTTGGGAACCACTGTGATATGGGACTGACAACATTTGCCACTGCATAAATAAAATTCCATTTTACCAACAAGTGAAATACTTGTTAATTTAAGGTGAACACAAAAATTACAAATACAAGGAGAAAGACCACGACCTAGAGGTGGTATAGGTAGGAAAGTCAATAAGTTCATAGCCTAATGATGAAAAAAATCATTTATTTTTCTCGACAAATATTCAGTTTTTAGCCTTCACTCCTTTATAATCAATGCACTTAACCCAACATTTCTTCATTAATCACATCGATCAAATATATAGTAAAAATTTCAAATAAAAATTCAGCTAATAACTGTGTTAGGCTGAAGACTTATTAATACACACTTGTATTATTTTTTGGGCTTGAAACCAGTCTTCTTTCTAAGCAACAGACTGACTTCCATTTGGAACGTCTCTTTACTCTGGTTTTAACGCAGTTTTCTTTCTCCCAAACGAGAGTGCAGAGTTTTATAAACAATTCCGAAAAAAGAATATTTTCAGAAATGTCATCAAATAAATTTAATAGATAATCTCAATTTTAATCAATAATCTCATACTTGAACTGTGTGACACTGTGAGTATTAATTTCTTACCAGTAAGAGAGATTGATCTTCGTATTTAGGTTTTATGCTTTAACTGCTAAACCCCTAAACTGAATCACACAAGAAAATGTGCAGAATTTTGTCATGACTCTCGATTAATTTTTGTCTGAATTTCAGAGATCGGGAATTATCATTATAATACACTGAATTACATTAGAGTAGTGCCCTCATCTTGCTTGTTATGGTTATAATGTTATGACCGTTGTACCCTCTGGCCTCCTTTGGGCGGAAGAGGTAGACGAGCAACATCGCAAGGACAAATTAAATAGAAAGAATTAACCGATACAAGATATCCTCTAGCATGGACAGTGGAATGAGAACAATTTACCCCCATGGATTGGATAACATGTTCGCTTTGAAATTCTCCAAAGGCTACTGACTACAACAGAGACCTGACGAAGGCCGGAGGGTACAACAGCCAAAATGTTGTTACAATAATGACCAAGATGAGGACACGAGTCGGACAAAATGAGTGTGCTATAATAACTCTCACACATTCAAGGAAAAGATATAAACAACCACAGATTGACAGAGTTCAAGTTTATGTTCATTATCAAAATTATTTGGCGAAATTCCAGCAGGCATTTCTTGAAATGGTTCCAGTGATAAGTGCTTCATTAGAGCAACTATACACAGGCTTTTTGCAGAGCAGGACAGAATTAGACTCCACTTTGTTTACTGCTGGAGTTTTATGATTTCAATTATTTGAATTCCAGCCAAGATGATTACAATCAGTTGGTTATTATCCTTATTAGTGACATTCACAAAAGACATGGCAAAATTGAAAGCTGCTATTATAAAAGAAAAAAGAGAATGGGAGAAAGAGAAACAAGTCTGGTTTGTCACACGATAGAAACTGTCACGTGACCAACATCTTTTGGCGGCAACATTTGTTGAGTGTGATCAATTAAGAATTGGAAAAATCAAAAAATAACTTACTTTTTTCACCTTTTGTTGGATAGTCTTCTGAAAACAAGTGTGAATTCTACTGGATACAAACTAAGGGATCAATTTAGCATTAAGTCACCATGCAACTTGGGCCTCCCCCTCCACTATAAAGGGGGGGTAGAATTTAAAAAATATAATGAGTAAATGTTTAAATTTTCAGCCCTCTAGCTCCATTGTACATGTGATATGTACATACATAGTCAGCCAGCTAGACCAACTTGAAAACTGAAGAAAGTTTTGGTGACAGTTTTGGTTTAAGGTTTCTAACGATGTGTTTGTGAAATGAAGGCTAAGTGAATTGTTGTTTTGATTTCACTGTCCAAGTCAATTCCACAAAGCTAATCTTCTGAACAGTGAGTGGTAACTTAGAATGTGGCTATCTTGAAGAATTAGGAACAACATCAGTTTGTCAATGGATATAATAATAAATAGGGCCATTATACTGGCCCAGGCATCACATACCACTCATTTTCTCCACACTCCACTTTCCACTTTCTTGAAACTAAACTTCAAAGTTCTTGATATGTGAAAATTGACTGAGGCAATAACCCGCAGAGGTGACAATGCACACTTCAATCATAGCAGGGAGGATAGATGGATTTATGTCTAGCGCAAAGTGAATGCAGATTATCGTGGTCAAAATTTGAACTCAGCTTGCTGATTCCAATCTCCATGCTGCTAACCGCTTGGCGACTGGCATCTCCCAAGTTTGTCTATCACTGGAATAATTCCACAACCGTAGATGTTTACTACACAAGCGAAACTTATATCAAATTCTTGAAGATGTGCAACCAGATCTTTTTAATTGGAATACTTGAAGGTTTTAAAATTCCACTTAAAAATTGCTCTATGCATTCCTCACGATTATAAAAGTAACTGATACTACATTTTGATGTATGGCAGAAGTTTAGGTAAAAACATTTTTACAGCTGACTCAAGGATTTTATATTCTTACAACCGAACCATCAGATTATCAAAACTGAGATTGATAGTCCACTATCCTACTAGAATCATTCTTCTGGCACATACCAGTAACTGGATACTTCATGCATTCAAAAATGAGATCTTAAAATCCTTACATGTGAGTATATAAGGTCAAACTTATAGATATAACAGGCTGCACAAAGACTCTGAGCCCTTCCAACTAGAAAAAGGAGTGAAACAAGGTGATACCTGCTCACCAAAACTCTTTACAGCCTGTCAGGAGTTGATCTTCAGAAACCTAGACTAGGAACACAAAGGAATCAGAATAGACGGCAAAAATACCTAAGTAACCTCAAATATGATCTCCAAACAATGCTATACAAACTAAATGGAGCAAGTAAGACAGCTGGCCTTCTTATGAACTTCAGCAAAAGGAGCGTCATGTACAGCAAACATGTTGTGGACAAAGACATAAGGATCAAAATTAAAAATGCACAGCTGAAGAAGTAGACCACTACATTTACCAATGACAATGAACCTCCAAGAAATACTTAGAAGAAAAAGAAATCGAGCAAAGAATCACACTAGGTTGACAAGCTTTCAGCAGAGCAAGCTCGACTTTCACAAACAAGAGAATTCCACCAGTCCTAAAAAGAAGGGTATACAACCAATGAATCCTCTAGATAGTCACCTATGGAGCAGAGACATGGAATGTAATCAAAAGATTAAGGCTCAAACTGAGAACCATACAATGTGCACAGGAGAGAATCATGCTTGACCCCATGAGGAAAGATCACAAGACAGCACAGTACATTTGAGAATAGATAGGTATCTGAAATATCATAGAAACCATTAGAAAACTGAAATGACTTGAGGTGGGACATGTTGCAAGAATGCCAGACAACCGTTGGACATCACAACTCACAAAATGGATCCCCAGAGATCATATGCAAAATTATGGCCAACACAAAGTAAGATGATGTGATGAGCTAGCCAAATTCAGAAAGTACTGCCTCCACAACACCCATGATAGAGAGTTCTGGAGAATCTTGGGGAAAGTCAATGTCAAACGATGGACACTGAAAAGCTGATGATGATGATGAATAAGGCATCACAGTTAACAACTTCCCAAAGTCTAAAACTATATTTTCTGAAGAGAGCACTAACCATTTCCAAAATTTGAATGATACCCATATCTGACATCTACCATTGTTAACAGCTATTTAAGTTTGTGTAAAAAAGATTACTGAATCACAGGGTTTCTAAGTGGGTCATGAATTGCTAGTGAGCCACAGAGATTGCCCATCCAATTTTTTTCTTGACAGGCCATATCATTTTTAGGTGTATCTGACAAATTTGATTTCAGAGTTCATACATTTTTGATTTTTTTGCTTCCATCCAATTGGCAACTCTCTTGGACTTTTGAAATTAAAATGGCTTCAGATTAACTGATTTGAGTTGGGTTTTTTTCATGTAGCAGATGTCTACATTGTTTTGTACTATATACTCAAAGAAAAAACACTGTGGAGATGAATTTTCAATTTTTTCGGGTTATCATTGCAATGCGTAATAAAGTTTATTCTTTATTTCTATTAAATACTTTCAGATTGAAAAAAGTTGTGGCTTTTATTCACATTTCTTTAGCTTCAAAAGGTTATTAGCTATGATCCCCCACAAGGCCATGACATGTCACACCGGTTAGGAAATATGATGCTAGAACCATAAACCTGCAATAACACATGCATCTAGTGTTTTTGTTCAGCATTTGTAATATTTGTGAATTTCTTGGCTCATTGCTTTCCATAAAATCTGTATGTGTATTTATAAGTGTACAGCAATTGTTATTTTGCAAATGAAGAAATCTAAGTCTCTTTGTTTAATGACAGGTTGATGACACAATACCATCCATCATGCATGAAAAAATAGAAAACCTTCTATTTATCCACTAGAGAAATATTCAAAAATTGAAAAATGATTGATTTTCATTAAATACTTATGAAAGAACGGTTGTTGCCAAAATTTACATAAATGTTTTGTTAATAAATTTGTGATAGTTGGGAAGCATACCTTTTCAAAGTGATAAGAAAAATGGAACTTCTGACACTATTCTGAATACCGATCAGTAGTAGTAAAAGTAGTGCCCTTATGCTGGCTATGGCTTCAGTTGTCCCTACTCAGGCTTCACGTATTGCAAGCTTCTCTGTTTTGGCTAGACTTGCAAGTTCTTTGAGGTTTGCGAAATGTGAAATTGACTCAGATGCGAGAAGCACCAGTCTGAAGTGGCGTCACTCACTCCCCTCCCTATCATACCCTTAGATGGTGGTGGGGGTGATGGATTCATGCCTTTCCTAAGGAAATTAGCGCAAAGTGAATGCAGATCTCAGTCAGAGTTTGAATTCAGCTCACCAATTCCATTCTCAGTGTTGCTAACTGCTTGGCTGCAGGCACTTCCTGAAGATGAGTGGAAATCTCTCAAAATGTCAATACATGCTCTTTTGAAACCTGCTTTAGCACCTTCAGAACTATACCAACATGATCCAACAAATCAATGATAGGAGAAGCTAAAAATATATATCGGCAAAACATGCATCTATGTTCTTCAATCTAAAATAAAGGCAAATAGATGTTTTGTGATGAATCATTTGCCTGATTGGAGGGAAAAAGACAGGAGAGTTGTGTCTGATATTTTTGGGAATTCTAAAAATGATTTCGTTTTGTGAAATGAAAGTAAGAATGCAAAAGTGCCAAATAGGACTTGTGAAAAATAATGATGATCATCACCATTCTCCAATTTGATGGTAGGGTTGACAGTGTGGCTCACAGTGATCCAGTGGTGTAGGAAGGGTTCTCAGCATTTGAGGGCAAAGACAATACCCAGAGACAGTTGCACTTCATCTTGGGAGAGAAGGGCATATATATATATATATATATATATATATTTATATATATATATATATATATATACATATATATATATATATATATATATATATATATATATATATATATATATATATATATTAAGTAGCAGCTTTAATGTAACTTTGCTCTTACTATTGAGCTAAACAGCCCTACGGAAAGGCAAAAAGCCTCTCTGAAAGGCAGCAGCAGCCCAATTTTTCTTTGATTGTTCGTTTTTATTTATGCTGTCCAGGTCAAGAGACTTATTCATGTAACCAGGGGAAAGTTTGCATCACTTCACACCTGCCCCTAGACTTAAAATGACAGTTGCTGATATATATATATATATATATATATATATACATATATCTGAAAAAAAAAAAAAAAAAAAGTTAGAAAAAGCTATACTTGTTGGGAGAATCAAATAATTGATAATATCCAATGTTTTATAAAACAATATATTAGGTTTGTAACCTCAACTGGTTGTGTTGTCTCCAGGTGTGAATCAAGGAATGTGTCAAACTAAAGATCTTGAAATGTGATCACGACTACTTGTTGTTATTGTTCCAAGACTGTCACCAAACTTGTTGTGATCAAGGACAATGACGTAATCTTCAGTACTTGAAATTTTGAGTTTAAATTAATAACGCTGATCCCCACTGATGGCATAACAACAATTTGAGATTTAATTGCTACATTCTTTAGTTCACATCTCCTGAAGACAACACAAAAATGGTTGGGGCTACAAACCCAACATCTTATTTTATAAGATATCAGATATTCTTAGATACCTGAAAATTTGTAACAATTGGAGCTTTTCCTTACTTTTTCTTTAAAAATTTTTGTCTACAGATTTATTAAGCCGTTTTAGTGGGATTCAAATATTCTTCTATTTCTCTCTCCCAGTTTTTCTATACATGTATATAAAATTTATGAGAGATATAACCAGAAAGGTGATCTGTGCTTTCTTCACACACGTTTTCTTATTCTGCAACATGATACTCATGATGTGTAACCAATCACTATGGTCCAGAAGTAGAGTGCTCGCCTCTGATACAATATTGAGGAACCTCTCCCTGAGGCTGAGAGGTTATAAACAAATCACATTGGATGCACCAGTCCTCGTAAAATCAGCAAAATTAAGCAATGTTGAGCCTGGTCAGTATCAGTTGGCACAAGCAGAGCAGAACAAATCTTCAATAGGCCCGGCAAGTTGGAAGCAGGTCTTAGTAACAACTGCACGTGTACCTAACCATGTAATACCCTTAATGAGGGTATTAGCAGAGAATGATGATGCATACTTTATGCGTTGACAATGCCCGATCCCAACAGGGTGTACAATAGATATACGACAACAGCAGTATGACAAGAATACAAACATATTACAGGATGCAAAATAGGTCGGAATATCCTTCTGCTCAAATTGCATTGACTTTTTGTGTTCGGATGGCAAGTGTGAGGTCAGTTTGGTTAAAGGCAGTTGTAATTGTGGTCCGTCTTGTTACAAGATACACAGAAGCATGAAGGAAGCAAAATACAAATATGGCCGTGACAGCTGGCAAAGAAAAAAAAAATATTCACATCAATACAGCCTAAATGGTATCTGTTAGAGAGGAGGTAGTAGGACATGAGGGTACGAGTGGAATTTCTAACAAAGTTCACAGAACTTGAGGGCCTAAGCATTCCTCTCCTCCAATATAATGGTCAGCCACATGTAAGAGGTCTGATAGGAGATAAAGGAAAGGCCAACAGCCCAGCAGCGGAAAAAAAGAAGTAGAAACATCTTTGCAGATGGACTAACACAAGTGGACAAAAATAGTTCCTGAAGTGACAACCTGTCAATTTAGAATGTTGGGAGAATCGACTATAAATAGTTAAAAGGTAAGAAAACAAGATTAAACATAAGGTGACATGCTGTAAATAAAAATGAAGCAACACATTACAAGAGTTGATAAAAATAAATATACATACAGTAGACTCCCATTATTTTGGCAACCTTGAGGAGTGCTGTTATAACTAATTTACAGTTATAATGGGTGGATTTCATATGAAGTGTATTGATAATAAGAAACCAAAAAGTAGAGAAAAAATGACCATTCATTATCATGTTACTTCAAGCAGTATTATTTTAATGGTTTCTTGAACAAGAAAATCTCATTACTCCTAAAAAGAAGGGTATACAACCAATGCATCCTCTTGATTGTCACCTATGGAGCTGAAACATGGAACCTAACCGAAACATTGACCCTCAAACTGAGAACCATGCAACATACATATGAAAGAATCATGTTCAACATCAGATGGGGAGATACATGACAGCACAATATACTAGAGAAAAAACAGGAGTCTGAGACATCATATAATTCATTAGAAAACTCAAATGGTAATTGGCTAGTCATGGGAAATATCAGATAACTAATGGACATCAAGACTCACAACGTGGATGCCCGGACATCACATGCAAAACCATGGCTGGCAGGATATAAGATGGTAAGATGAGCTGGACAAGTTCAGAAAGTATTGGTTCCCCCACGCCCATAATAGAGAGGTCTAGTGAATCCTGTAGAAGGTATATGTCCATCGACATACGATAAAAGACTGATGATGATGATGATTTTAATAGTATACAAATTTGAGTTTTTATGGTAATGCACTGAAGTCTTTATTGGGCTGTTTTTTAAATCTCCAACAAAAATCTTTCAAGAATATAAAAACAAATTTGCCATTAGAATATTCATGTGTGTATATGTGCATTCAAACTTCTTCTGTGATGCCCACCATAAAATAAACAACAAAACAAGCTCCTGTCTATAGCTTCGAGAAGGGTTATTTACATTCAAAGAATTTTCCAGACAATGGAACTCCTTCTTGTTGCTTGTGTTATTAACATCTTTGGTCTGATTTCTATCATTATTCGGACTATCCTCATCTTGGTTGTTTTTCATACTATGTTTCGGCCGTTGTACTCTACGGCCTTCATCAGGTATCATCTGGTAGCACCGATTATCCATATAGACACATAGTGTAGTGGTTAGAGAACCAGACGGAATTACTGCAAGTAATCTAATGATTCTAGGTTCAATCCTAGTGTGAGACAATAATAATTTGAAAATTCTACTACTGCTAAACTGAATATTTCAATGGAAGACAAGAATGCTGTTAGAGAATGGAGAAAATCAAAGAGGCAACCCATATCAACATGTCGACTGAATGTATGTTACACAAGTGCAGATCTCAACGGGGACAAGGTATGGAAATCCTGGCCAAACAAGGAAAGAAGAAGAAATTGAAATCACCCAAATCCTACATTGTATTGTGCTTACCACTGGAATATTCTACCACCAGTATTGGAAAATTCTGTTTAACACTGTCACATCTGGATATTACACCTGCAGAAGACCTCTGAATGAATCGTCCAAAATGTTTTGTTAACAATACGAACCAGAAAGTGTTCAATCATCCAAACAGAAAAAACAAGTTCCATCAATGTTAGATTTCTGAAATGAATAATGAATGATAAAAGATAACATCATAGACTGTCTCTGAAATAACTGTATATTGTACACTTTGATTAATGTGTCATACATATGTAAATAAATACGTACACAATAATTCATCAGGTAGCAATATACATCAACGCCTGGTGATTTTTCACCAGTAGCTACCAGATACACAGCATTAATCCATTCCATCTTGTTGAGGCTCAACAATGATATCATATATCTTAAAATAATGAGAATGATCCTGACTGGAAGTGCAGTCATTTCATAATGACCCTGAATAGTTCTATTTCATATAGAGCTGCATTTCTTCAGGAACGTATCTAGAGCACTAACCGAGGTATTACTGTATTTGAAAGGCTTGTTTGTTCAATTATCTTGGGAAGTATAATTTTACTACCATAATAAAAGACAGAGTGAAAATGTTACCTCAGAATGAAGCAGAAAAATCAGGAAGAAACAGTTGAGATTGCTCCAGTTTTCTGAATCATACAAATTATCAAGTTTTTTTTACAAATAATAGGAATTAAAAAAAGAACCTTCTAATCCTGGTGCTCTAATAGAGCCCTGCAGAAATTTTTGAGTTGACCATAATGAAACCAATTGCACATACTAGAGGAATCTTCAGTAAGTAAGAATATCTTGGGTAGACATTCCATCGGTGGCAAGAAGATTTTTAGCACCATTTTTCATAATGGAAGGTTTCCGCTGTGGTGCTCGAGTCATAATTTTTTAAAAATCTAAAATCAGCATATTGTATATCATTGGAAATGAAATTTCAGGCTGAGTAAAGTTTACAAAAGAACTGTATGCCTCACAGCAGGTCAGTTTGAGCTCAAATGTCATAAACCCTTGTTTTAAAATGAAACACCTAGGAATGGTAATTGTGGATGAATCTGCTCAAAAATCTAATTACTTCTTTCATACATTATTGTCCAACCTTTTGCAGAATTTCATTGAAATTCATTGAGAACTTTTGGAGATATCATGTGGACAGACAGAGAACCTCTTAAGGTATATAAGAAATGCAACTTACTACTTAGAAGTATTGTAGTATTATGTACAGAAACCATGTCATTAACTTGATCCCCTGCAGCACTGAAATCTCTTCTCTGATGTAGGTTTCTCCTTTTTCCCCTACAAGGAATTGAGGACATCATCGATATTGGCGGACTGCCTTAAGCAAGAAAGCATTCGTTTAAAGTAATATATTGAAGACATCAGATTAGTATACATGTTTTGGTATTGTAAACGGAAGCCATGAAATCAGATACAAAAAGGATAATTGCATAGATAGTAATGATTTCATGTTATGTATAAAGTAGAGCCTATAAACAAATAGATGGCTAGAAAGAGAATGCATACCTCTGTCAACACTACATATCAACTAAAAACTGAATGAAAATCGGTTCATATATAGTTACAATGAAGATGAGGTGTTTGTATTTTCCCTATTTATCTTTTGTTAACCTCTTTTCAACTTATGAAAAAAATATCTCCCAATAGAGAACAAAATCCTGGATCCAGCCTGAAATTCATGGGTGTTAGCAGCTAAGACTGACAATCGATGTTGCCAACTCAGAAGATATTTTCACACTAGTTTGACTGTCAAAAAGTGCTGAAAAATAGCCAAAAAATACCCCAAAGATGCTAAAAATTGTCAAAAATGGCCAAAAGTAGCCAAAACTGAGCATTTTCAAACAAATTTTGTGATTTCCACACTGCCTAAGATGGAATTCCATCTGAAGACAGTGATTAAACATTTATAGAAATTTAATCAATTCTTCCTTTGTCTGTGGCCTAGGGTCTCCTGAAATGTCATTGAAATTCATTGAGAACTTCTCGAGATATTGTGTTGACAGACTGACAGACATGAGTGAATACATATACCTCTTCCAACTTCACTGACAGAGATAATGATAGCAGACCAGATTGTATCGAAAACCATCAACCAATATTGTCACCAAGAATGTCAACATAGGTTTCTTCAGTTTTCAAGTTAGTCTAGATGGCTGTGTATGTATCATGGTCACACCAGTGGAGTTAGAGGGCTGAAAATTGAAACATTTACTCCTCACTATGTTCAGGGAAAACATTTTTATTGAAAATTCACCCCCTAAATTGGCTTCCAATTGCAATGTAAGATTATGCTGAATTGACCCCTTAGTGTGTATCTGGGAGCTTTCATGCATTTTTCTGAAAATACACTTTTTTTTAGTGATCATTGCCCAACAAAAGGCAAACAAAGCATCTTATTCATTGACCTTCCCTTTTTCCAATTTTTCAATTTCTCACCCCCAGCATGACATGCTGCCAGTAGACATTGGACATATGACGGTTTCTACTGAGTGACTGACCAGACCTGTCTACATTAGTGATCCAGCCTATAAAATAGAGATGATCATGAAAAATGCATATGAAAATCGATTGGGGGGGGGGTAATGCTCCCCAGGAACAAGGAACCTGATCATTGGTCCAACAAAGAAACACAGCTATGACATTGGTTGGCATCATCTTAGCAATCAAACCAAAGGCTGCCTGAAGGTCAAATATTCTTCTCTATCTGTATACAGTGTGAGCAGCAAGAATTTTACAAAAGTAAAACATGAGGTAAAGAAGAAGAAAACATAGACTTGTTCAGAATTCATGTCCCTACATCGAGTCTAAATACGAGCTTGAGTCAATAATTCTCAAACTGTGTGCCGTGGCACAGTAGTGCACCATAACTATCTCCCAAGCTGTGTTATATTTTCCAAAAATTCAAACCTATATTTCGAGCCTTGAAGATATCTAGGTATTACATCTACCCCTCTTCTGCTGAAGAGTTGTCTATCTGGCAGTTTTATCACTAGACTTTTGGAGCTCTCAATGTTTTTTTTAGAGACAAATGGAAGGAAAAACAGATGGTGCTTAGGTATATCAGCAAACGGATATAAAAGGTTCCTTTATTTACCACTAGAATGTTTCTGTCTAATTCATATCCTTTTTACAGTTGCTGTGAAGCAAAAGTCAAACATTTTTCTTAGTGAGCTGTTGCACAATAAAGTTGTTCCTCTTACAGAAGTGACTCTAGGCTTATTAAACAGGATGAAAAATTAAAATCTCATTGTGCTCAGTCAACACTCACTTTATGCAAGCAAGGTGACTTTGCATCGCTAAAATGTTAATGACTAGCAAGGTTACTAAGTGCTGCTTGGTTCCAAATCGTTCTTAGGATCATGAACCAATTGATTTAATTTTGTTAACCCCCATTTGAATAAAGCAAACACCGAAACTGAAAATAATAGACAAATGAAAAAGAATGATAATATTTGTACCTTGTATAAATGAATAACCATAGCCTGTGCATGTACCAGGACTAATTATCTAAAATTATCTAAAATTAATTAATTTTTTCAAAAATTATCTAAAATAATAGATCTTTTTATCTAGAATTATATATAAAAAGTACCAGCACAGGATTTGGGCATGGTTGGTCTAAAATGACGTTTTTCAGTGGTGTCTATTGGTGTACTCATGTAAATTTTCAAAGCTGTAGTCCCCAAAATGTGACCAGGAGACACACATTCACACATAGACAGAGAGACACAGACATTAAAAAAGAGAAGAACCTGTAGCCAACTTGGCTGGTTGGTGAGGCAATTTATGGGGTTACAGTGATTTGATAATAATAATGATAATAATAATAATAATGATGATGATGATGATGATGATGATGATGATGATGATGATGATGATGATGATGATGATGATGATGATGATGGTGGTGGTGGTGGTAGTGGTGGTGGTGGTGGTGGTGGTGGTGGTGGTGGTGATGATGATGATGATGATGATGATGATGATGATGATTCAATGCAGATTTTTTTCCCAGTTGGAATCAAAGCATAGAATCTGTTCTCGATAGTTGAATGTAATAAATGAATCTTGTAAAATCAACAAGATCAAAAAATATCAAGAACTAGATTTTGACTGAATGGACAAGTTCAAACAGTTTATATTCACTTCACCTTAATGCACTAGGTATGAGTAAAATAGTCCAGGGAAAAGTCAGTGACATCACTTCAGATACTTATTGCCACCAAGTCTATTTCACATATCATAAATAGGCCAATTATGTAGTATTGGGATATTTGGTGCAGGGATTGCTGAAGCCAGTGCCAGGGCACTACTGATTTTACACATATTCTGATGACACAAAATAAAAAGCAGCTAAGAGATACTTCGAATAAACCTTTCAAAGCATAAAAATGTGTCTTGAGAGACAACTTCCATTGGAGTAAAAACAGCTGGTGACAGTATTCCGGTTATCTTTGCATGCATCAGCTTATTGATCTTTGCAAGTTTCAAATCTGGTCAAGGCAAGGGCTTTACTCTTGAAAGTTTTTATGACCAACCGTTTGGCCAGATGCAAGTCCATCGAAGGGATACTTCCACCCTAATCACACAGCTTAGGGTGTACTCAATAAGCTTTTAGAGTTAATGGGAAAACTTGACCCAATAGAGAGATTTCCACTGTCTTTGCTCAAACCGGGGACCTTCTACATGTTAGGCAGGTATGCTAACCATAACACCATCTAAGTAGACTCTTCCATAACAATGAATGGCCTCTATTCTGTATCTACAGAACTTCCCCACCATAGTGCATGTCTGGGTCGAAGATGCCTAGTCGTTGGAATCTCTCAACCTTGCTGATATAGTGCAGAGGAAAGGAGAGAGTGATATTTCTCGCATCTGCAAGGGTATATAGGGTGCCTGGGGGACATCAAACTACCTTAAGGAAGCTCCACTCCCTGGTTTGGAATCAGAGTTATCCGTCTCCTAGACTAGTTGCCTAGCTATTTTACCCAAAGCTGGTGAAAGGGGGAGAAGAGATGGATTCATACCATTCCCAAGGAAAATAGTACAAAGCAGATATAGACAGCCCTGACCCGAGTTTGCACTTGCGTCACTGATTCCATTGTCCACATAATTACGAGTATGCCGCTTGCACCTCCTCATAACATACCAGCGTATAAAATCCGCAATACTAATTATCAGTTCTCTTCAAGCTGAATCCTTTCAAGCATAAGAATCAGATAAATATTTCACCTGCTTCCAAAGGCCAGAACTGCAGAAAGAACTGCTAAAATAACTAAGTATAAAAAAAAAATATGTCTTTCTTTCGACCTTCACAACTCACTTTACTTTGTTGATAACATGATTTATATTACAAGAATAGCTATCAGATATGGGCAAAATTTATGGAGCTTCTTGCATCGTGGAACATGGCAGGGTTAAGAAGCCCAGCAACACTGGAATGCACTTAACATACAGGTTTGGGGCATTTTTTTTTTTACCCGTGCAATAAAAAAAGCACGGCTGCGCACAGGAGAAAATTGTGCCGCGCAATAAAATTTTAATGCCATGCACAAATTTTAAAAGTTTCAGATGGATAACAAAGGGTTCAGCTACATGCAATCATCATATTGTTCTTGCTCAGAAGAGCATCATTTGATTGCAGGTTTATGCAAAGATTATTATGTGTATAAACTGGTGCATAAATACAGAAAAAAGTATAGGAATAAGAAATAAAGAAAAATCAATAGACCAAATAAATCATTTCTTTTTGTTATAAGTAACTGACCTTTGTTTCATAAACTTTTGATAAAAAAATCAATGATCATCTTAAAAATGAAAAATATTTTCTGTGCACGCCACTTCTTCAGTTGCTCATAGGCTTTATGGTGCCATACAGGCCATAAAGAAATTTGAAGGAATATACAACATGAGCAGGAATGCGGGGCCCAATCCTAAACATTTTTGGTGGGGCCACTGGTTAGCAGTCATGGTCTGTAGAATCTTGAAAATATAAATAGATCAAAATGTGTACCTGAAAATTTCATAGAAATAATCTTTTACGCTCCTCAGTAATTAAATAACATTATTCAGTACAAATACAATGGGAAAAATTCAAAATATAAACTATGGAAACAAACACTGCTGGATCTTTAAGGATTCAGAAGAAAATTACTATTGTTGTTGTTCTCAGTAAATCATCTTGTTCAACTACTATGTGGGGTTGTGAGTATTTGACAAGACTAAAATATAACCATGTGCAGGGCTCCTTAGGCACAGGACCCAATTGAAAACAATGGATCCAATTGGCTTGGGAGCCGTCCTGGTATGTGGGTATTGTTGAAATTACATACCACCAAAGAGATGGAGCGGATATAGACAGTGAATGAATTGATGCATTTTTATGCCGCTGTTACTTCTGTGTAACAGAAGTGTAAGAATTTGACTGATAGCTCTGAAGAAAAATTTAAACAAGTCTAGTCAGTCACTCAATAGAAACTGACAAGTGAACAACAGCTTTTGACAAGCATAAGGAGATCAATTAAAAAAATTGGAAAAAAGTTACATCTCTCGCATCTTGCAAGGCAGTGATACCAAAAAAAGTCTGAATTTTCAAAAAAAAACAAGTGTGATGCTGCTGGACCCAAACTAAGGGACCAATTTGGCAAAAACTTACATTGCACCCAAAGAGGATAGGGGGTTCAATGAGACAAAGAAAAACACGTTTTTTTCTAGACATTATGTGGAGTAAATGTTCAACTTTTCACCCCTCTAGCTTCATTGGTACAGTCTAAACACCTAGCATGTACAAAAATAGATAGTCAGATAATTTTGGTTGATGGGTTTTAATTTAAACAATTATTCAGTGTTTTGAACTATTGTAACCCTTTGGTATGTTGGAGAAGTCCTGGAAGATATACTTTGCCCAAGGATAACCTTGAACTGTGAAATTTGCATCCAATTCCCAAACACATTCCACTAACTTGATAGTTCTTATGTAATTTTCTTTAATTCATTAGAAGAGCCAGAAGGATATAGTTTGATGCGTAATGAGCATAAGGTGTAAAATCCTTGCATGCAGTCTAAATTCTTGTTACTTGGTTTGATACCAAATTTAAATCAGTCAATTACTGAAATAATACTTTGATCAGACTTTCTTTGACTCAGACTCAGTTGCTCCCATGTTGTGTGATACTCAAGACAAGGCGTATATAATTTTCAGCTAGTCTGGTGGTGTCATTCCAGTTTCTGTTAACCAGCCGGAGGTCCTTCTCCACTGTCTGATGCCAGCTAATCTAGGGCCATCCTCACTTTCTTTGGCCTATTGGCATCCATTTGATGGCGTGTTTGCAAGTCTCATTGTGGGGAGCCTCAAGACATACCCCAACCAGCAGAGGTGCCATCTGCAAATGGTTGTTGATATGAGAGGCTGTTGTTACCAGACTTCCCTTGTCTCATCACATAATGTCATATCATTCAAATGGGCTCAACTCAAATGTGCTTCAATTTCAAGATAATTGATATTCATAAGATAAAACTCAGTTACAATGCTGAATAAAAGCTGCTTGTATTCCACAAAAGAAGCTCAATATATATCATCTGAAATAAAATTTAAAAAATAATAAGTAATGCAATAAAAACAGTAATCGTTAATAATGATATGACTCAAGGAAGTTCTATAATTCTTCAATTACATACAGAAAAATCCCACTGGTCTTAAAAAGATGGGTATATAACCAACGAATCCTATCAACAGTCACCTTTGGAGCTGAAACATGGAACTTAACCAAAAAATTGACCCTCAAACTGAGAAACTTACAACATGCACATGAGAGAACCATGCTCAACCTTATATGGAGAGATCATAAGGCTGCACAGTATATCAGACAAAAGATAGGAGTCCAAGACATCATAGAAACTATTGAAAAACTCAAATGGCAATGGGCTGGATATGTAGCAAGAATGGCAGACAACTGCTGGACATCATGACTTACAATGTAGATTCCCAGAGATCAGGTGCGAGGCTGTGGCTGACAGAAAGCATGACCAGCTAGATGAATTCAGAAAGTACTGGCTCCACAATGCTCATGATAGAGAGTTCTACCAAATCTTTCTAATAACAGACACTAAAAGATTGATGATGATGACGATGACGATGACGACGACGATGACGACGACGACAACGACGACTTTGATCTATCTGTATTTTTTATACCCTTACACAGAAGGAAAAGGTTTGAAATTGAGTATATTTCTTTAGTTTCTCTCACCATATACTAGCAAGGATTTGGCGAAATAAGGACTCATGAAAAGCCCAATTTTGATGATGTTACTTGTGATTGTGACAGACGATATCTTGGTTGGTGCCTGTAATGGAAAGATAGCAAAGCATTTAGAGGGAAAGGAAGAAAGATGCAGAGAAAAATGAGTTGGTGTGGTAGAGCAAATGTATGTATAAAATGGATGCCAGAGAGCACAGGGGAATAGATCATTAGAACACGTCAATAAATCTGTTCTATTTATATATCTTTATATGCACGCATGAAAAGCAAATGTCTAAAATTGAGTTCACCTTCTTCTGATAGAATTGAACCCCCAGTCCTTCACAACATAGGCAGCAAAACTTACCATTAAATTACTGAGGACTTGGAAACATGAAACCCCTACAATTTTGGATGATGTTCATTTAGAAGCAGGGAGAAAAAAGCTTTAATGAATCCCTGGTAATAATGGAGAGTCACTAATTTATATAATTAAGAGGCAATAGCCACCTTTTAAGCTCCTAAGTTTGAAAGATTAAATGCTAGAAGTATAAAATGAAGAAGAAAAAATTGGTCTGGTTGGTCACACAATAGAAACCGTCACGCAATCAACTGCTTCTGGCAGCATGCCATATTGGGTGTGAGCGATTAAAAATTGGAAAAAAAAGGCAATCAATACATAAGTTATTTCTGTCACCTTTTCTTGGGCAATGATCAAAGTCCAAATTTTCAAAAAACAATCTTCCAGGACAAAAACTAAGGTATCAATTAAGAATAAACTTACATTGCAAATCGAACCAACGACTAAAAACCTATTTATTCAGGGAATAAAAAAAAAAACAACTTTTTTAGACAAAATAAGGCATTTAAATTTTCAGCCCTCTAACCCAGTTTGAGTGGCTTGTATGCATGATATATATATAGTCAGCCAGCTAGGCCAACTTGAACACTGAAGATCTGACAGTTTTGGAGACTGTTTTGATAGATGGTTTCTTAAGTTGAAAACTAACCCACAGGTGGTATTATCAGATGATTCCTGTGGAAAAACAAAATGGGGCCTTTGGACTTCGGATTTTTTTTATCATATATTATTTGAAAATCATCTCCATCATGACCGCTTGGATCACATTTAATCTAGATATGAAGGGGAATTTTACAAAAGATTTAAAGTATTGGCATTTTTAGGAAATCTTCATTTTTTACTTGATTTTTCTTTTATTTGAAGTATGGAAATCTTGAAATCTTTATATTTTACAACTTTTTGTGAAATCACCTCCAGGAATCATCTTCTTGTATTCAGCAGAGGACTTCTTGATAAATGACACAGTCAATGTATGAAAGGTGAAAAAAAAAAATTTTTTTTTCAATCTTCAGAAAGTGATCAGTTGAAAACATGCTCCAAAATCCTATTTGGAATTTTGGTGACCATAGAGCAATGACAGACGGAAGGACAGACATTTTTTTCATTCAGAACTCATCCAATATTTAGAAAAAAAATTCTTGAGAAGTTTGGGTTATGGGTAAATGATAAACAGAATTTGATTATTCATTTTTTTTTCTCACTCTGAATCAAGCATAAATAAACAGCAAGAGAAGAGACACAACATAGCATTAATTGGTATGGACAAAATCGCATTGGACACATCACTTGTCACATAAGGGTCCATTTAAGCATCTAAGCCATCATGTGTACAGTAAATTAATTGACTAAATGAAAATAAAAATTGAGCCAGGGTTTTATAGCAATTTGTAAGCTCAAGACTAAATAAGTTTGGTAGAGAAACAAAAAGGGTCCAAGAGATCTCATACTAGATTCTTGAAGAAAACTTTGTTATAAGCCTGACTGGATGGAAAAAAACTCTACCCGGGATCAAGTTTTGCTTAAGTTCTTGATAGCTGAGTCAACCATCCCACTAACAGGGATGGTTGAACACCCATTCATAACATATTCGTATTGTAAACAACAAATATATTTGTTTGATATCAGTGATTTGGAATATATCAGAATGATTTTCATTACCTTGATTAAAATAACCATCAAGAGACCTTGTCAATATTTCACAGCTAGTCAATGTACATCATTTTGAATTAAGATATGCTAATCACTAAAGCTATTTGCTCAAGATGAGTCTTCTGAGGCTAGAATTTGGACAATCCATTTTACTGTTATGATTAACTTTGAAATCATTCAGCCGAACTCGCTTTACAAATACTTTATCTAATAGCAAATGACACCTACATCATTACTGATCTTCATGTAAAGGTATTGAATCCATGGTTAAAAGTGACATGGAAATGTTAAAAGTTGTCTTCAGGGTTGATGCAAGACATTTAAAGATTTACATGTACCTTGAACACATCACTGCCTTCCATGTTGCAGTGGTTGTTGTCACTGATGACATTACCCAATCAAACAAATTACAACACATAGGCTGACCTTTCATTTTCATACTGATTTTCTCGCTTCAAGAAGCATTGTTCTTGACACCTTCCTAATCAAAGGTTTCAAGTCTGCTCTTAGTCTTTATTTTCTCAGGCTCCATCAGACCAGTGATTGATTCTTTCACGTGGCAATGAATTGAAAACTTTCACCATTTGACCTTCAGCTCTTTGGATGCATAAAATACTAGATACAGTAATCCAATCACCTTAATAGGACATCCAAACAGTGGCGTATGATGCTTTGTATCTTGAGTATGCTCTATGCTATGGATAAATAAAAATGCAAAAATATCTTATTATCTTTGAAATCAATGAACACTAAAAGCTTTTTTGGTATGATATAGAAAAGGTGATCCCAATTGTAAATTGTGAAGTTTCACACCCTCAATCATTCAATGTTACAAACGACAAATAAAAAGAAATAAGAGAATTAATGAAAGAAAAATTAAATTTGCATTGGAAACTATTATCCACTGATAAGTCTAATCCAAATTCTGTTTTCTATTAATACTCTAATTTCCAAGATTGGGACCATCTTCTTTTTTGTAGTGCCTAAAAGGCTCCAAACTTCTATTGCTTTCAGAGACACTAGAATTTTTTGTTTTTATGCATCAGCAGCACATAGCACACCCAAGAAACAAAGCCCTACATGCCACTGCATTCAAGCACTTCCAGTGATCTGTTAATAGTGTTACCTAGCTGTCCGTGAAGAGTTGAAGAACCAAGTATCAAAAGACGTAAATATCTTGTTTTTGTATTGGTTTCTATCTGATTGTCAAAACTGAACAATCGTCCATTTTGAAAACATAATAATCATGGTCATTTAATTAAAAAGTGTAGATACAATTGGCTTGGTCGGTGACAGCACGGCGATGGAATTTGCGACCGGAATTCAAACTGAGGTCAAGGCTGTTCATGTTCACTCTGCAGAAATGCTTCTGAGAAAGGCATGAATACATCTCTTCTCCCCCAAGCTATGGGTAAAATATCGGGGCAAAATGGGCCCTCAAAGCTGGGGAAGACAACCCGTCCAGGAGAAGGACAACTGATTCCAAGACAGAGAGTGGAGCCCCTTTAAGGCTGTATGGCGACCTATTGCTCTTGCAGGGAACATTCAAGACAGAATGCAGGCCATTGAATTAGAATTATAAAAGCTGCAATGTCTAATTGGTGTTATTTGTATGTAAAATACACATATTTCAAATCTCATGTACTGTATGATGGGAGCAGTGCTGTTAGCTTCTGTCTATCTTTGCCCACTGGAGCAAATTTCTCTGGGTGTCTATCTGCCATAACTGACAATGGCTATAGTCATTATTGTTGCTATTTTTGAGAAGTAATTATGAGGAATGCTGATCACCTGATTTCATTCTTCAATTTTTTCTCCCATGTCTCATCAGTCAATAGTGACTAAACTGGACAAGAAATCTAGCTATAAAGATGTAAGGAGAATTGGTTTATGGATATGTCAGTAATTGATGCATGTTCTACATCCAGATAACTTACTCTCCTGTATTTATTCGTCATAGATTTATTAGAGTGAGTCTTTTAAAAACTGATTCTCTATCAATTTTGGTGAACAAAAGAGTTTCCAGCAGAGTGAACACAGACATCTACCTTGTAAATATCACGATTCTTATATCATTAAACTGAAACACCCATTATTATTATACAGTGACTTACTTGAATCATCTTGGTTGGATGAGGACAATAGTGCAAGTAAGTCAGTGTATAATAATGATATTCCCCCATTTCAGTAATTCAGAACAAAATGATAAACCCATGTTTAAATTAGCATGTTTGCTCATAACAGGAGAATGTGTATTTATAAGTGTCACTGACCTGGTATCAGGGACAGAGCCTAAGACAGTGCTTGAAATCTTGAGCAATAGCAGTAAGTGCTGCAACACAGGAGTAATGGTGTGAAGAGCTTCAAAAGAGACAGATGAACCTATCTTGCCAGCTAAGCTACCTTCTGGCGATGTGAGTTTCTATTCAAAATTTTGCTCTATACACCAACTGCTTGTGTACATCCCATCTATTCTGCTTATAGCCAGAAGAATTTTTTGCTTTAGCAAATGACATTTCCTTTCACAAGAAAAGCTTTTGTTTTCTTTTATAGACTAGTTTTCTTTCACTGGAAATTGGAACGGAATTTGATTTCACTTTCCTCCTTCTAAACTCTGCTTTAGTTTTGATAATGTTATCGATTTGCCAAATTCTTCAGGTTTGTCAGTTTTCAAAAAAAAAAAAAAAAAAACCTTTAAAAAGATTGAATTTTCAGATTTTTCTATCCCATACAAGACAAATCAGAAATACACTGGGTTATTTTTCTCTTCCTGCCATATTGCAAAAGGCATGTTTTAGTAATTCTGAGATAATGTTCTCAGTCTGTTTAAGATAGAAAAATGAAATAAACTAAATTTAATCAAAATTATGCACCTAAACATTTTCTATTATTTTATAAACAACATATACAAACTTACCTGGCTTCTCAATCTCATGGAAGACAAGAATAAAATAATCATAGATAAAATAAGTATTAGTAGTTTTATTATTTCTAAACACTCATTTATAAGCCATAAGCCAAACATCTATTCACAAAATTTTATACCTGATTCCAATCCGAAGTTCCATTGAATTTCATGAAGAATTCATATCAAAAGCATTCAACTCAAGGAAAATAAGAATAATCAATTGAATGATTGAATATTTATGATGGAATTAACGGAGAGATTAATAGCAATTACATGTGAAGCTCCCACTTCATTCGCTCCTATATTGGATGATACTGTTCTAAACAAGGAGTGGACGAAGTAGGAGCCTCACCTATTCTGTTATTGTTCCCAGATTAGACATTTGTGCAAAATAAGAGCTTTATCTGTGTTTCTTCATCTTTTTTACTTGTTGAGTTTTCACATCAGTTGTGACGGGTGGCCTTCAGTTGAGATCAAGTGACTGCAAGTTTCCTTGATCTTCAAGAAATCTCCTCATTATTCTAGCTGATTTCAATGGTGCTGTCATCTGGATGGTCTTGATTCTTCCCTATATTTCCAGTTCTTCCAGCATCTTTGCTTGGTTCTCCGGAACTGTCCCAAGGGTTCTGACCACGATTGGCACTACTGCCACCTTCACCTTCCATTTTTTTTTCAGTTCTCTGACAAGGTCAAGATACTTATCTAGCTTTTCGCTTTCTTTTAGTTTTACTCTTTGATCTGCTGAAATGGCAAAGTCCACTATCTGATTTTTAACAACAAATAACTTTGAAGGTTTGACAGACCAAGCAGAATGGTGCTTTCAGGGGCATAGCTAGGGTCTAACATTAAGGGGAATGAGAAGAAGAAAGCTCCAGAACACATTCAAAATAATTCAAAATTCATTCTATATATTCATTTTGTGTTTTAAATCAAAACACAAGATACACTTTTAAAGGAAGTACATAACTATTATTTTATTTTGAATTCAGAACAAAATAAAAAAAGTTTTACAGTAGTTCCAATAATCTATAATGTATTCAAAATCAAGAAAAAAAATCAATAGTATTCAATCATTTTACATGAAAAATAAATGAAGCAATATGATGAATGTATGAAGCAACTACAACCACTTCTTTCCTCTAGGCGTCTTTCTTACAAACTCCCAGAAGACTGGAATACCGCAATCATAATGCTGTTAAATAGTATAAAATAGAAACCAGAATAACTACTGGACAATAAGCTTTCTCACCTGCATCTGCAAACTTTAAACCAAAGTGATCAGCAACTGAATCGCAAAAACACTAGATAAAATGAACCAAGGGAACAAGCTGGCTTTAGAAGAAGCTACTTGACCATTGACCATCTACATTTGGTAAATCAACGAAAAGAGTAAATCATCCATTAATTTATTATTATAATCCACTCTAGTAGCCAACTGTGAAAATGGAAATTCAAATTTTATTCGACTACAGAACCTGAAAAACAAAATTGTATAATTGCACAAATATATGAGTAGCATTGAACTGTTATGGTTCTCCTGAGTGAAAAATACAAATAAAAAAATGAGATTCGATTTTTATCACACAAGGAAACTGAAGAGTTAGAAGACTGTTGAGAAGATGCAACTGCTCAAAAATAAGTTCAAGGGGAGCAACCACTCCCTCTGCTGTCCCTGTAACTCCGTCATTGGTTGCTTTATTTGGATAATCAAATGATATCTAATCATTATGAACATAATATGACCATACAGTAGCAATCCAAATCAAATCTGATAAGCATCAGAAATAATGATTTATGATGTAAATATACTCTAACCAACTCTAATGCCTAATCCAATTTTCAGTAGCGTGAAAAAAAATCCAAACTGGAAACGAAGACTACCAAAAAGTAGACCACTACATCTAAGTAAGACAATAGATCACTATGAAACCCTCAAAAGAGGAAGAAATTAAGTGAAGAATCACTCTAAGATGGCAAGTTTTTGGTAGAACAAGCTTAACCTCTAAGAACAAGAAAATCCCATTAGTTTTAAAAGAAAAATCTACAACCAATAGTCACCTATGGAGCTGGAACATGAACCCAAAAGATCGACTTTCAAACTGAGAACCATGCAACGTGCAAATGAGAGAATCATATTTAACATCACATAGAGAGCTCACAAAACAGCGCAGTGTAATAGAGAAAAATATTAGTTAGAGATGTAGAATTCATTAGAAAACTTGAATGGCAATGGGCTGGTCATATTGCAAAATGTTGGACAACTGATGGACATCATGACTCCCCAGAAATCATATGCAATACAATAGCTGGCAAAATATAAGATGGCGTGATGAACTAGACAAGTTCAGGAAGTATTTGCTCCGCAACGCCCATGATAGAGAAGTGTGGCGAATCTTAGGGAAGGTTTATGTCGACAATTGCTAAAAAACTGATGATGATGATGTTTCTGAAATCTCCATGAAAGTGCCAATCTGTTTGAGTGCAGACCTCACAATCTTCATTCTAACACTCTATCCATTGGACCATTTTCCCAGTGAGTATTTCTATTGAATTAATAAATGAATTAAATGTCCGTTTCTCAAGAATCCTACATGATAATATAACAGCCTGTTCCCTTTTCAAATATCAGTACCTTACATAAATGAATCACAGAAGCCTATATGTATACCAGAACTAATTATCTAAAATCATCCGAAAAAAATAGATATTCTATCTGAAATTATCTATGCTATACCAGCATAAGATTTGGGCATTGTTGGTTCAAAATGACCATAAAAAGAAAAGGCATTTAAAAAAAAAATGTTTGAAGAAGGTTGTAGCCACAAAAATGTGTCCAGGAGCACTGAGGACACACAGAGTCACAGGCAAGCAAAGAGGGAAGAATCTTCAGCCCACTTGGGTGGTTGGTTGGCTGGGCTATTTGTGGGGCCACAGTGATTCTATAAATATTGCACATAGTGAGCTGTTCCTACCCAGGCATCACTTATCATGTTTTCTATATGATTTTCTGTCTCAGTTAGACTTTGAAATTCTTCAAGGTTTATGATGTATAACAATAGATTTAGAGGTGACAAGTAACTGATGCAGTGTCCCTCACTTCACCTGCTATTTTACTTATAACAAGGTGTGTGACGATAGACTCATTCCTTTCCCAAGGGCATTAATGCAAAGTGAACATGAATCGTTCCAGACAAGGTTGAATTTTCAAAGAGTTTTTCGTATGAAAAATATTAACAACACTTATAATGTAGCTTTGGGTGTTTTTTTTTCCTTACCTCATCAGGCCTGGATTTCTATACATTGTCCTTGATGGAGGCCACATTGGGTTGAACTCCGCACTTGTCTAACGTACACACTCAGTCGACAAGTTGATGTGTGCTGCTTGAAGGTTGAACTTAGCTCGCCAATTCCATATTCCGTGCAGCTAACTGCTTGGCCACCAGCAGTAACTTATTATTAGTTAATAGATATCTGAACACCTCCAGCTTTCTATTATGTAAACTGGTCATTTGAATAGCATACGGATTATCAGCTGTGATCCTGTTCGGCAATCTATTTTGCTGACCATAATTGAATTGTGGCATGAAATAGCCTGATTTATATCCTCTATTATCTGCTGGCTGATTGCTTGGCATGACTAGAGGTTTGTAGCCGTACAACTATCAGAGTTTACCACTAACTCTTTGGATCAAGTAACTCAACACTTATAAGCTTAATTCTACTCAAAGTAAGTCTCGGATATACTTGGTACTTGGCTATCACCAAAGTTACTCATCATCGTACCTGACCAGCATGAGTTATATGGCCATACATAATCAGCAAAGATATTCAATAGTTAAAAATTTATCCCCTAAATAGGTTTTTAGAGGGGATTTAATTTACAATGTGAGTTTGTGCTTTATCGGTCCCTAGTTTGTACCCGGCTGCATCCATGCTTATTGCTTTTAGAAAATTCAGACTTTCTAGAGACCCAGCAAGAGGTGAAAGATGTAACTTATGCATTGATCACCACTTTTTCAAATTTTGTAATCGATCATCCCCAGCATGGCATACTGCCAGAACATGTTGGTCACATGACAGTTTCTATTAAAATACATTTCAATGAGGAAAAAAATTATAAGAGGTTGTAAGAGATTTTATATAACTTACATTCTCTAAGGTAGGTTTATAATAACAAACCTTAGATACCCCTAGCTGGGATTAGAAGAGATAGATTCATGCCACTCCCAAGGGCATCAATGTGAAGTAAATGTAAACAGCCTTGACAGGACTTTGTACTTGGCTCACCTATTCTATTGTTGTTACTTTTATACCACTTACACCTCCTATAAGGAGTAAAGGAATGCAAAAAGGATTCAAATGCGGAAGTGAATGATACAATGGCCAGTAGAATATGAGATGGCGAGACAAATTGGACAGGTTCAGAAAATATTGGCTCTGCAACCTCCATGATAGAAAGGTGTGGCAATTCCCGGGGAAGGAATATGTCCAACAATAGATGATAAAAAACTGATGATGATGATGATGATGATGATGATGATGATGATAAAAGACATAATTTAGTAGAGAGTAGACTATCAAAGACATCAATCTAAGAGTAAATGTTAATGTCTAAGATTGTATGAAGAATAGTAACAAGCTTTTTTTCTAAGAGATATACTAACTAGTAAATCAAAATGAAATAGGAACAATATCTTCATCAATGGTGGAAATGTTGGGTGTATGCAGGAGTATACCAACTTCTCAATTTCCAGGTTTTTTGTATGTTCAATGTTTACAAATGGAAACATTACCATATACTTTGTTCTCAAGACCCAATCTTACCATGTACCTAATTTTAAAACCCATTCTCATCATTGATTATAATTTACATCTGGAAAAATATTCAACCATGGAGATTGATGATTACATAAGCCATGGACATTTGCCTTTATACTATGCAAATAAGAAGATCGTAGAGGGGCACCAATGATGAAAACATGGGGTTTTATTTCCAATCAAACATGTAAAAAGGAGGGTTGCTTCAAAGACAGATAGAAACATATACATTCCAAAGTATTAGAAACCGTCAAGTAAAACTGTCACCAAAACTGTCAACATGGTTGGTTTTTCAGTTTTCAAGTTGGTGCGGCTGGCAGGCTATGTATGTATCTATCATTCATACACCAACTGAGCTAGAGGAATGAATATTTAATCATTTACTCCTTGTTATATCTCGAAAAGACATTTTTTTGTTTTTCTTCAAATTTCCCTCCAAGTTAGATTTTCAGTGCAGATTTAATTTACAATGTATGTTTATGCTAAATTGGCACATAGTTTGTGCCTTGCTGCATTCTTACTTGATTCTTTTTGAAAATTCAGACTTTTTAGAGATCCAACAGAAAGTGAAAGATGTAACTCACTCATTGATCATTGCTTGTGGAAAAAATTTAATTGATCACCTCTAACAGGATATGTTGTCAAAAGACGTTGGTCATAAGATGGTTTCTATCGAGTGACTAACCAGATCTTTTTTTATGTATCTTTTAAACTTCATTTACATGAATACACATATAAAATTCAATGAAAATGGAGCATGCTACTTTCAAGTTTAAAGTGTTATGGACAAATATGTGAAAACAAATTTAATATATTAGATCAAAATATATAAAAAAAAAAGAAGCCTTATTTTATTAGAAACAAAATATGCATGTAAACAAATCTAATGGATTCGATATTAACACCTGCTTCTCAAATTTAATTTAGCATAAGGATCATTTAGTTGTAAATTACTATGGTTGCAAACTTGGGAAAATGGCCAAGATAGAACTGATGCCTGCAAGCTAGCTTTTGCTTAGTTGGCTTCCTTTTAACAAATAATTTTAGAAAATTCCTGATTCTAATAAGAACATTTTAAATATTAGTTTTCCATAAGCCTATCAAGGTATTCAGCTCCATTTCAATTGAATCTTTTTTCAAATACTTCTTTGTTTTGTCCTAGTTTAATTATCCAAAAGTAATTTAACAGTCATTGCCGAAGGTCCTATCTATTTTACAGCACAGTCCAATCCAGTCATTTTAAATTTACTACATTTTTACAGATGCATTCCCTAATATGATGCGGTATGGAAGCATATAAATTTTCATAAAGGATCTATTGAAAGAATAATGGAGATGCCACTTTGCCAGATAATGGTAAGAAGAAACTCCAATTAAAGTCATGATAATTATCATCAGCTAAAGTCTATCATTAGACACAGGCCCTCCCTATGGTCTGCCAGTTTTTTTTTTTCTTGCTTTTGGGCATCATCACGGCAACACGTTTTGATTTTGTTCAGATGATCACGGCATCTCACTTTTTGCCACCAGCTATTAAACCAGAGCTTGCAAGAGATCCATGTTGAGTTGTAATATCCAGCAGTCATCTGACATCTTTGCAATATGGCTTGAACATTGCTATTTGACCCTTTCACCAGTAAAACAACATTTTTTGTCATCGTTGGGTTACTGGTAGAGCCACATTATTTTCCTTTCAATACGCAATACATCTACAGCTAAAACGAGGCTGCAGTGTCCGATATTAGACGGATATTCCTAAATTCAACAATTGATCTTTCAAAACGGTAGCCCCCAGTCAAAAACCAAGACAGTCTGTTCGAACACAAGTGCATTTGCATGATGTACAGCAGGCTTTGAGCTTCCAAGATGAATCAAGTGATTCTTTCGATTGCAAAAGGCTCTGGCAGCAATCTAGACGATGATGAAGAATCGGCATCTGAATCGGACGATACTGAACACAGTGATGCTGATGTTGTAGTTGACAGTACTGATTGTGGGCAAGCTTGGTATTTCTGAGAATAGAGGTCACTGAAGGGATTCCGAGAATAATGATAACTTCTTGAAAACTGTAAGACATTTGCAGCATGATCAGCCTCCGAATGTGGATGACTTAATATCATGTACAGGACTAACTGGGAATCCATTCTCATGACATACAACCTATTGAGTATTTTGACAGATTTCATCTGATCCATACTCCTGATGGACAGTCACTTTGGGATCTGTTAGCTGATGAGATTAATACTATAGCTGGAGTTAGGCAAAAGTTGGTGAACTGCAGGGACATTTACAATATCATGAAGGGAACCTGATAGACATACAGCAGATAAGTGCCTTTATTAGGTTGTATTGCAATGAATTCTTCGAAAAGTATCACAAATTAAACAAATTTGCAGTAGGAATATATGCAAAATATAGCAAATAAGACATAGTCACAATTCATACTCTAGCTGAAGTCATAGTTATCGTTCATTATCAGTCAAGACGAAAAATGTGTTTCTTGATTTTATGAGTAACTGTTGTCACATTATTGTAATACTTTTGTTGATTCATAAAAAATTCAGAGTGGTACTGTAGCTGGAAAAAAAATCATCTGGTAAAAAGGATCATGTTTGCTAATAGGCTTTAGGATATCTCCCTTTTTTTCTCTGATACATTGCGTTGTATTGTGATCTTTCAATGTGATACCATCATTTTTTTCCTGTATACTTATTCTAGTTTGAGAGCTGGTTTCTTGGTTAGATTCCAGAATGACACACTTGTTGTAGACCCTTCTTTCTAAGATCAATGGGATATTGTTCTTGAAGATTGAACTTGCTCTCTCGAAGACTCACCATTTGAAATTATCAATAGATAATTTTAGAGGACTGTTACTGTATTGGTATCATTGGTCTGTAAATGTGAAGTTAGGGATTATCATAGCTCTTTCAAAACCACCAACTCCAACTTTGTTGATTCTATAACATTTCAAATAGGGTTGTTGTTCTTCAAACAGCTATTGTGCGTACTGCATCAATGTGAGCAATATAAGTTCAATCTCAAGCCCAGACAGTGGGTTCTGGAGAGACTATTAAATACTTTTGGTGTTGTTAATGGTATACCTAAAGCTGTGTCTGCATCAGTATGTTTGAACAGTAATCTGAAAGATTAACTCAAGGTATTGATAACTAAAATTCTTGTATTCATTTTTGGTAAAGAATGTAATTGACAAATCAGCCACAATAGTAGTAGTAGTTGTAGCTATATCATCAGCAGCCAGTGAATGAACACATGTACACATACACAGCAAAACAGTCAATTTTGTGCTTGTGTGTTTGCACTCTTCTTCTCTCTATGCTTGTTAATACAGAGAGACTCACAGCCCCATAAATTATATTAAGGAAGTATTTTTTAGTGAGTTGAAAAAAAAACATAAAAGAATTCATTTATAATTCTAAGATAACTGAATGCTAGTTAAAAACATAATCTACATAGGCAGATTTATAGATCGGAAATGACCTACTTACCAATAACTCATGTTGCGTGAGACCGCAGGGAAAAGATGGAGGTTAATGATTGAAATTGGATTGGGTTAGAACCAATTTAGGACGCTTATATATTTATGAAATAAATAAACACAGAAATTGGCAAATATACAAGAGGGAACTATTTGGCTTGCAAATTTCTTCAGTGGATAAGGTGAAGACCTCAGGTCAATGTTTGACAATGAAGAAGCCTAGAACTTATTTGGCCTTTTGTAAAAAAAATCTTTTCACTTTGTAAAAAACAGAGCTGCTATGAAGTTGTGTTCAAATTGAGAAAGATACCTAATTTTAGAACATTAGTCCAAGCTATTGTATTCAGTGATGAAAAAGAGTCTATTATCTTCAGATTAGCATCATCCTCATCATTATCAGTCTTTTATTGTCCGCCATTAGACACAAACTTCGCCCATGATTCGCCACACCTCTCTATCATGGCATTTTGGAGCCTATACATTCTACACCTGTCCAGTTTGTCTCGCCATCTCATATTCTGCCAGTCTCTGTTCTGTATTTAATCTCTGGGGATCCATGTTGTCGGTCTTTTATGTCCATCGGTTGTCTGCCATTCTTCCAATATGACCAGCCCGTTGCCATTTGATTTTTCTGATGGTTTCTATGATGTCTTGGGCTCCTGTTTTTTTCCCTAACTTACTGTGTTGTCTTGTAATCTCTCTATTTGCATAGTACATCATATACCCATTATAATGCTTCCTTGGTCAGTTGCAAACCTACAACTTGAATTTAGCCAATGTTCAAGCTGCATAGGGTCAGCCTAATGGATAATTTAATCTTTTTATATCTTTTTGCTTTAGTGTGACAGAAACAAAAAAAATGCAAACAAAAAAGTGACAGTGGCTTTTATATAATAGGATGCTCCACAGTCAGCAAATAGAGCTTTGGAATTGAATGAGTATCATGGAAAAGAGAATCAATTTGAAAGTATTTCTACTGAATATATACTCTGCAAATTCACACAGCATTCATAAGGCAGACTAATATTAACATTTATTAGTCGTGTGCTACAGTTCCTGGTATTCAAAATTTTTTTTTAATAAATGACTGAATACAGTTGAAAAATAGTTTTCTTCACCGGAAACTTTTGCATACACCTAGAATAATTGCAAGGGTTAGCTAATAATGTCATTTCAGAATAGATCTCTTGGGAAAGGTATGAAACTAAAATGACTACATAGTGAGAAGAAAAATCTAAAATGGAAACCAGCAAAGAGCATTGTTGTAAAAAAATGATAAAATTCAAAGTTTAAATATTAATTTTGAATAAGACAAATCATAGCAGATTGTAAATTACTTGCTGTATAGTATGCAACAATGATAACTCTCTCAGGTTTAACAACTTTTCTATGTATATAAAATGATGCAACCAGTAATTCAATGAAAGCCATAATTTCAAGTACATTTTTACTTTTACAAAGACTGCAGAAATGGGAATTCCTCAAGATATTGTTTTGAAATACAGCACTTCTAAATAGATATTGAATTTTAGAATTTCAACTACACTACTTTTATTATTGAAATTATTTTCAAATAAAGTATTTCATATATATCTATATATATATATATATATATATATATATATATAGTACTTCTCATAAGTATTTGAACAAACAGGAATTTTGCATGTATGACTTTGCTTCAGGATCAATCATCAAGGGGATTTGATAGATTGTTATTTGGAGGAGTTGCCAAATTAGTTAAATAGCATTAAATTAGAATTTGTAAAGAATGCAGGTTTGTTGCAAGTTGGAGTCAGCCGCAGGAAACTATTTAACAAAGCAATAATGGGAGTGTGTTCAAATGTTTAAGAAAGGACCAAGAAATGTATCAAAAACTTGTACACCAATTCATAAATGGAAAGAATGCAATCATAGACAATAAATACTGAGTTTGTGTTTATTCAAATAAGCAGCACTGTATATGAAATTTGCAAGTGCCAAATTTTCTCTGTATACAAGCAACCTTATAAAGAAGTTTGTTCTGGATGTTTAAGTAGTTAATCCTTTGAGTAAACATGGCAGGAATGTATTCAAGTTTATAAATAAGCCTATAGTCCTTGAGCAAGTTACTTTATACTTCATATTCGAGTCAGAGGGAGTACATCTTATAATTGGGATACACAATAGAAGAAACACAGCATCTCTTCATATGCAGGACACTAAACGAATAGAACATTCACTCTTATAAATAATGTATTCAATTGTTGTACATGGAGAATACAGGGTCTCTCAAAAGGGATCATTTTCTTTCAGATTTTTCTCTAATCACAGTAAAATTGATATCAATTGATTGCTCAATATCTGAGAATTTTTTTGACACTTGACCTCAACATCTATCCTTGTTATTATGGGAATGACACCAATGTTGAAACTGGCGAGGACTAGGGTTAGAAATTTCTTTCTGAAAGGCTAAGTCAAGAGCAATAAGAGACCTTGATGAACTTGAGACAAGAATTGGATATAGTAGTGCAAATATTCCATTTGAAATGCTCACTGATGTGAGGAATGCCTGTATCAATCACTGGCTTGGTTAAAGTGCTATGAAGAAGTTGGCTCAGGCGCAGAAGTCTACCAGTGAGGTAATTCTTATTTGAAGTTGGCAAAATCTAAATAACAAAATTCTCAAACATCTTGGTGCATGCGTACCGATTATCAAAATTTTTCATCCGTTTGCTTCAAAAAGATGGATAAATACAGGTCTGGTGCATCACTTAATGGACATTGTCAAATGACCAATGTCACACTACTTCTCTCACTTTTTGTTGGGTAGTGATCACTAAAAAAAAGGCTGAATTTCTAAAAAACAAATATAATTGCTTAACACAAACAAAGGGGTCGATTTGATATAAACTTACATTGTAAATTGAACCCCCCCCCCAAACCCTATTAAGGGGTTGGGGGTTAAAAGAATAAAAGAAATGTTCTTTTTTTTTCTAGACATTATAGATGATCGATGTAGAAAACTTTAGGCCTCTAACTCCATTGGTGTAGCCAATATGTGTGATTCATACATAGCCAGCTGGACCAACTTGAAAACTGAGGAAACCTTTGTTGACAGTTTCTAATAAGTGTATAGTGACTTTTGTAACACACTTTACACAACAGAATGTCATAGTATATGTGAAATACAGTAAATGTTTCATATCAAATTTCTATGCTTGAGAATCCCTTTCAAGCATGGCTCATCACTTGAAAACAGGGTTATATGTATCTAAGTATTAGGTTTTATGTGTTAGTTGATCGCATTTGTAGCCATCAGTTTAAGTAGAAGGAAAAACTCAATATGAGATAAAGTAAATTCTCAAATGGTCAGCCTGTTACTTAGAAAAGCTCATAAATTCATGTAGTATGTAGGTGTTTTGAAGTATTCTCTGTTGCTTGTATGTAAGATACTTTATAAATGCCACAAATCATTTTTATAGATGACAGATGCTCTATAGGGTCCTGACATCTATGGAGGTCACTGCATATACATTATGTCATTTTTATACAGGTAGCAGCCTTAACAGAGGCTATAATTCTTGTGTAATACTTTACAGACTATTTGTCGAGTACACATATATAGATGCCATAAAAATGCTACAAATTCTCTTCATGAATGAAAACTGAAATAGTTTACAAATATATCACCTTCATTCATACAAAAAAGCTATAATGATATTATATTGCCTTTTACATGATAGATATGATAAACGATGCTACGTTTCATCTTTAGTGGTTAGGGTAATCTTGGAAGGTAATATCCTCTTCACCTCTAAGGGTTGTTTCACTAAAAGCAAACATATTGGATAGATTTTACATATTTGTTGGCCAAAAATGTTTGCCCAGTTTATTAAGTAAATATAAAGACATATTTTCCGTTTTGATCCACTATCTCCAGCCATCTTTCGGGCAATTTCATAATTCTTTCCTGTCAGAACATTTTATCTTTCTCGGCAAAGAAATGCCATAAATGCCATTTGCAGTCTTCAAGGAAATTGAATTTTTTTTTCATTAAGAAAATTCCGCAAAGACCAGAATAAATGGTAATCCAATGGTGCAATATCTGGTGAACATGGCTGATGAGTGAAAACTTTTCAGTCAAGCTGTAACAATTTTTGCTGGATCACCAAGGAACATGATCCTGATAGAGTATTACGTCCTTTCTCTTGACTAATTTTTGGTGCTTTTTGCTGATTGCTGCCTTCAAGTGATATAATTAGGAACAGTACTTGTTTGAATCAATTAATTGTTGCTCTGGAAGTAGCTCACCGTAAAGATCTCCCTTTTAATCTACCATAGGTATAGTATCACCTTTGCCTGAGGATCAGCTTTTGGTAATGTTAATGTTGATTCATTTTGTTTGCCCCACAATCTCTTGTGCACCATATTGTTGAAACTTACTCACTTTACATTGCCTGCCACGATTTGTTTAAAAAGTAGAACGTTTTCCTTACAATTAAGTAGCAAACTGCACCAGTCCAGCAGATATTTTTGTTCAACTTATTTGCAAGCTGCACATCAAAGGAAATAACAGAACCGAACTGGTGAAGATGAGTTCCAATACTTGATTTAGATATTTTGAGTTTGGTGGCTATTTCCCATGTCATATAATATTGATTGTTCTCTTATGATATCTTGATTTGATCACTATCATTGTCAACTGGTAGTCATAATATTTGATCATCATTCAGTGAGAAATTTCCAGCAAAAAAACTTGGCAAGCCACTTTTGGCACACTCAATCTTTCACAATACTTCCCCTAAAGAATGAATAAGTCTTCCTTTTGCATTTCAGTCAAACTTTTACCTTTCTGAAAACAAGAAAATAAAAGCACGCTAAAAATGTTGCTTATTTATTTCCATCTTCGATGTTAGAATCAATAAACGAAATTACAATTTTAAGAAAGTGCACTAATATGACTGTTGTCACCATAAAATCAAAAGTGATCATCTTGAATGAAGTTAATCAAAAGTTAATTCTCCAAATGCCATTGAACTTCAAAAAACAGAATAAACCTTTTAGGTTACTCAATGATCTATAGGTGCTAAAAATATAAGAGTAAAAGAGATAGATCATGTTAATAACATACTCTATAAAGATAGACACAAAGTCAAGGTCAAGATACCCAAAAGAATAAATAAAAACATTTCCTCATTTGTGTATATCTATAATATCAGGTGTGTGCAAGAGTTTCCAGCAAAAAATTGGGTTTCAACATTCAATTCAGTCTCTAGTTTTTGAAAAGGAATGCTTGAAACTTTGGCACAAACTTGATTTATTCAGCATATATGTTTAACAACCATAGCCATCAGAGGTGGCGAGGGTTCTACCTTTTTTTTATATGCGTGTTTGAATGCACTCTTGTCCATACCGTTTTGTCTACAGACTTGAAAATTGGTATCATTCCTCCACTAGACCACTTCCAATTTTTTTTTTATTTGTGGAAATGAAGCTTTGAGGGGTCTTTTCTGAATATCTTTATTGATTATTTTTTTTTTTTTTTCACTTTATTTAAGATGTTCTCCAGTGGAAAACGCCAGTGATATCATAAATATAATTTATTCTGACCATATTTGTTCTCCGATAGAATTCATTTTACATGACTTCAAATTTTGACTGTGATGGCAAGTTGAAAACATTTTCATGTATGGTGAATGGAGAACAGGGCACAAACTATTTAAATTTCAATTGGTATGTATATACTATAGAGTATTTCCCTATAGACAAATTATTTAACTGATGCATCTGATTATGAGATCTTTACCGCAGATAATTGCTCCACAAGGAAAATGTAGATACATAAACTACTTATCATCTGTTTAAATACAGTCCACAGCTGATGCATCTCATTTACATATTCCAGACACAAACTCACCTACAAACCGGATATACAATTTCTATTATTCTACATGTATCCATCAGGTGCTTCATTAGTAACTTGGCATATATCTGTACTTCACATAAATGAATCACTGTAGCTTTCTTGTGTATCAGAATTGATTATCTTTTATTTAAGAGGATTAAAAAAATTTTTAAAATAGCAGCGCAAGATTTGGGCTTGTTGGACAAAAATGACCTCAGAGACAAAAAAAAAAGTAATTTTTTTGAAAAAACAAAAAAAAAAATGAACTTTTTTTTGATGATGACTAGTGGTGCACTCACACAAATTTTCAATGTTGTTGCCTCAATATGACCAGGAGCACTCGGAGAGAGAGAGAGAGAGAGAGAGAGAGAGAGAGAGAGAGAGAGAGAGAGAGAGAGAGAGAGAGAGAGAGAGAGAGAGAGAGAGAGAGAGAGAGAGAGAGAGAGAGAGAGACACACACACACACACACACACACACACACATATGCATAGATAGAAATATAGACACAGATGTTCAGTGAAGAATGTGTAGCCCACTTGGCTGGTTGGTCGGGACTTTTGTGGGGTTATGATGATACAATACTACTTCTATCCCATAATAGTTGTTACATTTAGAGTATGGAAATAATATGCAAACGTAGCATTTGTTATGGAACAGAAATAGTAATCTTTTTAATTGCGCAAATGAAAATTTACGAAAAAATCAAGTAATCTTTCATTTGAACTAATTTCTTTTTAAAAGCTAATTTCTGGTCAGTGGGCTACCACTTGATTTCATCCTAATTTCTTTTTTTGCGTTTCCTGCCAATCATATTCATTTGTTAGTGTACATAATTGACCAGCATATCCGGTTGGAAAAGTGCAGATTTTGATTGGATAAAAGCAAATAGCACAGTGGCATGTTTCCATTGGATAATCATCAATGTGTTGGTTTTATTTTAAATCACCTGCTTATTTGGGGGTAAAACTGCAAAATATTACCTCTGTCCCATAATTTGTTGTTATATTTAGTAATTTATTTTCATGCAAATGTAACAACTATTATGGGACAGATGTAGTAGTATTTTCTGATAGTATGATTCGGCCATTTTTAATGAAATCTAAATATAGACACAGGGATATTTTATTAAGATAGAATGATATACCTCCGCCAATGTAGTTGGAAGAGACATATGTATTCACTCGTGTCTGTCTGTCCACACAATATCACCATAAGTTCTCAATGAATTCAAATGATATTTAGTGGAAGGGCAGGCCATAGACTAAAGAATAGTTGATAAAAAACTTTAGGTGGGGGGGTTCAGGATTTTTTTTTGATTGGGGCATGTTTTCATACATTGAAAATAGTCCATAATATGGAAAACTGAAACAGGCAGTCAATTCCTCTGGATTGTAGCATTATATGAACTGATTTTCATTCTGTTTTTAATGCATGGCATTATCAGAGGAATGCACTCTATGAGTGCTTCCTAGTTTCCTATTTATTTACCTACATCAGTTTTTGGAAATTGAATTTAAAATTACAGCATATTGAAAAGAGTATATAGGAATGAGAATCGTATCCATTCTCACGTTTGAAAAAAAAAAAAAAGGAATAGAAGCAACACTTTAACCTTAGGCAGTCGTAGGTAAGAGGTTAGAAAAAGACTTCCTGTTGCACTGTTAACATGGCAAACAGGTTTTTATATTTCTTTGAAACACACTCCATTTTTTACTGTTTCCTTTTTGATTAACATTAACAGGTCTGGTTAGTCACTCAATAGAAAGATGTCTCTTGGCAGCATGCTGTGATCAATGAATAAGTAACTTCTCACTCTCTTAGTTGGGCAGTGATCACTAAAATATCTGAATTTTTCAAAATACATATTTCAATGCTGCCGGACACAAACTGAGGGATCAATTTAGCATGAACTTACATTGGGAATCGAACCCCCACTAAAAACTTTTTTATGGGAACATTTAAAGAAAAATTGAGAATATTTCTGTTCTGGATGCAATGAGGAGTAAATGTTTGAATTTTCAGCCAGTTAACTCTATTAGTGGAGCCTCTACACATGATAGATACAAAGCCAGACTAACTTAAAAACTGAAGAAACCTGTCAACAGTTTTGGAGCCAGATTTGGTTGAAAGTTTAAAACGAATGTAAAGCATGCATTATTATCAAGAGTGTACAAGGCCAGTGCCAGGAAGGGCAACTGCCTTCCCAAGTTTAGACAAAACAATGGGAAATATCTGGCCAATTGATATTTTTGCAACTATGAAAGGCAGAAAACAATATTTGTTTCAAGTTGTATGGTGAGAGATTTGCACTTACACTGTATCGTTGATTGGTAAAAAGACTTTTAATTGGAAATCAGTTCTTGTGTTTTTATCTTTGCAAAATTTTTGGCAAATCATGCCCTCTGCCCTTCTCAACAAAAAGGTTCCGATATGCTCATGATTATTATGATATATATATATAACAAAGAATATATCTATGTTGAAAGAAGTTATTTCATATTTCTTGGAGCCAAGTGAATACTGTATGTTTAGAATTTAATGTTGCATATGTTTGAATTGAAACTGTATTCTCATTAATACTCATTCCACTAACCAATAGCTCATATGTAAAAACTAAATTGTAATTAGTAAACACTCAGAGAGCACGTATCTCACCATCACCGTCACCGTCACGAGAATAACGCAGGGGATGTGATAGTAAAAGTAACTGGATCTGCACCCAAATTAAATCAATTCTCACTTACCAAATGGCATACCCTCTCAGAAAATGTCACTGATAATATTTGAGAACTTTTGGATACACTGTTTGGAAAATTGTGTGAATACGTGAATGTATAAAAAGAAATTAAAAGTTATTTCAATCAAAGAAAAATTCATGGATCTGCTTCCTAACTTAACCAATTCTCCCTTACCCCATGGCCCACCCTGCCTGGAAATGGAGAATTTTTGGAGATATCGTGTGGACAAACATACATAATTGAATACATATACCTCTCCCAAATTGGTTAACAGAGGAAAAAATAGGGAAAGAAACCTAATTAGAGTGGCCAAGAAATCTTGAATTATTGAAAAGCGTTATCACATATCAAGAGGATAGTTTGCAATTTATTTGAACTATAAGCAATAAAATACATCTTTGCATATACTTATATTTCTAAACAAAGGTGATACTTTTGAATTTGTCCATAAAAAGTAAGGAAAAATTGATGAGTTTATTTACAATATTGTTATTACAAGGCAAAATTTTTATCATTTCAACAATATCATCATGATGAGCAAAACGCCACGATTATTGATAAAACCTTATTTATGTTACAGTTTGTTAATATATAGTTATGAATCTTGGCAGAATCATTCATTTCTATTTAAAGAATACAAAATTTGTATTGGATGAATAAAATTAGAAATGACTGCACTTTAATATTTTGGATTTATTTATATATATATATATATATATATATATATATATATATATATATATATATATATATATATATAAATATATAATGTGCAGCTAAGTGCTGAAAATGAGATTCAAACTCCAACTGAGATAGTTTATGGTCACTTTGCACTAATGCCCTTGGGAAATACATGTATCCTCCCCCCAAACGCATCACGGGCTAGCGTCCAATAACAGACCTCAAAGGCTGATAAAAAATTTTCTAGTTAAAAGATAACGTGTGTATATATATATATATATATATATATATATATATATATATATATATATATATATATATATATATATATATATATATATATATATATATATATATATATATATATATATATATATATATATATATATATATACGTATATATAAACATTTTATATATATACATATATATATGTGTATAAATATTTCATATATATGTATATAATATATAAGCATGTTATATATTTATATATGCATAAACATTTTCAGATGTATATATATACATATAAACATTTTATATATACATATATATATATGAATTATAAACATTTTATGTATATATACATATATACATACATAAAAAAAAGATTTTATATATATATATGTGTATATATATATAAGGATTTTATATGTATATATTTTTAAGCATTTTATATATACGTACATGTATATAAACATATATGACAAAAGTTAGTGCAATCATGGTCGTCATGGAAGGAGATTGGAAAGGCCTTCATCCAGCAGTGGACTTATAATGATGATACATGTGTTTTTAAAGTGTTAGATAAGAGAAAACTATCAGTAATGGAAAAATTACATCCATCAAATCAAATCGTCTCATCTTGAAATTTGTTGAAGAATCGACTAAAGATAAAATTTTAGAGAACCAAATAAGTGATTTAATTAATATCTATACGCTACTAAAAGAATGAATGGTCCATTCATTACCCATAAAATGCAAGAGACCATGTATTGGTAACCATTAAAAATACTGGGATCCGAGATTGATCGGTGCGAAAGAATTCAGTAATACAAGCGGAATACTCCCACCAAAGGTGCAGCTTACCTTGGGGATGGGATGATGGGGTTCATGGCTAACGGAGAGCTTAGGAGGAAACAGATCTTCACTGTTAGTTTTTCAATTTGTATTCAAGAAAAGATCTCATTAAAAAATTCACACAATTTTATATCTAATTTGTCCTATTTTAATCAATAGATTCAAGTGATGTGTGTGTATCATGACACGACTCTTCATCGAACAACGTTTCATAGAAAATGCGAAACACACACATAAACTCACATGCTTATGTGGTATGTGTTGATGTATGTGTAAGAGTATTTTGATGTATGTGTAAGTATGTGTTTATCTGGTATGTGAGCATAAATGTATGTGTGTGTATATATGGCCTGTATGTGCACGTGTGTGTGTACGTACTTTGTAAGCGGATGTTTGTATTTGTAGTGTATATGAATAGGTGCGTATTTTGCATTTTTGATGAAAAGCTGTTTGATAAGAAGTCAAGGTACCATGTGCATACACGCACACTTACACTCACACACATACACATCCAAAAACACAAACACACATGCATATATGTAGATAAATGGTTACAAAGTTGAGCAAATTTCTTGATCAATATCAAATAAATGACTTTAAATTTTAGGGGCTGAGAGTTGGAAAAAAAAGAAAGATTTAAAACCTACATACTAAACCTGGTAAACAATAGATCGGTTTGGTAAAAGGTCTTGTAAATTTCCCAAGTCTAATTAGATAAAAATCTGTATATATGTATATTGAGCTAAGATAAGTTGTGATTCTATCTGATTATTAAGTTTTCAAAAATCTCTTAATAGATCCAAGGTTTTAAAAAGAGCTAAATTGAAGTCTGGCACACACAGTACATACATACACGTATCTAAAAAAACAAATACTTATCTGTACTCACAAAAACACATACAAACACATAGAGAAATATATATCTAAACACACAAATACACATATACATATGTGTGTGTATGTATCAACAAAAACGCCAAGTTTTGTTAAAGTACTTATTTGCGTATACATATACATACATGCACATACTCATAGACAGATAAAGACTACTTTATATGTACACATATACATACACACAAACATGAATAGAAACGTATGTGTATGCACATACGTACGCATACACATACGTGTGTATGTGTGTGTGTGCGCTCATATCAAATGAAACTCTAAGTTTTGGAAAGATGAATAGGTAGTGGAGCACTGAAAATTAAAGATGGATGCACATACATACACAAGCTCATATATATACATACACATATACGAATATGAAGTGAAATGTACATGCATATGTATACACACACACACACACATATATACATATATATATATACGTGTGTGTGTGTGTGTGTGTGTGTGTGTGTGTGTGTGAGTGTGTATCAACCAGAATTCTGAGTTTTAAAAAAATGAACAGGTAAAGGTACATATACATACATATTATATGGAAACACATACTTATATGTACTGAAAATTAAAGGTGGATACACGTATATACTCATACTCAGATGTATATACATACATACACATACACGTATGTATATATATATATATATATATATATATATATATATATATATATATATATATATAGATATATGTATATATATGTTCATATATATGTGTATGTGTCCTTGTATCCATTCTGAGTTTTTGAAAAATGAACAGGTAAATGCACATATACATACATATCATATGGAGCCATATACTTATATATATATATATATATATATATATATATATATATATATATATACACACACACACGCAAACAGATACACATACAAATATGCAGTGAAATATATGTGCACACACATACACAAGCACTTATATGTGAATGTATCAACCTTAACGGTGAGTTTTGGAAAAATGTACAGGTAGAGGAATGGTGAAAAATGGAAGGTGGGAGGTGAGGGTTGGGTGGTGGTGGTAGAAAAGAAGATAGTTAAAAAGTCCCGTCACTGCCTTGTTTTGTTGTGGCGTTTGATGTGTAGGGCGATAAGTACTAGGACAAGGGGTGAATGGGCATCGAGAGAGCTGCAGCCACCCCTGCCGCTGCTACTGTCATTGTTGACGATATCTCTGACGGGTTGTGCTTGTTGTTGTTGCTATTATTTCTACCTCGGTGAAATGAGCCAGAAAGACCATCAACCCTAAAGAAGACTCATTATCGATGGATTCTAACGTAAGGGCAGATGCACACGTGCAGCATATACACACACGTACACGCACACGAACACAGAGCTGGATATGCACATCTATACTGTTGAATAAAAATCATTACTGACGGATGCTAACGTTTAAACAAGCAAACAACACGCAGATCTATATGTACACATCTATATTGTCGGGTGCACACGCACGCATGTATACACGTGTGAATATCATCGCGGCTGATTCTGCCATTGCTAATACAAACCACTGCCGCTGGTGCCGGTGTAGGAGCCAATGCCGATGCTGTCTATGATGGTGGCATCAGCTACGGTGGTGCCTGTGTTACTCTCTGTTGTGTTCCTGCTGCTTGTGACCTGGTTTCTCTATTGATTAGTAACGTCCTCCGTTTCAAGGAATTCAACACGGCAGCAGCATTGCCAGAGATGATGGTGGCAGCGGCAGCAACGGCTCTGGCAGTGGATGCAGCGGCAACAGCGGTAGAGGCAGCAATGAGTATCTACGGTTCTTGCGGTTGCCACTGCTTATCCTGTCCCCCCACCCACCCACCTGCCTGCCTGCAACACCGTTTCTCTCAGTAATTCTACTTTACAGAATCAATATCGTGATAGGTTTTTGTCGCTGATCCACTAAGCGGGACTGTTTTACCGTTGTCTACAGTACTATTACCATCACTATTGACAACCACCACTACCACCACCATCACCTTTGCGATACCACTACTGCCGCCACCAGCACCAGTGATACCGCTGACAACAACAACAATACCCCCACCACCATCAGCATCATCAACAACAATGCTACCAGCATCGCCAGTACCATCGCTAAAGCTACACGGCCCGACTGGACCATCTCTGCCACCATACTACGATTCAGGTTTTTGGCTGCTTATGGAGAAATCCTGGAATCTTAGCCGTCCAACAAGTGGGCACCTCTGCCCAACTGGAGGGAAACAAGTATGCTGAAAGCCTTTCTACTGACCTCCTACAGAAATACACTGCACACAAAGGTATTGTCTTAGTACATTGCACTTATTAAATAAGATTTTCCACAACAATGAAAAGAAAAAAAAAGAAATACACAATTAGGCGTATAAACACGAATCGAGAGTTTGTGAGTCCCCGAAATAACATGTCATGATTATTTGAATAAATAATGGTAGTAATGAAAATGGTACTAAAAAAAAACAAACTGTATTACTACAGATAGCAAATGATAATATTACAATAATGATGATAATAGTAAGAAAAGTCCTGTTAATTATAACTGATCACTTCCTTTGATTTTTTTGGTTCTAAATCTCTGTAGCCACAATTACAGTCAGTTAATGTTGGCATCTGCCAAAGTTTTTCTTTTTGTACATATTGGCAGTCCACCTTGTCATATCACCTGTTTTACAAATACCAACATAGAACTCTGATCATAAACATTTGTACCATTCACTGAACACATTTACATGAATGTGTACATCTGTGAGTGCATGTGTGCATTTGTATACACAAATGTGCATACATATGTGCGCACTCCGTATGTATTTTCTTTTTTTACTCATTACACCTCTACACCTTCCACCCTACCCACACTTCTTCCAACTTATCTTTATAATTGATTACTTATCAACATCGTGTTCTGATAGCGTTATTCTTTCATATTTCTTCTCTTAATTCATATTTTTTTCATACCTCCCATTGACAGTACTTTCACTTTCACTTTCATTTTCATTTGTTCTCTGTTTTTTTTTCTTTTTTTCATCCTGTTTTCACTTTCGCTAAGACTTTTATCCAAACCTGATCACCATTTTCTATGTCATTGAGCACTTTTATCTCTGCACACACAGGCCGCAAACTACATTTGAAATTTCTTAAATGTATCCGGTTCATTTCAATGTCTCTGACTATTTCACCTTACAACCTTGCTCAATTGCTATTAGAATGAAACATTATACAAACATGATACATATATATATATATATATATATATATATATATATATATATATATATACCCATACACATAAAAATGAACTAATATATATATGTGTGTGTGTGTGTGTTTATGTATATATACATATATATATAGGCACACACACACATGAATGAGCTGATATATATATATATATATATATAAAATACATACACATTCACACGCATATAAATTAACTGTCATACATATATGCATACACACTTGAATGAACTGATCTATATATATACGCACAAGCAAACACACATAATTGAACTGATTTACATATGTATTTATGTAAAAACACACACACACACACACATATATATATATATATATACAAACACACATAAAAGAACTGATTTATATATATATATATATATATATATATATATATATATATACGCACAAACACTCACAAATGAACTGATACATAAAATGTTTTTTTCTTAAACAAGTATGTACAATAAAAATGTGTGTATATCAATAGTAATTTTCATAGTAAAAAAATATGCTTTAAAATGAATGTCATGATAAAAGTTAATGTTTCAAAACAGTCCAATTACTAAACTCATCTAAATGTGATTAGAATTGCATTAGAATAATTTCTCTGGTTTGTGTCCAAAGCCGATTCACAATTTGACCAATCAGAGGCATATTTTGCATTTGCTGCTCTGTTTGGTTCTTAGATTCGCTTCCAAAACTCGGAAAATTTTTTTAAGGTAGGTGAGATGGAGATTTGACCTTTTATTCGATATAGACGTCCATGCATGTGCACATTTCTGACGTTCTGACATGTACACAACATTTCAATGTTGACCTGTAGATATTCCACTACACTACTCGACTCTAAACAAACACACACCGTATCAATACATAGGCAGGCAACAGTGAGTGTAAAATTGTTAACTGGGGAGAATCGAAATCAGGTTGGATAAATTGAGATCGTACATGTAAACTATCGGCATGGTGATGGTTCTTTGTTGGTGATCATAGTGGTGCTATGTATACAAGATGGTGAGGATGTGAAAAAAGAAAAACGAATGAGCCATGTTTAATCGGATCTTTCCTCTAGCCTCTTTTTGATGTTTACTCTCTATACGTACTGACATCGCATGACACATTTGCGAGGGGATCAATATTTTTTAGTATCTTATGGAGGAGTCTCCAATTTTGGAGTTTCGCTGTTGTTACTTACGAGTATTCTCGCAAAAGGATGGACGGCAGCATATTGCTAAATATAAGTTTGAACGGGAACGGTTTCTGGGAGGACATTTTGTAACGGGGAAAACGCTTTGGCACTAGAGCTTCTGTGTATAAATTTAGACGTGAAGAAAATAAATGTGGGAGCTTACTTTTGAGGGGAACTGTAATAAATAAAATAGAGGAAAATAGAAGGAGGTTTGCTCGAAGAAGTATTAGTGGAAACCATTTCTACTTTGCGGAACAAGGAAATTCCGATTCCCTTAATGAGATGTAAGCGGACATTTCCAAGGCAGCAGTTTTCAAAGACCAAACTGCTTGCAATTTGTTCCAGGGTGGCAGTTTTCAGGGGTTAATAGATATTGTTAATGACTGAGAATAAGTTTATGAAATGAGTAATTTTTAATGTACCTATCTAGAGTCATTTACAAAAAAAAAATCTTCATTACATTGGGAGCAATTAAAAAATCATGTTAAGTGGATGACCTGATTAGAGAATTTCACATTTGAATCATATTTCTTATTTACAGATTCAGTTTTTTTATATACACACATCTTGAGTCCAGTGAAAGAAATGGTTTGGGGAAATTAGGTACGGTAATAGCTTGAAAAGTGCAGATTTTGATGCAGTACGGTCAAGTTATAGCTGTAGAAATCATTGTAACTAAGTGTACGATGAAAAAAAACATATCAAATTATAATAAGGTCTTGAAGAGTACGAAGATTTTGGAATGAATTGGCTGCACTAATCAAGGTATTCCTGTATACAGTAAGGCTGGATTTTGGGAACCAATTATATGCTAATGTCTCTATTAGTAGATAGTGAACATAGAAAAAACCTGGTAATTGAATGCCTTACACCCTAGTCAATGAGACATCCCGATGCAAATGATGTTAAGCATCAACGAAACATGGGGACTAAATGACAGAACCAAGCCTAACGACCAAATGAAATGTATTCATTCCCAGTTTCATGAAATATGTTATATATATATACATATATATACATATATATGTGTGTGTGTGTGTGGTGTGTGTGTATGTGTGTGTGTGTGTATGATAATTATAAAGACATTTTTGCAGGAAATCATTTTTGCTCAGCACCAATATTACTTGGTACAAATTGAGCGGCTTTAGAACATGGCAGGAATCCGAAAGCGAATTTACCATGGTTGTGTCGTTAGCTCAGTTGGTTAGATAAAAGCTTGAGTGTAAGGCTGCTTCCAAGGTAGATGCAGGTTCAACCCCTATATGATGCTCATTTCTTTACTTATTTGCTAACAAGTAAAATCGGTGCCAAGCAAAATTAAGTTTCTACAAAAATGTCTTTATAATTATCACAATCTGTTGGATATAAATTGTCAATTCACCGATATTTCATATGTATATATGTATATATATATACACACGTTTGTATGTATGTAATTATCATGTGTTAATACTGGCTTTATTTATTAAATAGCCATAATAACTCATGATAGTCTTTATATATACATATAGATTAATACCTTGAATAGTGCAGTTTTGATTAGTGTGGGTTTTGATGTAGTACAGTTAAGGCATTGCAGTATAAACAAATGAAACTAAGTTTGAGCTGAGAGGGAAAAATACATTAAATTATAATAAGACCTTGAACAGTAGTTTTGAACAGTATGGACAATTTGGGGGACAAACTAACTAATCAAGATATTGCACACATACACACACACATAAATATATATATATATATATATATATATATATATATATATATATATATATATATATATATATATGAGTATATGTGGGCAAATGCAATATTGACACAATATCATGCTCCATACAATAATTTATCAAAAAAAGATCAAAAAATTTTTTCTCTCACTCAAGAGAATGGCATGTTCTGCACCTTCTACCATCAATTAAGCCATCTATACTCAGTTTCTGGTGGGCATTAAAACTAAATACAGTAGATGTCTGTTATTACAGCACCCTCAGGGATTTAGGATTGCCATTATAACAAATTCGCTATAACAAGGGATGGATTCATAATGAGAAACAAAAATGATTTCTTTTATTACCCCAATAATACCCCGTATTTCTTTAGGCTGCATCATTTTACGCTCTAACTGATTGTGATTTTTAAAATATTGCAATGAAATTCCCATGCCCTGTTGCTGCAAACTAATCTCCAACAATAGTCGTGCAAGATAGAAACGTGCCTCTAGAACGCATGTCATTAAATAGAGCTGCTTGAACGAGTGCCTTTGGAACAAGAGTTCACTTATTTATCAAGGGGCTGTAGCAGATATGCATACACATAATTCCTGGTACATTCATATAGGTATTTTGATATATCCAAAAAGATTCACTAACTTATAACTACTTGAAAAAAAAAAATTTTCAAAACCTGAAACCATTCTGCATCTGTCATCAGACCGCCTGGCAAATCTATCTATATGATGAACAGTGTGACATTTTGTTTCTTTCTTTGACCATAACAATGGACTCTTCCATTTATATGACTTCAGTCACTTTTTATTAAAATCTCAGAAGAAATTCATAAAGCATGAATATTTATACTGTCAACAGCTTTGAAGTAATAAACTATTAAGTCTTAAAATAAGTAAAAGAGTGTGAAGAAACTGTTCTAACTTGACAGAAACATTTATATTTTCATCAAATGCATTACGACCTAAATAATAATACATATATATATATATACATATATATATATATATGTATATCTATATATATATATACTTATACATATATATATACATATATATATATATATATATATATATATATATATATATATATATGTATATATATATATATATATATATATATATATATATATATATATATATATATATATATTATATATATATATATATATACCGGTAACCCCAATTTTACACAAGTTTGATTTACGCTGATTGATAATAACTATGGTTTGAAATTTGTCTCAATTTTTTATTCTTTTGAGTGATCCAGATGGTATTTTATTAACCGAGATATCATTATTTAATTACTTTATATATTGAAATAACAAATTGACATTATATTTATTGATGAGAAGTGATGTTAACATGTTTATGTAATGAATTGATTTTTAACCAATTTCATTTATGCCATTTCCTTTAGGGAACATATCCCCAGAGTAAATATATACATATGTGTGTGTTTTTCTTACCAAAAAAAAAATTCATTACATAGAAATCGAAATATATCTATAAATTCTTTCATTGGTAATAACTAATTTTTATATAAAACTAAAAAAAAAAAAGAATTAGAAAGAAGAATTGTGCACTATGAATAGTGTTAGTGTAGGCTTGTCATGCAAGCAGCCAAGAGCAGATAATTTAGAGCAAAGGAAGGCTATTTCAAACCACTTGCAAATGGTTGTCATTTCTGGTAGGAATTCTCTGTATTTGCTTAGGTTTTGTACACAGTTGAACATTTGATTGCTACTTGGCCTGAGGTAAATTTAGTGATGATGAAAATTCATACAAAACATAGGAATCAATATGAATATGGACATTCTAAAGCAGTGGTTCTCAAACTGAGTGCCACGGCACAATAGTATGCTGCAACCATCTCCCAGCTGTTTGGTGTAAATTTTTCCAAATACATTAATATCATGTGTGATTGCAGGAAAAAATTGCAAAGACTTAATCTCAGTATTTTTCTGCAAGTTTGACAGTAAAAAAAATTGCTGACTTTTTTCTTTTAGATAGCAAAAAATGCAAAAAAAATACAAAAAAATGAGCAAAAAATGGCCAAAATGTTTGAGCGATTCCATGCTAATTCAGCAATTTTTACACTGCCAAATTTTTATTTGTCACAGATGGAATTCCATCTGAAGATGGAGATTTAGTATCCAGGAAGCATGTCTGTCCTACTCCCCGAGTGGCCACTCTTATGGTTTTATCATTAGATTTTGTGAGTTAAATATACATATATACATATATACATATATATATATATATATATATATATATACACTCTTATATATATACATATATATATATGTGTGCGTGTGTGTGTGTGTGTGAAATATCTATAATTTTCAATGCACTAATTATAGCCCAGCATGTACAAATGTATGTTCGTGTTTTAATTTAATAAAAAGTTGCAGTGCCACATAAGTCAAATATATTTCTTAGTATTCCATCACACAATAAAATTTGAGGACTGTTTTGCTAAGATTCTTAATTTTTCTGTCATAATTTTTTTATTTGGCAATAAACTTTATCACTTTGTGACAATATATTTTTAATGTATGAACAATCATTGAAGAGGTGAAGTTACAAAATACATTTTACAAAACACACACAAACACACTTTTTACTAAAAAGTATATGTTTATTGGTACAAAACATCTTTTAAAAATAATAAGAAGAATGGTTTTAAGATATACCTATCCAGTATAAATCCTGATCGATAGTAGTTGAATTTTCTAATTTTCTAATTGTCAGCATCAAATATAAGAAAATAATGTTTTTAAGAATGAAGGATTAGCTTGGTGCAGAAAGCAAAAATCTTATCAAATTCCACATGGTAAATGAATTCTACTTTCTCCATCTACAAATAAGCACTTGCATAATAAATAAATTATCCAAGATTGAATAGCGTTTTTTTTTTTTTTCAAATGAAAAGATGACAACTTTATATATCAGTCATTAGTAAAATATTAGTTTCTTTGCATATGGTATAGTAATGTATGGAAATCACTGAAATATCTGAAAAAACTGATGGGAATTGTCTGGAGTGACCACACCTGGCATTTAACCTTTTGCTCACACACTCAAAAGAGGGTTCTTGCCTTTTTTTTCTTTCCTCAATGGCCGAATTTAGCCACTCTCCTTTAGCAAATATCTTTATGCTTCCCTCCTTACTCTTTTGCATATCCTACCCTGCTTTTCTCTTCCTCTCCCCATCCTCTTCCTGGTCTTTGTGTTGCGATTCCATTCTCAGAAGCTCTCCTCTACCTCCAACCCTTCAAACATAAATTTTGAATCGTGTCAGATAGATGTACATGTTGTTTATTGTAATATAGATCTTGAGGTTTTGATAAGTAACAATCGCGAGGTTTTGATAAATAACATTATGAAACAAGGACAGAAATTATTTCAATAAAATTTGATTAGCCATGATTGCCTAAGGTATATTCCTATGTAGAAGTTAAGATTAGAATTATATCAAGTCCGAGTAAAGTAATTAGATATAAACAATACTTAATAGTAAGCAAAAATTGATAGTTACATGATGACATACTCCAGTCTAAGATATAATATAATGAATACATCATGGTTGATTAGATAGATTGATCTGTCAACTTGTTTGAAACCCATTGATGACTAATTCTGTTATGGTATATTTATATGTATGAGCTGATGAAAATAATTGAAGAATTTAATCATTTCTGTCCATTGCCTACCCTTCCACGAAATTTAATTGAAATTCATTGAGAACTTTTGGAGATACTGTGTGGACATGAACTCTTGGCAATATTAAATAAAGTGGACACATAACTACAATGCAGGAGATGTAATTGCAAGTAGATTCGCCGAAAAGATCTAATCACTTTGTCCATAGCTTATTGTCCATCATTTCAACGAATCTAATTGGAATTTATTGAGAACTTCTGGTGATATTGTGTGGACAGACATGACCATATATGTAAATGTACAGGAAAAAAAACTAAAACAGAAAAATATCCTGCTTCTCATTTGACCACTTCTTCGTTTCTTCGTTGCCAATCCTCTACAATTTCAGAAATATTGTGTGGACAGACAGACGGACGGACATAACCAAATATATATACCTTTCCAAATTAGATGGTAGAGGCAAAAAGACAACAAAATTCCAATGTAAATGATATCTTATAGCATATACACGGACAGAAGAAGTTACAGAATGTTTAAAGACTGTACAAATGGTTGACCATTGGGGAATACCAGAGGCTGTAGCAGAACAAACTATCAAACTGTAGCAGACAGGACTATCAAGCTGAAAGTTGGTCTTTCTAATGATTGTCTGTATGTACCAAACCTCCCAACACCCTCGATGAAGGTATAAGTAGAGAACGGAGAATGACAATACATACTAGGAAGCACTTGGCACATCATTAGTGACGTTTTAATTTTCATCAGAGCATGAATGATGGAAGAATCAGACAAAACTGGGACTTTCTTTATTACATTGTATAATTCATTTTCATTGATCAGATAATCATAACCATTATGTTTGGAAAGTAGGGATATCTGTCCTAGCAAGTTTTAAAGTTGTGTTCCATTCTCACCACTAAAACCTTTCAGAAATCATTCAAAATTTTTTTTACAGAAAGAAGTCTGGTTGGTCACTCAGTAGAAACCGTCACATGACCAATGTCCTTTGGTAGCGTGCCGTGTTGGGGTCGATCAGTTGAAAAAATTGGGAAAGATTTGGGGACGAATGAATTACCTCTCTCACTTTTTGTTGGGTACTAATCACTGAAAAGGTCTGAATTTTCTAAAAACAAACATGAACATTGCTGAACACAAGTAAGGGACCAATTTAGCATAAACATGCATTCCAATTTGAACCACCCACCCAAAATCATCTAGGGATGGAATTTTCAAAGAACAAAAAAAAAAGTTTTTTGTAGACACAATAGGGAGTAAATAAGCTACATTTATGTGGCCTGTACGTGCAATACATACATAGCCAGACTAGCTTAAAAACTGAAGAAACATATGTTGACAGTTTTGCTTTTGGTTGATGGTTTCTTAACAGCTTCAAACAAAAAAAACATGAAGAGAGAGAGAAAGAAAGAGAGAGAGAGAGAGAGAGAGAGAGAGAGAGAGAGAGAGAGAGAGAGAGAGAGAGAGAGAGAGAGAGAAAAAGTAATAATGGTTATGTTTTAAAAACATGTGCCAGGTAAAAGGCAAGGAAAAAAGAGAGCTATCAAACTGGCAAAATTTTCAATACTTTTTTTACCTTAAATTCTGAGAAAGAGAATCATCACTATACTGTTGCCTCGATTTTGGTTTTTCTTTTTTACACCATGTTTTGACCATTGTACCCTCAAGCGCATGTTGTGAATGGGTCTGAGAAGGTGGGGAGTCCGGAATTCACAGACAGTTGCCCCCCTTAGTGTGCAGGGCAGAATGTCCTCATTTCACTGTCCAAGTCTCATTGAGGTCTTGCGCTAGGCCAGGGTGTTAACGATGTCTATTGAATCATCAATGCTCTACAAATGACTGACTGATCAGTTAGGTTGGCTACATTATCTTTTTTTTGAGTGTCCATGTGTCTGCAATGGTGTGTCTCCAGGCACTCAAGGTCACATTTTGTGGGTTGCAACCTTGAAAATTTACATAAGTACACCACTAGGCACCATCTAAAAGTTTGTTTCTTGTTTCTTCAAAACAGCGCCTTTTCGGGTGTCTATGGTCATTTTTGGACCAAACAATGCCTAAATCTTATACGGGTATTTTTCCAGATAATTTTAGATGATAGATTTATCTTTTTAGATAATTTTAGATGATAGATCTATTATTTTTTAGGTAATTTTAAGCTTTTGTAATTGTTTTGGGTGATTTAGAAAGGACACTCTAACAACACGGTGTTATTAAAAATATCTCAACTTCCCGTGCCGTCATGTTTATCAGACTTCTTGTAAAACGTGTAAATTTTATAAATCAACCGTTTGTAAATGTTTTGATTTCATGAAACCTTTTCAAGGGACTATTTGTGAAGATATATTGTATTTCAGACCAGAGAGAATGTATGCACATTTCCATTTCACTGATTGGGGTTTTTTTTTTCTGTTCACAACGTCAGATATAATGTTCTACTTTAACAATATCAAATGTTCTTTGCCAATTTTGCTCACTAATAGAAGATTATCTTCCAGGAGTTTTTCAACTACAGTAATACCTTGTTTAGCATTTCTCTGTTTAGTGCTGATTTGCAATAGCACACTTTTTCGAATAAAATTTGGTAATAAATTAATGAATGATAAAAGATAGCATCATTGAACAGTTTCAAAAATAAATTCGTACTGTACACTATGGTTAATATGCCATGCTCATGAGAATAAACACATACACATACATAATAATTTATCATGTAACGATATATGTCAACATCCAGTGATATTTTACTAGCTCCAGGAAGTAGCTACCAGATGAAATCCACAGCACTAATCTATTCCATCTTCCTGAGGCTCAACAACGACAACATATATTCATAAAAAAATGAGAATGACCCTGACTTGAAGGGCAGCAGCAAGGCAAAGAGAGGTGTTCTGGATATGTTATTTATGTGATATGAAAATGATCCTGTATAGCGCTTTTGTTTCTAGGAATATATCCAGAGTGCTAACCGAGGTATTATTGTATCATGTAGTCCCATTTCATGTTTTATTAAATCAGTGAATCCTTTGGTCAGTTTCAAATAATATCCTTCTTAGTTTTTCTCCTTTTTAATAATTCTCAAGTGCATTTTAAGTGAAAATCATTCAAAATGAAAATCCATCTACTAAATGACTGCATAAGTTTCACAGAAAACATACTCTTTATTAGCAATCTGTACTGTTAGTCCATTGCTGTGGAAGTGACCAGTCAGTTGGAGATGTGATAAACAAATTGAACCCCCCACACAAAGAAACCTGTTTATGGAGGAAAGTTTCAAAAACTGTTTCTCCTAGATATAATAAGGAGTAAATGTTCCATTGGTAGATATAAAGCCAGCGAGGCAGAATAACTTAAAAAACTGAAGAAACCTATGTTAATGGCTTCTAACTGTTCTGTTTTTCTCTATCCTTGCTAATATGTATCAATCCTTACATATGTTCAGTCTTCTACCAATTTGTCCTAACATCTATTTGTCCGAATATGTCTATCCATTCTGACATCTACATATGTAATTGTCACAATAACAATCTCTCAGATAGTCACACAGGCTGAATTGATGTATATCCATAAACTTTTCACAAAAATACTTATATATTTCTAAGATATACTGCAATAGTCTCTATTGTTAGTATTAGCAGTGGATGCGATGCCTCTGAAAGTATAACATATTTAGACAATTATCTTTCATTATACTCATTACATAAGTCATTGATGGCATAATAATAGAAATATATCAATTAATATAATACCAGTGACTGTTAGCTGAGTCGGTTGTATGTATCTTATGTCAGGCCAAATGGCTGGACCCTGTGGGCTGAAAGTTAGACTATGAGGGTACCTCCACTCAAAGATTGACATGCGAAAAGTAGCATTGACCTCTGTGGTCATCAGAGGTTGCTTCATGACAATTTAAGGTCAAAACTGGTATTAGCAAAAAGGTTATATAAAGGTAAACTAAAACTGTTTTCTTAATTGTTTGGAAGCAACAATTCTAATGGTACCATTCCTGGACTAAGTGAATATTGTCAGCATCTGTTTAAAGCAAATGATAAAAAGTATAGTGAACTCATGCGATTGCATTCATTATAGATATTAAGAAATCCGGACAATGCCAGGTACATCTGCTAGTCTACTATAAGAATATGGTTGTCATAACAGAAAGACTACCAACATCCATTTTGCAGCGCAAATAGTTTTGTTGCACATTGGTTGATATCCACTGTCTATACTGACTGCATATAATTCATTTCCGAGTATAAACTCAATACTTTGGGAGAAATTTTCTCATGCATGGAATCGGATTACAGTATTGGAGACTCGTTCACCATCACGGTATATTCTTTTTATTTACCAACTAGTTTACCAATGACGTCAAAAAATGACTTCTGTATTTAGATAATTTTGCAATTGTTCTCATGAAATATGAAAAATAATATATTCATGTACAATCAGAGTGAACCTAGATTTTTTATACATTTGTAATGAATAGATAAATAAGGGAGATTACTTTTTAATCAGTAATTAATAGTCAACTCCCTTGACAAATGTTACAGATGGAAAATGTAGACCATCACATGGCGTATTATATTAGTAGATGGACTGAGATGTATTCTGGAAAATAGCGTTAAATTAACATGATAATATATATGACATCCTTTCCTTTTATGACTTAATATATAAATATTATTTTTTGTTAGTCTGTAAACATTAGAGCTCAGAGGCTAGTATGAAATTTATAGACATTAAATCTTTTATTAAATGTTCTCCCTACCTGGATGATTCAGTATTGTGAATTCAATCTCAGAATTGAAAGATGGTCAAACTTGAATTACAAAAAAAAGATACTAAAATTTGATGGGGATGGGGAAAAAAGCATTGTATTAAGATGATAGATCTTGCAAACTAAATTCAGTCAAGACAAATCTTCAAAGTTAAATAAATCTGGATTATGTTATGTAATTTTCGGAAATATGTAAAATCAAGTTTCTATCAGGCATAAAAATAAGACTATTCATGAAATTTCATATTGGAAGACATCTCAACTTGGAAGGAGGTGGGAACTGATTTAGAGAATTATGACATTGTAACCTTCTATATTATGCAATAAATAAGTTAACGCAGACTTTTCTATACATATTGAGTGAAAAGCCCAGTAGGTAATATACATGAGAAACATACAGAAAAGCACCTGGGCATAAAACAGGCTTCCCTCTGAGTTTGAATCTCAGCAGGAGCTTACTCTTTATTTCCAATCCACGCTGTTTGCTCACCACAGTGGAGAGATGAACCAATCAGAATTGAGATAAAAACAAAAAAATAGTAAGATGGAGATAAATAGAAGTTAAAATTAATTCAATGTTACTACACCTTCTGTACTGATACAATTGAAGAATTTAAAAGCAGGAAAAAATGATGTCTTCTTACCTTTGCTGTTGTATTGTAACACAGATGAATAGTTTGTTTATTTAATTGATATTTCTTTCTATCTTTCTTCCAATAACGGAACGTGACTCCAGTATTATTTCCCATTTTACTCCCTTTTATTTAATTCCTATTTTTTCCAACAGTAAACTTTTGTGCATCATATATACATATTGGCTGATATACTTACCTGGCCCAGATTTCGTCTGCAGTTGCAAAAAAGTATATTATTTTCAGAGGGGGTCAGTTGCCTCAAGGTAGCTCCTTCTCATTGCACTAAAAATGAAACTGTTCACAGAGACTGAGGAATTTTTGTTCTTGTCCACATTGCACATATGGGCTCCATACATTGAGCTAACCTTACGTCATATTCTGCCCTTAAGGGGAACTGTTTTGTGTGTTTGTGTTCAAATGGGATGATCTAATAGGTTGATTTACCTTGCTATTATATCATAATGAGAATCACAAAACTCTTAAGACTTTGTGTCAGGTCATCACACATTAAGACTTAAAATTAGGATACTTAAATTATTAAGAATTAATTACTCAATAAAATAGCTTCAGGCTCCCTAGAACCAATCCATGTATAAATAACCCCATCATTTCTGACGGGTATATTCTACTTTAATATAAAATATATATATATAATCATTTTTCTTAAAATTATATCTTCTTTTGAATTGAGGATTTTGATTTGAAATTAGGTCTGAAGGTAATTCATGAAATATTTAAGTGAAATAAAAAGAAAAATTCTTGAACTTTTGACATTCCATAGAAAAATTAATTTTATATACTTATTGTATGAAAAAATTTATTTTGTAAAATAATGACCCATTAGAGAAAATTTTAAACCATAGTTGGAGGCAAACTGAAGGCTCCTTTTTTCTTTTCATTACTCTGTAGACCAATTAAAACGAGGAAGTCAGGCTCCATTATTTTCCACCGCGTTATAAGCGAGTCCGAATTGTAACAGATTTTCCATTTTCATAAATTTTGATCCTTGTTTTCCTCTTTGGTGTATGTAAAATGCTGGGCGTCATTCCCCAATAGTGAGTGATGTGTAATTTTATTAGTAGGCAACATACACTGGCAAAGCTGGGGAAGTTCGGACCCCAAACTCCTTCAAGACCAATCCACGTAATTCATGCAGAAATGATGAGAAAACTGTGTGGGTGACCGTAGAGTGAGGCTAGTCAGGCAGGAAAACTGAAATAAATAAAAGTAATTTTAAAAAATCAAAACACTTCACCAGGTTACTTTTTGACAAAAATTAGATGTATATGTAGCAAGTGTCAGCAAAGACCTGACAGGTAGAAGAGGAGGAAGCTAGATAAAATAAAGAGAATCAAGGGTGTTATGTACTTTGAATTTTTAATGCCATTTTAGTGCCATTTCTCATTTGTTTTTAATAACATTTAGCTATTTTTAGAAATTCAAAAGCTATTCTACCTACTTTTTGTCATTTAAATGGCCATAAAATGGCTAACATAAAATATTTCTAATGCATTATTCGAGTTTAAAAAATTTTTGAATCCATACTGAAACCATGTTATACCGAGCTGCATTATTTCAGGTCTACAGAGTACTATCCATTCAGATAGGGTCGAATATGAATTCTATCTGGTTCGATAACCATTTACCGTTAATCTTCACCCTATTCTTTCACAAAGAGATATTGAGTACCATTTTTAAGCTCTTTGGTATGGCTCGACTTACAGCACTTGGTATTTCCAAACAGTTACCCACCTAAGTAATGACCAGGCTCAGCATTTCTTAGCTTTGGTGATCTTATGAGAACTGGAATGTCCAACATGATTTGATCATACCAATTAAAAATAAAGAGATCTATTTCTTGGAGAATTAATTCACACTCAATATTAGAAAGTTATTTTTCTTTGAAAAGCCTGATAATAAAGTTGATTTGGATTTCTCAACCCAACCTATAAAGTGCAAATTAATAAATTATCCTTCTCTCTGAAAGCAGCAAGAATGAATCGATGGGAGGTATAAAATCATAGTGCAGAAGGCGAAACTGCCCATGTATTAACATCAAATATTTATATGAAATATAGAAAGGTGAAAAAACAGCTTCAAGCATTATCAGAGATTTTCCTGTTGCTATCAAAATTGTTCAATCTTCCTGTAATACACAAAAATTAACCAAGAAACATACAAAAAGACAAACATTCTTTTTAATAGCATGTAGATGATTACAAATATCTTTATAGATCATTCTTCAGGCATAAAATACATTTTTATTATATCAATAAGCTTTTAGACTTGGCTGAAACAAAATATCAAATAGATGAAAATTAAACTCGATGAATTCATCAAATTTCTGGCATTAATGAAGTCACTTTACAGTATCCACAGAGGCTTTGCTAGAGATATTGGGAGATTCGGAGGCCTGGACTGCTTGGCTCCTTTAGCGGCCCCCTCGAACATTTAAGGCTTGATACGAGTAATCATTCTAACCAAATACATTACCAAATTAAACAAAAAAAGAACAGGTTTGGTTAGTCACTCAGTAGAAGCAGTCACATGACCAACCTCTTTTGGCAGCATGCTGTAGTGGGGTGATCAATTAAAAAATTGGAAGAAAGGGGATCAATGATTAAATTTTTTCTATCACTTTTGATCATTAAAAGAGTCTGAATTTGCAAAGAAAAAGGTTTTCAGCCATACTACACACAGATACATACATAGAATCACTTGAAAACTTGAAAATATAGAATCACTTAAAAACTGAAGAAATCCAGGTTGACGGTTTTGGCTGATGGTTTCTGAAATTGAAAGTTATAGATTCTATTCATTATTTACAGCTATAGATAAAATAGTAGGGTAGATTGAACTCTAGCCTTGGGAGACTACCGGTGTAGGAAAAGGACAAATCCGAATGAAAAACCAGCTCACCAGATGATAGTGACAGCGGGTAAATTCAATTAGCTGTCACCTTACTGAAAACCATATAATTGTCGTTGGAAGATTTGGGAAAGGCCTTTGTCCAGCAATGTTTCTAAAATGACTTCCGGTGATAAACCCTTCCGTTAAGCTATGTATGATGGATGTTTTAACAACCTAGCAGTGATCATTAGTTTAAGCAGAGAAAAAGTACCATGAAAAGCTGAATATTTCTGCTTTGAGCAGTTCTTAGTACTCATCCCAGAACCATATGTTAGACCCTCTTTTAAAGGTTCAAGCAACAAATCTGAAAGGTTAAACAGCTGAGGTTATAAAGAGCATCTGGTTTTTAAAACTCATGCCTCAAAAAGCAACAAAGAATATATACATGTAGATACAAAGTGGAATGTGACTTCTTAGATAATTTAATCAACCTAATGGCTTGTTATTGGTGAAGTGCACACCAGAGATCTACATTCAACAGTTCATTTCTTGGCAGGTTTGAATGCTTTCAGTCAGTTTTCCTACCATCAAATGTTCCATGTTCAAAGCTGATAAATGGCTTACCCTTTATATTGTGGTAGATCTATAGATGTTGCTAATCACCATCCCGATGATCATGTATCATAGTCCTTCATTTATACCCTTATTGAGGGTGTCACGGGGTTAAGTACACACCTGCAATTGTTACTAGTCTACTTCCGGCTTGTCAGGCCAGTCAAAGCTTCATTCTGCTTATGGCACCTGCTTTTACACTATGGTCACCCATCTAGGTACTGACCAGGTTTGACGTTGCTTAACTTTGGTAATCTTATGAGAACTGGTTTCACCATGATTTGGCTGTAACCTTTGATCTTTAGGGAAAGATTCCTCAATCCAGTGCTTGTGCTGAATGCTTAGTCGAGAGAAATTGAGTACCATCCTTAAAGTCTTTGGTGTAATTCAGCAGTGGAGCCTACCAAACCAGAGGCAAACATTTGATGATTGGTGTGATGATGATGTAAAGTCAATAAATATCCAGGTTATCAGCAATTTCTATAGTTGGTCTTTGCGTATATACACACACACACACATACTGAGGGAATGCAACAATTGGAATCGTATTGAATGACCTATTGTTCAACCCTCCAACTTGAACTTCAAATTATCATATTTTGTTAGGTCAAATCTTGCACTAAACCTCAATGCTAATTTTCCTGTTTCCTATAATTTGTGGCTAATAATCAACACCATCTACTTTTTACTAACTCATGTTTCACAACATCCTCACTCAAATTTATTCTAAGACACAATTGTTTTATAAGCCAAATCAGAAGTCTATTGCAATGAAACTGCATATCTATTAGCTGCTCAAACCAGGTTGGCCAATTTAGATGTTTTTTGTTTTATTTTTTCAAATTATGAGTCCTATGTTGACAATATGTAGATTTAAAAAAAAAATTTCTTTCATGTTTTGGAGTCCTGTGTTGCCAATTGAGATGTTCTTTTTTATCAATTTTTTTTTAGTTCCTGAGACAAAAAATTGAAAAATCACATCTGAATTGGCAACTCTAGCTCTAAACATAGATTTAGCAATGGACATCTAAACTCTCCACCTGAGGAGGTTATGGTAAAATTTGTGGCAATGTTAACAAAGCAAATGCTAAAGAGGATAAAATTAAATGTAATTTTTTTTCTTTAAAAGCTTCTCAATTATCGTTTATTACACTCAAAAATGGATGGGACTTAAATACTGCAAATTGAATATATTGTCCCATGAAATGATGCGGTCTCATATTTGCTTCTTTTCTTTCATGAGGATTTATACATTTGCTTTAATCCAATGAGTTTTAACATCAGAATTTCAAAAAGTTCTTTTCTGAGTATTTTCCATTTCTTAATTTTTTGAGTAATTCATTCTCAGTGCACTTAAATGGTATTTTAGAGCCTGTTGCTTAAAACTTTTGGAAAGATAAATTTCATGAAACTAAGGTTTATTTTTATAGTTTTATTGAATTTGTCTGAGCAGTTCGGTGATGGATTATTGAACATCCGGGCCCCCAGGCTGAGCTTTAGTAAGGCTACCCCTGACCATGCCCCTTCATTGAATAGAATAAATTGACATTGTCACGTTAAGTAATTTATATCTCTTTACTATCTATAATGTGCAATACATATAATATCATATAATAATGAATATGAATCAATTAAAGAATCCAAAATACTCACTTGTGCACTCAATTAAACCATTTTTCGCTCTCAGGACCCCTTTCCTTTCCAAGCCCTTAGGCTTGCGCCTACTAAGCCTAGTATTCAATCTACCACTGCATCTGTTTTACATTGTTCAAAATGAAGGTTTGTAATCCTTATAAGATGAGCAAATGATAAAAACAAAACTTTATAGTGCTAAAATTCAGTAGTGGCAGCGAGAGTCTCAAATGTCCCTTGTGAATTGGCATATATATATATATATATATATATATATATATATATACATATATATATATTAATAATAATTACAATAATAGGAAACAACATGTGGCCAGTTGCTGACAAGTGAGAGAGGCACAAAATGTTTACATTCAGCAGGTACATGTCCTTGCAATCATTATTTTTATATATTGGTAGCTCTACTTACTGTGTTAAATATTGAGTCCTGTAATTAAATGTCTAAAATGGATGAAATCTGTTTTCATTTGTTTTCTGTTTGTCTTTTATGAATTATGTAGAATATATATATATATACATATATATACATATATATATATATATAGATATATATATATATATGCATATATGTACATGTATATATATATATATATATATATATATATATATATATATATATATATATATGCATATATGTACACACATATATATATATATATATATATATATATATATATATATATATATATATATATATATATATACATATATATATGCATATATGTACACACATATATATATTATCAGTCATGTTTGAGATAGGCCTTCCCCCAGTGAGTGGAAGACATGGGAGTAATGCAAAGACTGTTTTTCAATCAACAGTAAGCCTCAGTTTTTGTAATTTATTCGGGCTATATTTTTGACTTGAGGGAACCATGAAAATCTTAGAATTTCAATGCACCAAATAAACTTAACACAAAGGGAAAAAAAATTGATAATCGAATGAAAGAGGATTAATCACTAGTTTACAAGAACCTCAATGGTCTCCAAGTAAATAAGTAGAGACTAGGAAAATAAAAATAATTTCATAGTGATTAATGATTTATTGTACAACTTGCGCTCTCAGAAGGATGAATTATCTTCTGAATCTGGATGAGAGAGAGAGAGAGAAAAGTAGAAGTCCTGATAAAAAGTGGCAAAGATATGAAGAAAGTGAAAGAGATATATACAGAGAATGGTAAATAAGAAAGACAAACAAAAAGAGAGTGTGTGTGTGTGTGTGAGAGACATGTAGAGAGAGGGTGTGTGTATGTGCATGTGTGTTAGAGAGAGAGATGCAGAACGAGTGTAGATGTGTGTGTGAGACGCAGACGCAGGGAGAGTGTGTATGTGTGTGTGTGAAAGAGATTTAGATAGAGAGACAGAGCGTGTGTGTATGTGTGTGAGAGACAGATATAGAGAGAAACTGTTTGTGAGGGACAGATACAGAGAGAGAGAGAGCATGTGTGTGTGTGAGACAGATGCAGAGAGAGAGTGTGAGTGCGACAGATGCACAAAGAGTGAGAAACAACCACAGAGAGAGGAAGAGAGTATGTCTGTGTGTGTGTGCGTGTGTGTGTGAGAGACAGATACAAAGAAAGAGAATGTGTGTGAGAGACAGATGCAGAGAGAGACTGTGAGAGACATGCAGAGAGAGAACGTGTGTGAGAGGCAGATACAGAGAGAGAGAGAGAGAGAGAGAGAGTGTGCGTGTGTGTGATAGATGGATGCAGAGAGAGAGAGAGAATATGTGAGAAAGATATGCAGAAATTGAGAGTGTGTGTTAGTCAGATACAGAGAGAGAGAGAGTGAGAGAGATAAGTGCACAGAAAGAGAGAGGGGGAGAGGTGAGTGTGAGGGATACTGAGGTAGAAGAGCACTGAGGGGCAAGTAAAAGGGAGAAAAAAAAAACACTGACAGAGGAGCTAATAATTAGTTTTATTAGATAAATCACAGCAGTTTGAAAGCCCGTCAGATGACACATATCAAAGCACTCAATCTAAAAAGAACTCTGATTTATTCTAAGATGCAATTATAGCAAATAAAAGCATGAATAAAAGCAAGCAATCTGGTCTCCAAGAAGAAAGATTTTGATGCTTGAGCCTTGTTTGGTTTAATATGATGATTAAATGAATGAGAGAAAGAATTGGGGAAAAAATCTTGATAAGGGTGTAAATGGCACCCTAATTCCCTGATTGTAGGAGTTCATTTTTATATCAGCCAAGAGGAACAGTGAGATAAAAGCCCTTTGTTCAAATGAGGACAGGGCTTTTCTAATGCCTCAACTTAGATCTTATTGATTTACATGAAAGATTTTACTTAGAAATAGAGTTGTAGGTCTGTAGAACAGTTAACCAGAGTATGTGGTTCTCTCAACAAATATGGATACTTTTAAGAAGAATGATGATAATTGTATTATAACACCCTAAATGATCAATGGTTTCAAGTTAGTTATAATCTAGATTTGTATATATGTACCTATATCTCTATATATAACAAACTACATGCATGACATAAACTATATATCAAAATCATAGCTGAGAGGGAGGTGGTGTTTGATCAACACTGCTGAAGGGCTCTGTTGCTATAACAATTACCCCAAAACAGTAAATAACTGATGATCCTAACAAGAGTGAATTTACACATAGTACCAAAATAACGTAGTATATGAAAAAAATAAAAAACACTAAAGAAAATTACATTAATAGATATTGGGAAATTAGTGACTTGAGTGACACCAAAAGACTATTTTGAGAAAGTTTTTAAATGTGTTTAGTGTCCAAAGCTGTAAAGCTTTGTAGATAATATATTTTTGTCAAACCTCAATGCAAAGCCTGAAGAACACCAAAAACAATTCTCATCAGAATAGAGGGTGAAATGGATATGTAAAATTCGGATTCCCAAACTGTGATTTGCACTCATGAACAACAGATTGCTAGGAGGCTGTTTCACTGGTTGGGCTAAATTGACATGTCTTGGATATTAACCAAAATTTATCATACAGACACGCATAGGCTTATTCCATTCTAATAAATAACTACATTTATATAAAAAAAATGAACAATTTTTTATTTATGATATCTTCAACTAGAATATACCCATCCAAAATGATGGGGTTATTTGTATACAGATTGGCACTAAGGAACATAAATCTATTTCATTAGTTAATTTTTTTAAGTATCTTGATTTTAAGTTGTTTTAAAACTTCAACTCATCTCAGACTGTTTCAATGTGTGATGATCCGACATTTCTATGACATGATTTTTATTGTTATGTCATAACAGAAAGATAAATCAACCAATGAGATCATCCCATTTGAGTGCTAACAAACAAAAAATCAGAAAAATTTGCATGTAAGCTTATTATATGGTTAGATACAAAAGTTGCAATAATCATCTTCAGTTGGAATTGAAGTAAGAGAGGAGTTTGACCCAGCAGTAACTATTCTTGTGTGTATTATTTTTGCACTGATAAATGTATTTTGTATTATACTTGCATAAAACCTGTCAAACATGATTGGTCCCGTCATTAAATATTAATTAGAGATTGAATAATTAAAATTAAGTATTAAATTGATGAAATTAAATATCAAATTGATAAACATTTTGTAATTGTATGCTTTCAACCTATCTATAATCAGTCAAAATGATTCCTGATTTTTGGTGATATAAAACAAAAGATAGCCTTTCAATCTAGATTTTTACTGATATAAGCGATAACATAAATTGTTTTACTTTTCAACAAAATAATCTCCCTGCATCTTTCCACCTTTCACATTGGGTGGGTTGGGAGTTGCTATGCTAGTGGAGGAGGTGCACCTGCTGCTTCTCAGTCAGTTTGCCTTTGCTCTGCTACTACTGAATAACCTCCTCCCCTATCATTGTGACTAACAGACAAATCAACAAAACTAATGACAACGGCTTTTATATAGTAAGATGATCTAAAACAGCAAATGATAAGTATAGCAAGACTTAAGTGACAGACTATAGAAGATGACGGATTGTAGACAATACAAAAGGAAGGCTATTTCCATAAGTGCTTAGTGGCAAAATCGACTGGAGGTCAGCAGATCGACATTTAATTGTAGGATTGGCATTTCTTCTATAACTGAACTGTTTCGCTAATCCAAATATAACTGTTTGTCTTATCAGAAATCATCAAACAAAACTGCGACCAAAACTGTGAACATTGGTTTCTTCAGTTTTCAAGTTGGTCCGGCCTGTTGGCTACCTATGTATGTATGCATGATGGGTACAGGGTGCACCAATGGAGCTAGAGTTCTGGAAATTTCGACACTCTTTATTATGTCTACAAAAAATTTTCTTTGGCATTTTGAAAATTCTCCCTTCCCCCGAAATAGGTTTTTTAGTGGGGTGATCAATTTGCAATATAAATTTATGATAAATTTATCCCTTAGTTTCTGTCCATTAGTATTTATCCCAGTTTTTTGAAAATTCAGACTTTTTGTGATCTCAAACAAAAAGTAAGAAGTGACTGATTCATAGATCACTCCTATAACCAATTTTTTAAATTGATCATCCCTAACACAGCATGTTGCTCAAAGACATTGGTCAAGTGATGGTTTTATTTACAATTTGCATAAGCATTGATCATAGTGGGAGTGGTTCAATCAATTAGCGAGTCATACCAAAGACTTGAAAAATGGTACTCAATGCCTATCCGCTCAACACCTGAGGCTAAGGGGTTACGGCCAAATCATAGATACACAGATTCTCATAAGATCATTAAAGTTAAGTTGAGCCTGGTCAGTAGCTAAATGGGTGACTATTGGGTAATCAGAGATGATGTGATCCAAGCAAAGCTTCAACAGGCTGGCAAGCCGGAAGTGGGTTTTATTAAAAATTGCCATGTATATCTAACCCTGGGACACCCTCGATGTGGGCATAGGTAGAGAACAATACATACATTACCATAAACGAGGAAACACACTGTCAATGTTACCTGCTTATTAGAAGCCTCAACCAAAACTGTCACAATAGGTTTCTTCTGTCTTTAAGTTTGGCTGGCTGGCTATGTATGAATCACTCGTATAGGCTGCACCAATGGAGCTTAAGGGCTGAAATTTGCTAAATTTACTCATTAATATGCCTAAAAAAAAAGAAACAATTTTTTTGTTTTTTGAAAATTTTTTCCTTAAATGTGTTTTGAAATCTAAGTTTATGCCAGATTGATCCTACTAGTTTGTATCCAGCGGTATTCATGTTTTTTTTAAAATTCTGACTAGTGATCAATACCCAGAGAGAAGTAACTTATCCATTTTTTTTAATTGATTACCCCCAACATAGCATGCTATCAGATGTTAGTCATGTGACAGTTTCTACTGAACAACTATCCAGACCTGATTTTATATCAGCTCTACTGATCTGAGACGTTTTGCGTTCACTACGCACTACTGCCCTTTAGAAATCTATCTCTTCTCCCCTCTAATCATAAGCGAATAGCAGGGCAGAATAGGCTTTTCAGCTTTGGTTGACATCCAGTCTAGGTGATGGACAACTTTTAATCCAAACTGGGAAAATCCAAGCATTTGTCAAACATGTGAGAGAATGGCAATGGACCGAATAGGGAATGTGTTCATGAAACGTACGGTTCCGAGGATTCTGGTGAAGCATCAACGGGCTTAGGAAGCTGGAAGCAGATAGTGATAAATTGTTCAAGTAAAAATGAAAGGAGAATAAGGAATCATTAATCTTTTTATAAGTGAAAATTATTTTTCCATTTTTATTTGATGAAGTATTATAAATCATTACTATTGAACATTTTATGACTACTTTTGAATTCCATCTTATTTTATTACTTGCTTTTTATTGCAACTTTTTTCTCTGGCTGATTTCTTTCCAGTAGTGAGTAAATAGCATTGATCGGAAAATAAAGAATAAGCCTTCCCAATCGGAAGCGCTGTTTAGCTTGGCTTGCTTTACCAATTGACCCACCAAGACTCAACTGGAAGACCAAATAACACCCTTAAATCCATCCTTCATTGCAATCGGCGTCTGTTTACATTCTAATAATATAGTATTAAATACATTTTTCCATTTTTATTAGAGAAAGCATTAGAAATCATTAGAAATTATTCAAAATTTTTATGACTACTTCTCATGTTCATCTTAATTTATTGGTTGCTTTTTATTGCAACAAATTACTTCTGACAGATTTCTCTTCATCATTGAGAAAATGGTGTTGATCAGAAGGCTTATCCTTTATTTTCTGATCAACGCTATTTACCCACTGCCAGAGGGAAATCGGCCAGAGCAAAACGTTGTGATAAAAAGCAACTAATAAATAAAAATGGAGGTAAAGTTATAGTTTTAAAAATCTTAAATGATAAAAAGTTTTTCGTTCTATAAGACTGATTTAAACTATGAAGATGACTTCAATGAAAAAGAAATAACAGTTTGATCTTAGGACCTCAAAAAAGAATATGACTCTGAAATATTAAGGTAATTCAAATAAGTTCACACTTTCTATACTCTCAGTTGCGGGCCTATGATTAGAGTCACCTGGGGCGGTTACTGATACTGTCATCCCCCACCTTCCAGGACTGGCTCTCTTCCCAGGATATCTGGAATTTTGGTGATATTTTTGTACTAATACATTAAACATTATTCATCATGATGATCCTTTATTTTTCAATGTGATGGCATAATCCTACTTTTAATAACAAGTCAATTCTGCAGTTTTCAATTTTCAGTTTTGACTTTGGAAAATTACACAAAGAAAATAAGTGTGGGATATGTTTTCATTTGAAATTCAATCACTTCTTCCATTGCTTATTCTTCATCCTTCTACAAATTTTCATAGAAATTCATTGAGAACTTTTGGAGATATAATGAGGACAGTAATGAGAATTTACAAAAATGCTTGCATTGCTCTTACCGTTGAGCTAAACAGCTGCCGGTAATGCAAAGGCCCATATGTTTCTGAATTCTCATTTTGTTTATTCATGGTCTCAAATAGAGTTTCAGTATAATCAATCTGTCAGATTATACATCCATTTCTCAATAACATAATTGTCCACGGAAACAAATAGAGCAAATATAGACAGTGAATAAGTAAAATAAGAATTTGGAATCAAAACAGTTATTTGGGTCTTTTCAATACCGGCAACTGCTTAACTCAATGATAAGAGCGATGCTATGTTGAAACAGCAAGCCTATTGGTCAGAGGTTTGACACCTGTAGCAGCACCATTTTCTCTAATTGTTTATTCTATTTGCAAAAATGGATGAAAAAAAAAACTGGGATTATCTCACAATGAAAGAAAATTCCCTGGATCTGCCCCCAAACTCAACCAACTTTTCCTAATGCCATTGTCCACCTTCCCACAAAATTACGTCAAAATTCATTAAGAAATTTTTGAGGTATCATGTGTACAGATAGATGTTCCATTAGAAAGAAGAATTACTAAGAAACCACATGATCATTTTCAGGCAGTCTTTTAGGTGTCACTCCCTCTAATGGTATCACCCAGTGTGCCCCCCAGTCCATCGCTGTATACTATCCCGTCATTTCTATTCTAGATTTCAATGGCCACCAAATTAAGGCCTAATCAAATTTTGAAGAGAATGATTAATCATTACAAAAATTAGTCTAAGCAGTGCAATGGTAGGTAACCTTGTTAGTTATAAATAAACATGTGTGCCCTATAATTCTAAAAATGACGACGACAGAAATGTATAAATATCAATATCTGCTTTTATAAGTATTGTTATAGTAGTAGTAGTAGTAGTAGTAGTGATAATAATAATGATAATGATATCAATAATAATAATGATGGTATTAGTTGTAGCAGCTTTTTTAACACTGAAAATTGATGGCCAAATAACAAAGTTTCCAAATATTTTACTGAATTAGTCAGTTCTGTAGCTCTGTGTGAGTACATATATACATTCAAACCTGATCACAAAAGAAAGTCTGGTCAAAATAAGGGAAATAAAAATGAAAAGAGCATGTCTCCAACCGCAAAAATTCTAAAAAAAGATCTTTTGAATTATTTCCTATTCAAAGAGTCATTCATGAAGTATGTAATACGAAAAAAAAAAACTGTTTACTATTTACACTACTTATCTATAAAATATTTTGTAGGGATGTGAATTTTTTTAAAAAGTCAATTTAATGCACTATTATGTAAAGGGGGTTGAAGCACAAAAAAATGGGTTTTAATTTTTTTTCTTCCCATTTTTAAGTACATAGCCATTTTGCATTATCCATTAAAAACTCTGAAATTGAAAACTGCACTCAATATTGTAATGATGTGTCTTGTACCCGGGCCCTTGGATTGAGAAAAAAATGTTATGGAAGAGGAATAAGGAGCTAATGGATATCATAAGGTGGGATGGGGGTGAGAATGCACATAACTGAATAAAGATTCCCAGTCATAATAGTTGTAATTTCAAAATAATGATAACCATTGTATGCTTTTGCTAATAGAGGTTGAGGTGATTTTTTTCTTCATGGATTTTGAGATAAATGCATAGACTAGTATATCATTGCACTTCAGAAATAGATGATGATAACGATTGTGGTGATAATGATGATGGTGGTAGATATTGAAATTGACAATTAAGGTTCTGAGATTTTTGTGCTTCACTTTCGTAGACAATGAATATAATTCTGTGAATTTAAAAATCCTATTTGTTTAAATCCCATCCTTATCTTATGCTGTTATGTATTCATTTATACATGAGTATTATTGATTTTGGCTAGCATTTTACCACTTATGGAAGTGCAAGTGGTGTAGGGGTTAACAGCGAAGGCTGTTTACATTCACTTTGCACTAATGCCCTTGGGAAAGACATTAATCCATCTATTTCCCCCTAGCTATCGGTAAAATAGCAGGGCAGACTAGACTCTCTAGCTTTAGGAGGCATTTGGCCCAGGAGAATTCAAAACTAGCTCACTAGAAAATATCGGCAATGGGGGAGCTTGATTAGCCACTACCTTCATAAAGAGCAACATGATCATATTATTGTCATGGGAGGAGTTGGAAAATGGCCTATATCCAGGGGTAGACTTGAAATAACCCCTGCTGATGATAATGGATTTGGGGGATCAAAATCTAACTGCCCAGTAGAAGAATACATGCTCGATGGGCATAAAATCTAAGGTTCTATTCAAAATGACTGGTTGGAGAGACTCGTTGTCATAATCACCTAGAGCACACGTAACGTTTTTGAACTCTTTCTTGGTTCTGAGAGATAAGGCTTTTGGATGTAAGATTCACGCGGATGATATGAATAACTCCACTACTTTTTACAACTTATCTTCCTTGCCCTTTTCTTTTAAACATTTGACTTCAGTTTATGTCAGTGTCTAGGATGCTTTTTCACACTCCAAGCTGATGGCAGTCAGTCTTGTGAAATCATCAAAATCAAGGAGCTTTAATCTGCTGAAGAGGGAAAAAATGGGTTGAAAGATTGAGAACATCTGACTGCAGAAAAAATTGCCAACACCAAAAAAATAAGCCATAATATTTTCCAAATTAAGTTTTTAATCTCTAAAGATGCAAGTTTTGAATTCCAAATAGAAGTATTAAGCAAGTAATTAAGCAGTGCTCTTATGCTGGCTACAGCATTTATTGGGCTCTACAAATCACATTATTACTTATTCAGCTAGTCTCTTATTGGCACCCGAAATGGCATCACTCACTTCACCCTACACTATTTTATCCATTGTCTCAGGAGGGATGGATTCATGCTTATCCAAAGAGCATTAGCCAGAAGTGAATACAATCTGTCTTAGCCAGAATTTGAACTCTGCTTACTGAATCATTTCTTTGTGCCTGGTCAGCCATCCCGCACTTCCTATTAAGCAAGTAGTCTCCATAATTTGATTCTTTTCAGCAGAATAAATTGAAAGCAGAATCCACACCATTATCTTTTCTTGAATCTTTAAAAGCTAATATGCTAAAACGTGCTTTGGGGTCCCATTAGTAACCATAGAAAATTTGATGTGCTCAACCCAAACCGTCCTCAAGTTATGTGATGACAGACAGAGAGACATTTGGTGAATTATTATAAGATTTGTATAATACAACAAAAAGAGAGTTTTATTAACAGAAAAGCCATGGTTTATTTCTCATAATATTATGAAAAAGTTCTTAAATGAAAATTTTGTTATGCAAAAAAAACAAACTTTGGGCTAGACAACCTTAAAATGTTGATATTGAAAAACTTTCTTTGAATCTAAGCAATAAATAATATAATTTCTAGTTAAAAGGTAAAAAAAGATATCCATCAATGTTTTTATGCTGTAAATTTTGTCCAATTCATATTTTTGAGGTATCACAAACCCTAAAATATGTTAATATGCATAGATATAAAGGGAGTTACTGGAAACTAACAATTAATTTGCACCTTTTTATCTTCCCAAAGATATATTCCTGAGTATATAAACAAAAAGTCAATAAAATTGTCAGTGGTAGATTTGAAATTGTTGGTATAGTCACCTATTACATACAGCAAGTGACATAGCAATGGTTCTCAGCACCTAGGGGCAAAGACAGCGCCTAGGGCAGCTGGGCTATATTCTAGGGGAGGGCATAATTATTAATTAACAGGCATCATATGCTTGAGGGAATTTTGCGCTTCACACCTGTACTAATGACCTTCAAATTCAAATGACAGTGGAAACAAATGAAGAAAAGTAGTCAGTTATACTACTTGGGTATCATATTATTGAGAAGACTAATAACTAATAGTCTTACAGCCAAATCGTGTTGGATATACTGGTTCTCATGCAATCACCCAAGTTAAGCAACATCAAGCCTGATCAGTACCTAGATAGGAGACCATTTGGGAATACCTGGTCCTGTAAGTGGGAATGTTGAAGGGAATGATGCCACATTCGGTGCATGTCACCTTGAAGTCTATTTTACATATTGGAAGCCGAGGCAAGAGAAACTTGTGATATGTGAAGCCATGGCCAGCATAAGAGCACTAGTTGACTACTAATGGAATGGTAATGAATATCAGTGGACTGGCACAAGAGTCCTTGGCTTCCAAAGCTGCAATTAGGCAATTTGGACGTTGACATATTCATTTTTCTATTCCTTTCATTTTTCCATCACTAATCAGTCGATGCTGATGCAATGAATATTTTATTACTTTTTTCTGAACCTCCGATGCAGAAGCAGAAAATGGGAGGGGGGAGTTAATATTGCTAACATTACGTGTTAATACTGCAAGATACGGAGATGAAGATAGCAAGGACCAACTGCTGATTGTAAAAAGATTTGATGATGATAATTAAATTTAAATTACAATATAATAAGATATTAAAAAAGTTAATATTGAACACATAGTGTATTAGCAATTAGTAAAGATAAGAATCAGTTATAAAATCAAGAATGTTCCAAGATTTGCGCAAATAATAAATAAAATTAAGAAAAAGAGAAATCTTTTGAAATTTTTTTAATAATTCAGATAACTTATTTTTTTTAAAAAAAGAACAACAGGAAAATTTTTTTTTTTTACCAAGCTTCATATGCTGGATACACATTTTTCTAAAGGTTTTACTTACAGCCTTTGAAAGGGAAATCAAAACAAATGTTTAAAAATAACTGTGTAGACCTATTTTTAATAGAAAAGATAGCATGAAACCGTCAACCAAAAATGTCAACATAGGTTTGTTTAGTTTTCAAGTGATTCTGGCTGGCTATCTATCTGTGTATGTGCCACGTATATGAGCTGCACAAAAGGAGCTAGAGGCTTGAAAATTTAAACATTTACTCCTCATTATGTTGAGAAAAATGCTTTTTTGTTTTTTTGAAAATTCTCTCAAAATATATTTTCAGTGAGAAGTTCAATTTACAATGAAATATGATGCTAAATTGATCCCTTAGTTTGTGTCAGACAACATTCAGTTGTTTTCTAGAAATTCAGACTTTTCAAGTGATCACCACTCAATTACAGGCAAAAAGTAACTCATTCATTGATCCTCCCCTGTTTTCAATTCTTTAATTGATCACCCCCAACAGGGAATGCTGTCAAAAGATGATGGTCGTGCAACAGTTTCTATTGAGTGACTAACTAGACCTGTAATTGATGCGCTTTACACTATTCAGATATAGTGCTATTGTTCTTCATTTTCTAAAAAAAAAAAGATGAACTTGTCAAAAGCAATTTTTAAAATCTTCAAATATGATAAAAACCAAACATATTTTTAAAAATACTTTGTTGAAACTATAAATTGTCAGTATTTTTTTTTCTTTTTGAGGATTATAAAGCTTCTTCAACCAGGTTTGTTCATTTTAAATGTTACTTTTTAAACTTGAGCATTTAAAAGCAATGTGATTTTATGAGCGGATGATCATGATAACAGTAAAGTCATAAAAAGTACAATGAAAATGAGTTGGCTAGTGCAGAGTAATTTAAAATATAGAATAAATCTATTAATGCAGCTGGAAGACTTTAAACAGAAAAATTCAAATATGAGAGAATTTAAAACAAAAATATCATTTTCTACAATTCCCATTTTACAAGGATCACTCTATAATAATTGCATATTCATTTCTGAATAAATACAGTAATACCCCGCTTAGCCCCACTCCATTTACTGCTGATTTACTATAGCGCTCTTTTTGAAATATTTCTCATAATAGATTTAATAATGTTAAATTTCTAAAATAAATAATGAAAAAAGAGAGCATCATTGACAGTCTCTGTTATAACTGTACACTGTACACTTTGGTTAATGTGCCATGTGTATGAGAATAAACACGTACACAATAATTCATCATGTAATGTTATACATTGACACCTAGTGATACTTTACCAGCTCCAGGAAGTAGTTACCAGATGAGATACACAGCACTAATCCATTCTGTCTTGTCGAGGCTCAACAATGACATCATATAATGTAAAACGATTACAGGCACGATCTCTATTTCTATTATGTTATAATGACCCCATATAGCACCGTTTCATTTAGCAGTGCATTTTTTTAGGGACGTATCCAGAGCATTAACCGAGGGATTACTGTGATGGAATAAGATAGATAAATGCAAAGAATGAATTTTATGCATTTAAAACTGATTATGAATGGAAGTTGGGTTATATAAGATATCATTATCATCACCATCATCATCATCAATCTCTTAGTTTGGCCGACCATGGAGGCGCCGCAAATGACTTGGCAACTATCCCTCTCTGTTCTGAGACACTCTCAGGGCGTTGCCCACATAGCACAATGACCTTTATTTATTCATTTATTTTATTATTTTATTCAAACGTCGCATTATTTAAAGATTTGGTTTCTTTAAAACGATGATGGGAGTTGTTGTTTGACAGTAAGGGCAACAATGAACACAAATCTAATAGAAATGCAGTCGATTGCTTCCAATGATTGCTGAAGGTGAACTGGCCAGCTCACCAAATATGCTGAAGCCTTCATACAATTGAATTATAAATGCTGCGTTCAGATTCCAGGCTGAAGCTCTTTGGCTGAGAATCAGTGGGAAGAGTGGGGAACAAGAAGGAGAAAGGAAAACAAAAAAACATAGAAATCAAATCAAATAAAAATAAAAGTGGAGAGTTAAAATCTAAACAAAATAGACTGTGTTTCTGGATTGAAATTTGATGTTTGCTGCAAGCCATTGCAGTCCTAAAGTGATTGTAAAAGTGGGAGCCATATCTAATTCTGTTTACTAGCTTTTCATTCATTTCTTGTCGCTTGCAGCCAGGCCAGCCAGAGGGTTATGAGTGAAGGGTAGGGGCCTCGGCTTGCATTATCAAGCTTAGTGTAGAGATTGGCCTCCTCCTCAGGTGGATTAAGGGATCTCTATGAGAGTTTCTCCACATGATCTGCTTACAGAACTTGGTTTTCCAGATAGTCACCCATCTAAGCACTGACCAGGCACAATGTTGCTTAACCATAAGAACTGATTTGGCCGTAACTGTTTACTGGTTAAACCCATGGAACTAAGATTATTGATTATTTCCTGCCTCTGCTCTTCTCTTGGTCCTTATCTTTTCATTCTCTCCCTTATCCCGTCTAATCTTCATTGCCTGTCTATGTTTTTAAATGTTATATGAACACAAATTTGTTTCATACGCAGAATAATCCTTACCCATTCATTAAACTACCTAACTTTATTTTCTACTCTCTTATTAAACTATGTACCGGTTTATTAAACTACCTAACATTCATTTTATGTAATTAGTTGAAATGAAGCAGTCAAACAAAGGAAGGAACAAGCAAAATAATATTATAGATACCCAGCAAACAAGTTGTTACATTTCCTGATGAGAAATATAACAATAACTGCTGCTGCCATAATTCTTGGCTAGTGGCAGATTCATCCATCAACCAAGACAAAATCTTTGAAAAATAACATATCAATCAAAGGAGAGAGACAAATGATGATTGAAGGAGTTTGCAAAGATGAAAATAGAGCTAATCGAATGTACACAATTCCTGAACGTTGGTTTATAGTATTGTTTTGTCTCATTTATTCATGTATTGCAGTGAGACACAGAGAGTATTTAACAGTCAGATATTCCAAAAATTTCTGACTTCACATCAAGGAATTTGATAAAGGGAGAGTTATTGAGAGAAAGCATAGATCACTTCTCCGTAGTGGGCAATTTATATTAGAGAAATCCACAATACACGTGATAACTTACTATCATACATCTATATTTGTCGGATTATCCAAATCTGGCATAAGTATCCAGTCCTGGATTAAACTTTTGTAGGTTTGTAAGATAAGTATACTAACCACAATTGAGAGAGTTTATCAAATATTTTATTTTGGGATAGATTTATTTAGTGTAGGAAACAATACAATTTAGTGTAATTTATTTATAAACTCAAATAACATTCATTTCCTTGGATTTTAACATTAAATTCATTTGACACATCTTCTTAGCAAGAAAATCGAGTGCATTAGACTCTTACAAGTGACAAATAGTTGACATCAACCATGGGCCATTTTGCAAGAATATTGTCAATATTAATCCTGTCCGCTGGACAAAAAAGGCTGAATAAAAACTGTAAATTTGCCAAATATATCTGGTAAAGCCCTGTATTACATCTGCAGTTGTCTCAGAACTATCAGATGCTGTTGTAAGTGAACGTAAAATATTCTAACCTCTGAGCATCTATAAATGCTATATTGACAGGATTTGGTAAAAGCCTTTCTTTGAATCAATAAAAACAATGTGAGCAGATAGTTTATGTACTGGATATATCCACATACAGCAAGAAATATTATGAAATGCACTATAAATGCACAGCTTAAATAGATCTGAACATTAAGGGAACTAGAGCCATAAATTCAGCACAGAGACAACTGAGCTAGGCCCAGAAGTTCTTGAAAAAATGTACAATAATACCTTACTTAGTTTTCTGTGAATATTCCTAAAAAAAAGTAGTGCTGAACAAAACAGGGTCATATGGGGTCATTATAACATAGTATAGAGATACAAGCTTTCAATACTTGGATTTGCAGGCTATTTTCCACAAATGATAGGTAAATAATTGTGAATTGTGGATAGACAGTAAATTTTGCAAGAAATTTGGGTGTATGTGGGTACGTGCATCAGTGTGAATAAAGTTCCTTTCATGTTAGCATTCAATTATTATCATAATGTACAGAGTGCTATCCCATTTAAAATACTGTGCTGGCAATCATTTAAAAAATGTGATGTTGTGTCTCAACAACACGGAATGGATCAGTGCTGTGTATCTCATCTGGTAGCTACTTTCTGGAGAAGGTGATGTATAAAAATTGATGTGTATATATTCTCATACGCATGGCATATTAACCAACAGTGTACTGATTTTGAAGACTGTCTATGATGCTATCTCTTATCATTATCCGTTTTGGAAACTTAACTTTACTGAATCTATTATGAAAAATATATGAAAAAGAACTATAGCCAGTCAGCACTAAACAGGGTAATACTATTTGGGGTAATACTGTGTAGAGGAAATAGATCATAGATTATTCAATTATATGAAAATGCTATGGTTAAAGGTGTTATCCACAAAAAGCTGATGCATTCATTATTAATTTCCGAAATTCAACGTTTCTAAATTTATTGCGAAAAGTATTTGAAAAAGAGTGCTACAGTAAATCAGCGCTAACCGGGGTATTACTATATAGAGGGAAATAGATTATAAATAATCCAACAATCTGGAACTGCTATGGTTAAAGGTATTATCCGAGAAAAGCCGGTGCATTCATTATCCCTGAGTAATCTTCGAGACAGCTGTCTTAAATCTCAAGGAGTTTTCTTACTGGCAAAACAAACTGAATGTTGACACAATAATTGGGCTGAAGATGCAAAAGCTGTTTCTTAAAGGAGAGCAAAGATAAGTCTTTATACTCGCACAAGCCAAAGAAAACAACACTTCAAAGAAATCTTTTGCTTGATTTATAAGAAAAACTCATCCTTCTATAATCAGGCAAGAAGATCGTTTATTTTTTTTTTAGACCAGGATGTAGTGCTGCCCACTTCAAAATAGCTTTTGAGATTATTTCACCAAATCAATCTCTGCTGGGTAATTCCAATTTCTCGCAAACACTTTAAACATAGGGAAAAAAATGAAGTGGAAGCAAACACTGATAATTACATTGATGTATATTCTTGTAAAGTAATAGTATGTTTCTCAGATGAAATTTAGTAAAATTTTAAAGAAAGGAAATCTTGTATCTCTGCAGATATTTATGATTACAGGGATGAAATAATACTAAGTTGAGATCTGGATTTACAAAGCTTCACCACAAGTGTAGGATGTGACACGATGTCACTTTAACATGGGGTCGCATATGGGCAGTTCCTACAACTGGTGTTGCGAAGACCTCAGGACAAGCCCTCTCTTCATTTTTAGTGCAATGATCCCTTGCTTGATCCCCTGAGACCGAGTAAGGTAATTTTTAAAAAGCCACAGGATGAATTAATTGTCTCTGCAACAGTAATGCACCCGTGCAAAAGGTACTGCTGAAGCAAGTTGATGGTCTGAGATCATATGTGTACACATGGAGAGAAATACATGCAGTAGCAGATCAACCATCATGCTGAGGAAGCTTAAGCCTAGAGACCCAGAATGAGATGGGCCCAAGAGCAAAAATGTTTCAATTGAGTGTAAAGATAATTATTTTGGATGATATTTCAGTACTTATACATGTATCTTTAACATACATTACACATAATATAATGATGTAAGTTGTTTGATTTGGCTTCAACAAATGGTGGGGCAATGTCAAGGAAGCCTTACTAAAGCCCAGCCTAGGGTCCTAGTTGGTAGATAATCTATTACAGTATGCATACATGGATACATTTAAGATTTTCTCTTGAGTTACAGAGATATCTAAATTCATTTTGTTTTTATCTTAATAGGGAAAAAAGTTGATTTCCAACCTTTAAACGAAGAACAATGTCCAGTGTCTGATTGTTTTTGATCCAATAAAATAAGAACGTCGGGGAAAACTCAAACCAAACTTCAGGACCTTAAAGTATTTGAAAGAAAAACCTGTAAATTTGCCAAATATATCTGGTAAAGGTCTATATCATACTTGCAGTAGTCTCAGAATTCTCTTAGATGCTGCTGTGAGTGTACACAAAAATATTCTAACCTCTGAGCATCTATAAAAGGCTATATTGACAGGATTTGGTAAAAGCCTTTCTCTGAATCGATAAAAGCCATGTGAATAATTTGTTTGTATATTTTCCTATAGTGCATTAAAAATCTTTTCAAACACATTTTTTTTAAACCTACAGCTGTACATGTTGGAAACATTTTTTTTTTTTAATTTTAAGAGTTTGCTTTGTTTTTGGCTCTTTTGTAATAACATTGTTTTTATTTATCTTATTTATTTAAAGTACACATTATATTACCTTCATTAGTTTTTTCATGATGGAAGTAGCAATGAAATCATTTTTGTGTCTAATATCAGACATAAACAATTTCAGAGATTTTGGTAATATTCTCAGCAGAATTGGTGAACCTATAACTTTTTATTCGTTAAATAATGAATGAACTTGGCAAAAACTAAACACATTACAGAGATTGTCAGTTGCATGGATGAAACTAATATCAATAGTAATTTACTTGTATTAATAGTCATTTTTATCAGTTAAAGAATGGCTGGGAAAGAACAGAACACTGAAGATCAAAAGATTGAAAGCAAATGTTATTTGAAATTGCAGAGGCACTTCATATATGCAGTTGGCCATAAACATACATTTTGTATGAAATTAGCTAATCCAATTCTAACAATATTTTCCATTACAGTTACAAGTAAACTTTCATGAAAATGAATGGCTTTAGCTTTTAGTATTAGACTAACACATACATAATTCAACTGAATTAGATTTTAGCATGTTTTAAAGTAGATTAAGGATTGAATGAAGTAAAACAGAATTTAGGCATAGGAATAAGGTTGATTTGGCTTTTGAAGTCAGGAATGAGGTGAATTCATGTAAAACGATTAGAAAAGTAAAGACGGATTTAAGGGTCTATTCCTGATTTGAGAAGGTAATAAGGAAAACTGATTCTGATATATTAGGATTCAAGGAAATAGTTCAGATTTAGAAAAGGAAGTGAGAGATTAAGGAAAGAATGAAGCAGACTAAGGATTTAATAAGGAGGTAAGAAAGATTAAAACTTTAAAGATGAAATCAAGGAAGATTATTGACTTATGAAAAGAGTATGAATTTTGGCAGGGACAGATGCAAATTAAATGTTCAAGAGAACAGTAGAGTAAATTGGATATTTGTGATATGAAATTTGAGGATTTAGGAAAAGCGTTCGGAAGATTAAGGAATATTTAGATTGATAAGAAACGTAGATATGCAAGTATTCATAGAAATAATTTCTGTTCAATGAGTCCCTCAACATTGACTAAAATTCTGTACATTTCCTACATACTTTCAGAAAGTGTTCTATCAAAATAAAAGGAAAAATATAGTTCCGACTATTGTAACAAATGGCCAATATAACTCTAACACTCTTTACTATTTAACCAAACTATTAATCTGTCACCCAAAACTGTCACCATAGGTTTCTTCAGTTTTCAAGTTGTTCTGGCTGGCTGGCTATGTATGTATGTATGTATGTATGTATGTATGTATGTATGTATGTATATAAGATGCGTACAGGCCATATCAATGCAACAAGAGGATTGAAGTGGCAAATATTCACACCTTACTATGTCTAGAAAAAAGGTTTTTTTTGAAAATCTCTCCCCCATGTAGGTTTTTAGAAAAGAGGGTAGGGTCAATTTACAATGTAAGTTTATGCTCAATTGATCCCTTAGTGTATGTCTGGTATTATTCCATTTTGTTTTAAGTAACTCATTTATTAATCATACCTTTTTCCAATGTTTTGATTGATCCCCCCAACATGGCATGTGGCGTAAATGCGTTGGTCGCATGGCGGTTTCCAGTGAGTGACTAACCAGAACTGTTTTAATCAAATTTGGGTCTTTGGTCTCTCCAAAAAATTTATCATATTTAGTTCCTGAATCTTATGTAAACAAGTGCATTTAAGCTTTCTTTAAGTGGTTCTCTGCGTCAATCTTTCATTTATTAGTTTTTTTTTCAACCTTTCATTGTCCGTTGTTGGATGTAGACCACCCCAAGATTATCAGACATGGGCAGGAGGAAGGAGATGGATACATGCCCTACCCAAGGACATTGCTGATCTGATTCTCTGTGCCCTTAACCACCTCACTATAATCATTGAAATTATCATCTCCAACATACTTGGACCAAATTAACTGTTGAATTTTTTAAAGGAAGATGTTTTAAGAGCATGAGATCAAATATTAAAAAATCCATTCATTTTCATTTCTCTTCAATGAAGTGTTAGTCAATAGAAGTTCAGCTGCAAACGATACAATCAGAAACTGCGGAGAAATCCGAGATTCCAGTAGTCTCCTGCGTGTCTATCAAAGACAAAAGGGGACACATCGAGAGAATTTCAAAAATAGAAACACTTGGCACAGAAAGCATTAATTGGATTTCTGCAACGACACACAACAAAAATCTAGAAAAACAAACAAGAATAAAACAAGAAAGCAAACCAAAATCAATAGTGTCATCAAAATTCAATCCAATGAGAGCAATTTATCATATTTAACGAATAAATGAATCTATTCATTAAGGGATGAGTTGCAGAAGACAAATAATGAATACAAAAGAAAATGAACATTTTCCAGAAATCTGACAAAATGGTAATAATTAATTCTTGGCAATTCCAGATATGAAGCACTTTGGCAAATCTCAGCAAAATGGAAGCCAGAGAAAAAGAAAGGGATATAAAAATTCAATAAATCCTTAATGGAAAATTGTATAAGTTTGAGTTTGAGAGGACGGAAATAGAGCAAATCAAATCTACACTTTACTTTTGAAGAAAGATTGATTTTAAAGAATGATTACCCGAGCAATCTACAGGTGTACCTTCAGTCTGGTGGTTGACGGCCAGGTACCTGATTAGTGAGGGTAGGGGAACATCTGAAGTTTCCATGACTACTAGAACTGTTTACAGATTGGTTTAGAGAGATATTACCCACTGGTTATCTCTCAATTTTTGTAAAATTTTAATCTTATTTTGCTTACAATTAAGCATTGGCTTCCAAGATAGATGTGTCAATGATAGGGTAAAGTGACAAATCGCAAGAAAATGGAAGCCTGACAAAAAGGAAGTGATATAAAAATTCAATAAAAACTGAATGGAAAATTGTATAAGTCTGATAAACTAACTTAATTAAGGCATTTATTTAAGAAAATTAGTTTATGCATACTGTCAAAAAAAAATGACAGAAGTATTTAGATAATTTTGCAATTATATTGTACTTAAAAAAAAATCATGTTTAAGTAGAATGGACCTGGATTTTTCACACATTTGCAAAAAAATGAATAAGTAAAAGAGATTACTCTGTAATTTGCATTTAGAAGTTACCGCCCTTGACAAATTTTTCAGACAAAAAATATAGACATACACATGGCGTATTATATAAGTAGATTAAAAAGCTATGAAGAAGGATTTTTTTGCACATTGCCATCTGTACGGGCCATGTAACCACCTTGTATCATTTTTTTCATGTTGACAAGGCTGTGTTTTTGCATTCCTGATGGCTGGGATTCATCCATCAATGTCATCCCAAAGTCAGGATGTGAAAAATGAATCCAAAAACTCATGCGGACAGCAAAGAACAATCAAAGAAGGAAGTGGATTTTAATAACCAGCAGACAAGTCAGAGCGAAATGATCTTTCAACAGTCATTTTGACAACTTTTTTTTTCTTCTGTAAATCAGTTTGTTAAGGTCTCTTGTTGGATTGAGGCCTACTCAAAATAAGTGTAAGACATGGGGTGGTGCTGGGCTTTACCCTGCCACACTGGCTCACGATGCACTGGCAGTGGGGAAGACAAGCCTGAGAGCCTTAGCCATAGTGTAAAAGGAATGCAAACTGTCTCAGTCAGAATTTGAACTTGGCTCACCAATCCCCACGTGCTTAAGGTATCTTCGGTAGTCACCCATTTTGGTACTTATCAGGCTCAACATTGCTTAACTTTGGTGACTGTATGAGAACTAGCATATCTAGTGCTATTTAGCTATAACAATGAATGAGTAAAGATAAGGATACTGTTAACAGTTGTAAAACAATGTTGCAAATAAAATTATCCTTTTTCTTGTTTTTAAAAACATGGCAGACATATATATATATAAGAGGCCAGTAACCAAAACTGTCAACATAGGTTCCTTCAGTTTGTAAATGGGTCTGGCTGGCTGATTATATATGTATTATATGTATAGGCCACATCAATGGAACTAGAGGGCTGAAAATTCAATTATCATGCATAGTAAAAACATTTTTTCAGTTTTTTTAAAAGTGAACCCCCCAAGGTATTTAGTGAGGGTTTAATTTGCAATGAGAGTTTATGTTAGAGTGGTCTCTTAGTTTTTGGACTTTTGTAGTTACTGATCACTGCCCAACTAAAAGCTAGAGAAGTAATTTATCCATTGATCCCCCCCAACACGGCATGCTGCCAAAAGACATTGGTCATGTGACGGTTTCTATTGAGTGACTAAACAGACCTGTTTTATAAAAGCATTGTTACCCTTCCAATCTTAATTGACCATTCATGTTTTTATCTATATGTGATACAAACAAAGATTCATATGTGAAAATCTCCCTGAATCTTCAGTGAACTATTTAACTTTCCTTCCTCATCTCTCTCATTAAACTACCCAACTTATTTTTTCTGTCCTCTTTTTTCCTACCTCTTATCAAACTACTTTCCTTTCTTTTCTATTCTCTCTTTCCATTCTCTTATTGAACTACCTAACCTTTCCCTTATATTACCATTGAAAGCCTAAACTTTGAACACAGATGAGAGTGAGCAGAATAATTCATCTTAATCTCTAATATGACAGGTCTGGTTATTCACTCAGTAGAAACTATCGCGTGACTAACGTTTTGGGGGCAGCATGCAGTCTTGGGGGTGATCAATAAAAAAATCAGAAAAAAAAGGATGATCAATGAATAAGCTACTTATCTTACCTTTTGTTGAGTGGTGAACACTAAAAATATCTGAATTTGAAAGAAAAGAACAAAACAAGTGCAAAATTAGCCAGACAATAAGGGACCAATTTAGCATAAACTCACATTTTAAACTGAACACCCCCACTGAAAAACCTATCTGGGGGTGGGTGTCTAGCCAGACAAACTTGAAAACGGAAGAAACCTATGTTAATTGACAGTTTTTGTTGACAGTTTCTTGTACATTCCTGGCGTGTGTGACCATATTCCTTCTCAACAATGAATCCCTTAAGCTGTTTGTCACCCTAAACAAATTATCTGCAGTGATCTTCCAGTCATGCAAAGGTCTACTGATATTTCACTGAAGAGTTTGAAGTCATTAGCAGACGTACTTAATTCTGATGTAATATCCTCATCGATAACACCAAGCTGTACAATGAAACCTATTGATTCTCTCATAGTGCCTTGTGGCGGGCCGCTCGTTCCATCAAATCATTATGTGCTTACACTTATTTCATTTGGTCATAAACATTTAAATATATCATACCCTAATAGCTAATTGTATTATATATGGATATTTGAGTATTCAGTGCATCAAGAATTATATCTATCAATTCCTATCTGTATTCACCTCTGCCAATGAAGTTGTATATGCATTCACTCGTGTCTGTCCGTTTGTCCACATGATATCTCCAAAGGTTCTCAATGAATTTCAATGAGAATTGGCTATGGAAGCCGGGATTAAATTTTGGGGCAGATCCAGGAATTTGTTTGAGATATTTTCAATTACTCAGCAGGAAAAGATGTTAGAAACAGTCAATAATAAGAAGTTAATAAAAAGGCTAAATTTCAAAGTAAGCAACTCAATGTTTCTACACTTAAACTTCTCTCCCTTGTTTTTTAATATCTTATCTTAATTCAGTTTTTAGTTTGTTCACAGCAGCACTGGCAGAAGGGATACACTTTCTAATGAATGCATTACATAGCTAAATATATCACGTAACAATATCGAAATATTTGAGACCCTTAATAGCTGAATACATCAATATTTGAATTCAATGTAACCTAAAAGCCAAACAGATGAGTCCTTAAATACATGGAACATCAATAAATCGATACACAGAACTCTTACAAATATATAAGTCCCAAAGCATATGTTTTAATACGTTATTTCTACAAGATCATTTTTCCATTTCATAACTAAGACATAAGAACCAAATACATCTGTTCAGATAATCCACATAACAATATTTCAAAGAGTCATAATAAAATATAGAGTATATCAATAGGAAAAATTAGTCTATATCACTTACTAAATGAACCAGTTATGCATATACATAAAAGCAGTGAGTGCAAAAAGAATCCGATGCATTTCGAAAAAGTTCATTTTGACATCCTTATGTATCTTAAAAATTGACAGAATTCGGACCTGAGATACCTGACTTTCATACATAATTTTTCAATGTTTAATCTTGTTCTAATATTTTTTTCATTTTTGTATTTGTTAATCTCTAGTCAAAATTCTGTAAACTTTCAAATTGTATAAGGGTATTAAATTGTACTTTTGGAAATGTGATGGATACTTTTTCACTCTTTATACATATATACATATATATATATATATATATATATATATATATATATATATATATATATATATATATATATACATATATATATATATATACATATATATATCATACAAATCAGGAATATGATATAACAATATAATACAATATCCAATGTATGATGGGTTTATTTCATAAAGTACTCGATGCATTCAACATTAAATATTAAGTTGAGTTAAAGAAGAGATTGAAATATGATAAACTAAGGATTTGCAAATCCTTACTTCATTATATACATATGTATACACCACACACACACATATATATGTATATATATATACATATACATACATATATATATATATATATATATATATATATATATATATATATATATATATATATATATATATATATATATATATAGTCATGTAAACTGAAGCTGAAAAAAAGAATCTTATTAGTCAATCATTACATAGCCCCAAAACATCCATAATCATGTCCCACACAAGTCATTTTTAATCTGATCAGTGTTATTTGAACGTGCTATCTTATAAATATTCTATTATTTAATTTTCAGGATCTTAATGCTTGTAATTTAGTTATGTGTATATATATATATATATATATATATATATATATATATATATATATATATATATGTATATATATATATATATATATACATGAATATATATATACATAAATATATTTGTATATATATAAATATATACATATATGTATATACATGTATACACACACACACGCATATACACTGTATATATCATATTGAAATACAATTATCACTAAATAAATCATATCCCGATAGTTAAATAAGCTGTACTTTGTATCAATATTCACATTATGCTCTAAATAAATTAGTCCTTATATAATTTTGTGTCGATAATTCAATAATACAATAAGCATATTTGAATAGATTAAGCTTCAATCACTTTACAACAGATGAATAGACATAGAGGTATGCCACCCTAAAGTCTTCTTGCTGGTTGACGGAGAGGACCCCAATTCAATTGTTTTAGCATTTAAATGTCTATATTAATAATTCAGAAACCATACATGGACACACGCACACACAAAAAAGCATATTCTCTATCATCATCATCAGTCTTTTATTGTCCAGTGTTGAATATAGACCTTCCCTGGGATTTGCCAGATCTCTCTATCATTGGTGTCATGGAGTCAATACTTACTAATCTTGGTTAGTTTGTCTCTCCATCTTTTATTTGGCCAGCCTCAGATAGGCATATGATCTCTGGGGATCCACGTTGTGAGTCATAATATCCATCGGTAGTCTGCTATTCTTGCAACATGACCAGCCCATTGCCATTTGATTTATCTAATGGATTCTATGATGGCTCGGACTCCTGTTTTTTCCCTGATATATTGTTTTGTCTTGTGATCTCTCTGTGCGAGATTAACAGAAAAGCATGCCACATGCACTCACCAATTAAATGTGGAAGGTGGCAAGTGTAATAGTTGTTCATTGTAAGATAAAAGACCTGATTCATAGATAGAACTGAGCTGCCATTGATCACAATAAAACAGAAACCCTATTGAATTAGCCATAGAACTTCAATGACGGATATTCACGTCAATTGCAGTTATTGGATCAAAGCTATGGACTAAGCATTGATATAAATTTGATTATGAGACAAAGTATCTTAGACCTCAATAGTTGGAAATTTTTTTCCCCTTTTTTAAGGATTTCAAATTAGGGATTCAAGTTGCTTTTATACTTACAATCTCGAGAGTTTAATTCCCTTTGCTTCACTTATATATATGAAAATAGATTTATTGATTCTGCCTTAATGACAAAGTCTAAAATTTTGAAGAGTTTATAACTTTGGTTTTTAAAATATTATTTTGAAAATATCTGATGCCTCAGGAGAATAATTTCATCATAAATGAATTGCATTGACAGCTGCCTCCAATGTTTTAATTGTTGCTCTGATTGGTCATGTTGGCATTAAGGTTTTAACTTAATGGAGAGGTATTGCTTTTTATAGAACAATGATAATGAGAGGAGGTGCTGGTGGCCAAATGGCGAGCAGCAAGGAAAATGGAATCGGTGAGCTGGGTTCAAATTTAGACTGAGATTATATGCATTCACTTTGCACTAATGCACATGGGAAAGGCATGAGTCCATATTCTTTTCCCTCAGCTATGAATAGAATAGCAGATGAAGCGAGTGATGCCACTTTGGGTGGTTGTAGTTTCTAAGTCAATTGTCACATAATACAAACCTTGAAGAACTTCAAAGTCTAGCCAAGACAGAGGAACGATAAGGACAGACTGGGCAGGGTGAGCTTTGCTGTAGCCCATGTAAGGGCACTATATATGTTTTTTTTTCATTATATAGAAAAGAGAAATGCTCTATTGAATACAATTATTTTTTCAAAGTCTCAACCATAAAAATATATGTGGCAAAGACTAGACACTTTTGTGTTGAAAAACTCATCAAAACACATGCATCAATCTTTTTTCTGGATCCTATACTGTAATAAACTATACATTTATGATCAAACCAGATGAATCAAATGGATATGCCTATTACAAAAACAAAATAACTTTATTCTAAAAGTGGTTGTCATAAAGGTCCAGTGTGGAATTATTCAATATAGTGTTCAGGAGTGAGTAGTAATCTGTAAAATAGTCAAATAAAGCCACCAAAAAACAAAGCAAAAAATACAAAAACAGGTAATCCCGATGAATAGGAAGAATGAGATGGTGGTAGAATACATTATTGAAAGATAAGAATCGTCAGACTTTAGTCTTTAATTAAGAAAACAAACTGTCACAGAGTAGAAGTATTGTTTTGAGCAGTGAGATTTTTGAAGATGCAGGCTAGAAGACATACACTATATACAAGAGAAAATAAAGACTCATATTCATAAATTGAAAAATAATGTTTCATATTAATGTTGATGTTCTAAAAATGACCTTGGACTAGTGAAATATCCGTTGCTCTGCTAATGGTGTATCCATACGTGGAAATCTAAAGCCCTGTGGAATCTCAGAAACTCATATGAGCTTCTATGAGTTCAATTTTTTCTTCCTCACCTTTCTTTTTTCTCTTGCTGGTCAAGTTCAAACATTCTTCTTTAGAGGAGTACCTTCACCCTCTACCCTTTTGTGTACCCTACTCTGATCTCACTCCCTCTCCGTGTGGTCTTTGTGTTGTGATGCAATTCTCAGATCTCTTCTCCCTTCACATCTTTCAATGTAAAATTTATATTCTAAAAGTGTGACAAACTAATGGACAGAAAAGTTTAAAAGACAGATGGATACATTGCTTATAATATAGACTAGTTTTTCTGTTTCGTAAAAATGGCAGCATTTATGAAATATATGGATACACATTGCATTTTGCATTGGTAGATAATAGAGATCTGCATTGCAGAGAGCTTGAAGAATAGCTCCAAACAAACTTTAATACCATGAAAACCTACAGGAAGTAAATATGATAGTAACCATTATTACAGGAAAGTTTTACATTCAATCCTAAAGGTTTCAGGTTACAGTCCTACTTTTAAAAACAGGAATTGCTGAATGTAGAGAGAGAATATAGGACTTGACTCTGAAATAACTTTTAAATAAATCATTTACTGCAAAAGAAACAAGCTTCTATGAGGGAGGATATAGGTCAATGATACTGTATTGAAATTTTATAGTTTTAAAGGTCAATCATTAATTTGTTTTTTTATAATTTTCATCATACTTGTGAAGCCTTAAAAGAGTTTTGATAACTTCGTAGGTACATTGAATGACTGTTGAAAACTGGCTGATATTGTTTTTTTATGCCATTTTTCCTCCTTGTTTATGTCCTGCTAGATGAATTAGTTGAGTATTTCTTACCAGTGGCTAGTGTTCAAGCCCAGCTAAAAGCCAGGATTTCAAATGCTGATTTTCTGCTCAGTTCTAAGCTGAGTAATAGGTAGATTTAACCTTCATTAGGTACAGGTTACTAAAAACAAAATAACAAACTGAAAAAAAACAGATTACAACCAAGGCAAATAAAGCATCAAAGACTTCATGTCATTTGTATAATGTCTTTAAAGTCAGTTTTTAAAGAATGATCTCTTCAATACAATCTACTTTTTCATGCATAATTTCAAAACTGAGAGCATTCCCTCACCCCACACAGATCAGTTAAGAGAACGCTTGAAAGGAGGTATTTAAGAAAAAGTAGAGATTTTGTTCATTCATTCATGTTACTGACTACTGATAAATAAAAAAAAGGTCAAGATTCAGTTTGGCAAATTTTTATCAAAATTAATTTTTCCTGTGCAGTTTGATTTGCTTTAACTGAGTATGACCTTCATTCCTTTGAGATAATTTTCATTTTTGAGAAAAAGTAACCTTAAAAATGGGTGTTCGATTTTTTACAATGAAAGTTTAATCCAAAACTGAACCCTTACTTTGTGTCCGTCTTTCTGACATCTGATGGTCAATTTTAAAGAAATGGTGGTCACAGTCAAAGCGATTTAAAAACTACCCAAGGAAGAAATATTTTCATTAAAAATTACTTTGGCCAGCTAAACCGAATCTTGACCGTGTGCATTTGGAAAAAAATTTTTGAATTAGATTATAAGAAAAGCTTTCAAGGAAACTCTAGCTTATGCTAGATTTTTTTGAAAGATTTTTATTGTAAGAAAAATATGAAATCGTCCAAATTGATAACAGAAATAAGGGAGAACCCGTATACCAACTTCTCACAATCCTGGTTCTATGTCTATTAATGGAGAAATTAACAAATACCTAGTTCGAAAAAACCAGCCTCACCGTAGACCAAGTTCCCTAACCCAGCCTTACTATCTATAGTTTCCAAAGCCTGTTTCTATTTCTGTAGAAAAGTACAAAAATGGATTAATTTTTTAAAAACTTAGTTTCAATATTTTCATTGTTGCTTTGCGTCAATTATTACAATCACAAGTAAACCATTAACTTACAAAATTAATTCGGCGATTTCTACAAACGCTGTCATTCAATTGACAAGGCACGCCATATGAATTTTCCGTCTTCAACAACCGACGTCTACCTCGGTAATCAAATAACACAAATTTTTTTTGGTTAGAAGAAAAAAATTAATTTTAAAATAAGGAAATCTACGTTTTTACCATCTACAGATTAAAAATTAAAAGAAAAAAGAACAAGGAGGGAAAAAATCGGCGGCGTTCGCCTTTTACCGTAATGCGACATATTTTCAAAGAGAAGCTGTAAAAAATCATGGAAGCAGACGACAATCCACTTGTTGGGGAAAACGATTTAAAACTTTTGACAGCAGTGTCTATCTTCATTTTAGTTTGAAACAATGGGCTTGAAATCCTTGCAATTGAATGAAAATCATAGGAAATGGGTGAAAATAAGTTATTCAGAAACAAATGAACAATCAAGAACAACATCTTTCTCAAAACTGACGGAAAGGTGAGTTGAAGAACGTAATTTTATCAATTTTATTCTTCAAGCAATTCTTTTTCTTCCAAATTCTGAAAATTCAAAAATAAATCAACAACAACGACAAAAACAACAAACAAAACAAAACTAAAAACAAAGACAAAAACAGATGAACTACTAAAGTTGTATGCTTTTAATAGAAAAATGTATTTTTGAATGTACCTTAGCTTGTTTCAAATGAATTGAGTGGAATGGAATATGACCACCCTGGAGATTTTTCAATTTTGAGAAAAAAAATGAGTTCAGTCTAGTCTATTACAATGCAAGAACAGCTTTTTAATTGTAGGACAGTTTTTGAGAAAAAAATCAGGTTTAAAATTATACCTAAACATGTACGTTGATTTCAAAGCAATATCAACGAATCCTGATCTGAAAATTTAAAAAATGGCCATTTAAAAGAGTAAAAAGGATTAGGGGCGCTCTCTGAGGAGTGGGGCCTTTTGTACCCTCCAGTTCAAGATCAAAGTGTTGTATCTGTTCTTTTCACATCAACGAAAAACATTTGAACAGCATAAGCTTCCCGTTTTCAGTTTTAAATGTTCTGGTCAATGATATACGTTAAAAGGTTGATGATGATTTGATTGTTTAAATATTTTCTGCGTGAAATTTAATTCAATTTTAATTTTTCGTCAATCGACGGAAACAAAATATTATTTATTGCTGTTCGTTGAAAACCTGAAACAATGACATAGTATTCCCATTTTCAATTTTGAAAAAAAATCCATAATATCAGCAATATTTCAATTTTATATTTTCAAAATCTTCCATAGATCTTAATGTTTTATCATCAGAAAAAAAGCTTAATTAAAAAAAATTGAAAACTTTCCCGAAGAGATGAAGGACACATATTGTTCAAACATCTATATACATAAAAATACTTGAGAAAAATGCATTTTCCTATAAAAAAAAGAATACGCCTCAAACTAACAAACTATATTACTGACTGAGCTGACACAAATAAATAAATAAAATCACCCTCATAACAAACATTCTGAACCAAATGAACACATTAAATAATTATTAGCCAAGCCTCATTCATTTTTACTCAAGGTTTTTTTCTAGATCATTACATATCGTTTTAATCAAACGTGCCTTTTCCCCTACTTTTTCACTTGGGCCGTTTTTTCTGGCCCTGAATCACGTAGTCTGTAAAAATCAAGAAGGCCATGTTTGTTCTGTTATTTGTTCATTGAGTCAAATGTTTGTTCGTTCTGATTGTCCGTCATTGAAATGTCCATCGGACATTTTTGAGTTTTCAGTTTAATAGTTCAACAATTTTGCTTTAATTGCAAGTTAATTAATGTTATCAAGTGAAAACTATACTTTTGGATAGTAAAGCGATCCTTAAAGTTGAGATGTTTGAAAACCTTGGTTTGCAAGCCTCTGCTATGACAACTGATCAAGAAGAAATAAAGAGTCTTGTACCTATCAGTTAATAATGTTTAATGCTAGTCGTTGATCAAGTTTGGCGTTTTTGACATTGGGCATCTTTATTGTTTTCGTTAAGATCAATGGACTATGTAAAATATTCACACTCTGTTTATTCTCCATCAAATTAAAAATCATTTGAATGCTTGATCACATTAGCAAGATGCAAAATGTTTGGCTACATATGATTTAATTAAAAGTAATTAATTTTGATTGAGCTTTGGTGCCTTCACAAAACCTCATAATTAAAATTTGCATTACATTAATATAGAAATTGATATGCATGTATATATTCATTAGATTTTAGTATGAACTACACACGCACGCGCGCGCACACACACATATATATTTCCACATCAAGCTTTAGGGGTAGATGATCGCCATAATTTGTTAACATCATCTACGTGAGAAAACATGTCATTTAGCTTTTTAAACCAGCTCAGGATCTATGGGTTTTCACTCTCAAGACAACTGCTTTTGCTGCATACTTAAATTAGGTAAATCGCATGACTATGCTTCTCTTTGGGGCAGCCACAAGCCACTTTGAGAAACTTATTTTGATTATCCTTGCTTGCAAACGAGTGATGTTTTAGTTTTTATTGACTTTGATACCTTTACCTTGTTTTTATGGATTCAATTTGCTTCTTTGCCACTATTCAAGACACATATGCACTCATTATACAGATGCAGCCATGTTCTAAGATTTCAGAGTAAATTAATCTTTTGAATTCTCATGTCTGCTTGTGAAAATAGATAATGTATAGTTGCAACAATCTACACATTTTCTCAACATTAGAAAGTATTGCTGATTCCTCAGTATAAATTTTGCTCTCCTCTTTTATGCGAAAATTATGCATATTGACTATCTATCGTGTCTTTTGACTATCTGACAGGCGTCTTGGAACCCAATGAACAAATGAATTAGGATACAATAAGAACTATAATTAAGGTTCTGATCATTGTGTTAGTTTTTGCTGTGAAGTATTGCTGTTCATCTTTTGTCATTTACTGGATACCAAGCTTGTCTTTAAGTAGCAAAAGAATTTGTACAGGAAATAATGCAACTTCCAGAAATGACATCAACTGAACTTTTTTTTCTGTGAGAAATAGAATGCAAACAATAATTATTATCCTGTACTTCACTGAATATTGCAAACATTTCTATTTAATCTGTTAATGACTTATTTTCATGTATTTTTATTCATTGTATAATGTGTTTGGTACAATGGTAATATGAATATAATGAAATACAATAGGTTCATTTCAGACACTCAAGAAAAATTTCAGTATAGGTGTTTGTATTAACTTAAATGTACTTACATTTTGAAATAGCTGTTGTAAATATAAGAGTAATAAAAAGTATATGCTAATGCTATGAAATATTCAAAATTGAAATTTACTTGAAAAAATCAGTTTTATATGGCTATTTGCTGCAAGCTTTATTTTAAATCAAAGAGCACAATCTGCAAAACACATGTCAATATATATTTCACAAATGCTAAATGAACATCTCTGGAGAGGGGTTTTATAATTTTGATTTGAAACAATATTTTTGTCTCACACAAGTAAGTGATTAACTTTCTTACTATCCCAATATTTGAGATATTTGATTTCCCGAGCTTCTATTTCATTCTCAACTATTTAGCTATATTCATGAATATATCAACTTCTGGATAAAATTTTCATTCACCGCAGATTAATGACAAGCAATTCTAAAAGCGTTCTTGATTTTCTTCCTGTAGGCCCAAATCATCTGACATGAAAAGGTTTCTAAGGATTTAGGACCCTGTAAATGCATATTCTTTGATATATTGGATGGTAACTGAGCTGAAATTTGATTTGTGACTTTTTTTATTTCATACAAAATAGAATATCTTGCTAAAGCTATCATTTAAGGTGTATCTTCTCTAAAGTATTTGATTCTAATCATAAATTGATTACTCATTTCTTTACTCCAACATAAGATATTGATTATTAAGTAATGTATAATGTAAATCTTGGATATTGACCAAAAGGTGAGCTAAAGAAGTACATTAAATATTTTATCATTGTTACTCTTTTGTTGGCTGACAAGAAAAGATAGAAGGCCTTGCATTGAACCAGATCAAAGTGAATGTGCTGTTGGCTGAACCCCATCACCTGTATTTAACTACATAATTTTACAGATGTATTTAGAGAGCTGCAAACTGAAATCTCTAGGTTCCTATTTACTAAATTAATTGTTTGTTGAATTTCCCATAGCAAACACACTAATATTTCTTGTAATGTCATATTCAAACTGTATCAACTGGTATAAACATGAATGTTCAAGATATTTTGTTTATAGATATTCAGTATGGTTGATCTGCAACATTCTCCCATATACATACATTGTCTTCTATTGATCAACTACTGCAAGGTCTTCCAGTGTGTCTGGCATCTGCAACTGTTCCCTTTTCTTTAAAGAGAGAAAAAAATTAAAAACCTAAAAAGAACTAAGGAAAAGTTATGATTTTTAAAAAATTGTCAGCTTATTTTCTGCCACCTTGTATTTGAAATTATTTCAATGATTCTTATGGGGATAACTCAGGTACTTTAAACAATAGATTGAGTTAACAGAATTTTGAAATATGTTAGCTTCTGTGTAATTGTTACTTTTGGCGACATAATGCAAATTTTGAATAGATAACAGATGCCTGTAGCAAATGTATCACTATAGTTTCTTGCAATTTTAATACATTTATAATTCTGATGTTTCAAAATATTAATGTTTTAACAAAGAAGGAGTTTGAATTCTGATGACTGGAAAGCATGAATTCGTTGATTTGAATCTGGAAAAATTTATCATATGAAAGGTTAAGTAAATATCTTCAGTATTTAGCACTGATAAAACCATGGAAAGGAAACCAAGATTTTATAATGTTTGGCAATTAATTAATTCACAAAATAGGCAATTATATGATATCTGCTCAACTACATTAAATCTAAAACTAATATTGTAATGGGAGTTGCAAAAATATCATGCTTTTGCATGGTCTTCAAATCACTTGCTCATCAAAAATATTTTTTTTTTAAATGTAGTTTTATTTTTCTACATTTGATTTAAACTGCCATGAAGAAACTTTTAAGTTATCATTTGACATTTTTCTTGTTTTTGAACTCTTTAGAATCCACTGATTTTATATTTCTACTCATTAGAGCAGGACATGGACAAAGAATTGAGCTAGATTTTTGATAAGCATCAATAGTTGGGTTGGATGTTGGATTATGCTTCTTAGGTTGGTTTGAGTTTGGGTGCATTGAAAAAGATTGGTCATAAAAGAAATATTTATCATTTGACATAAAATTTATCCTTAAGAAAATTGGAGAGTTTGAGCTAGCTGATTTCATATAATGTTTGTTTATGCAAATGGCTGTTTCAGAAAAGTCAACTGCTTACCAAAACTGTCCAGTGGTCAGCATAGGTCTCTTCAGTTTTTAAGTAGCTCTGCCTGACTTGCTATAAATCTGTGTTTGTCATATGTACAGGCTGCACCAAAGTAGCTAGAGGGAAATTTAAACATTTACCCCTTATGTCTAAAATGTTATTTTTGTTTTGTAAAAAAAAAGATTGTTTTAAAAAGTTTCTTCAGTCAGGTTGGTCACGTGATGTTTTCTTTTGAGTGAATAACCAGACCTATTTATATATTGTAAGATATAAATTTGAAAAAAAATCCCAGTACCATTTAGAAGAAAGTTTTTTCCCCATTTTCTTGCATATTAGGTCAGATAAAATATGAGATCCATGTTTTTTTTTCAAAATGCGCATATGTAGATACATCAAAAAGTACGCAGGCTGATGATGAAAAAGCATTTATCTCACACGATAACAACATAATCTCCTTCCTTGTCAATGCACTATCCAAATGCTTTAAGCAAGAAAATTTCAGATCAAAATTCATCTGATAACTGTGTCAGGCTATAGATTATTAGATCTACGCTTGTATACAGGACATGCAAATACACACACAAAAATTTACGTGATATATCAAATCATTTTTTGAAAGTTTTTTGCTTAGTGAATGAATTCATTGTCAAACACTAATCTAAATCAAATGCTTGAGTTGACTTTGTTCTCCCCTGTAACAACACGAACAATCCACACCTAATTTAGGCGAGTAAACTCTTCACTATTTGTCTGTTTTGTCATGTTAAACCAGATATTAGCAGTTCTGTACATGGATATAAAATCACAACCAAGTGATCAGCAGGCAGCTCTCTAACTGACTGACCTAAACTGACCAGACATACATATCTATTTATACTAAAGAAATGTGTACTTTTATGAGTTTTCATTCATTATATAAACAATACAAATGTTGCAATAATCACCTTTTGTCTGAATAGATGTAATTGTGTTTGACCCTGCAGCAACCAAGTTTGTTCATATGCTTGTCATGAAGCGAGATTCATATGAAAATTTCAATTTTATAAATTCCAACAAAGTAAATTTTAGTTTTTAACTTACAAAAATGTCTTTAAGATTGAATGTGACGAATTAAATTCTCTAATCTTTAATTTATACTCTGATGTCGCTTAATTGTGATGTTTTTTTTTTTTTGAAGCAAAGAAAATTTTCTTTTCAAGTTTGAATCAGTTGAAGAATTTATCAAATTTAATATTGATTTTCCGCAACCAATTTTACAAATGCATATGTGGTGATTTCTTTAAATATTTTGAACTGACTTCAAAATGAATTGATTATATGTACTTCATTAAAATTTGATCAACAGGACATTGAATTTATAGCTCAGATCAATTTACAATAGTGAATTGTTTTCTGTATTATTCATTGTTGGCATAAAATAGAATCATTGTCATAGATACACTAGTGTTGTGTAAGATACAAATAAATTATTCCTGAAACTTGATGTTCCTATGTATAACATCTTGAATCATGAGAATTAAAAACTCTTGATATTTATATATAGAAAAGGAAATGTAATTAAATAGAAAAAAAAGACTTTAAAAAAAATTTTTCCCCAAAATTCAATTTTTATGAATATTTGCTTAAAGGCCGTCTCTGCTGGCCATTAAGATCAATGTCAAGTCAAGTCATTTCCTTTCTATAACCACGCTATATCAGGGATGTGAACCATGTAATGATGAACTGCCTTATATATATATATATAGCTACGATGGGGAGGTGAATATGAAAAATTAGTGTGAACAGTTTTTCATTGTGCACCCTTCCACTGAATTTCACTGAAATTCATTGAAAACCTATCGAGATATTTTGCTGTGTACATAATTCTACGATGTAGGGGAGGTGACCGCGATGAATTCCAGGATCTATCACAAAATTTAAACACTTCTTATTTAGTCCATAGCCCACTCTTCCACAAAATTTCCTTGAAATTCGATGAAACTTTTGGAGATATTGTGTGGTTTTACACATAGCTATAATGTAGGGAAGGTGACAGTAGGAAATTCCTGGATCTTGCCAAAATCTAAACTCTTCTTCTTTTGTCCTTTACCCATCCTAATACAAAATTTCACTACACTGTTGGAAAAGAAATGGCAAAAAAATCAGGATAAGAGTAAATAGATAAAATACTAATGTACAATCAAACTAATAATATGAATATGAGGTCAGCTAAAAGAAAGTGTGGTAAGGATAGTCCAAAAGAATTTCTGATCAGAATAAGAAAAATTCTCTGTTGTCATAGAAATTCCAAATTGACATAATCACCATGAAATTGAGATGAGTGTAAACTCAGTTCAGAATTGTCAATGTTTAGTAAATTCAACCCCCGTACTAAAAAGTAATGTAACAGGTGATGTGTTACAGTACACTAAAAGAATTCTCTGTGAAATGTGCAATTTTTGCTGGCTTACTGTTACATACTTACATATGTACATAAAAACTATCATTATTATCTGGATAGGGATATTGCAAAATGTGAAAGTAATAAAGCAAGGGGGGATCCATTTTGAAAACAGATTATTGCAGTTATTGGAACTGGTTTACCAACTTCAGTTCCTTATTTTCTATTGTGTCAGATTTTTCATTTCTATTCATGATTCCATTGTTTCTTTCTGACTGCTGTGTATTAATCTTTTGTACATTCACTATTTTGATTATATACCTACCATATCAAATTTTTAGAATATTTAACGTCTTATTCTAAGATTATTTTAAAGTGGCATGAATGGTAGAATTATAGCATAAAGATTTGACTTCTGGTGTACACTTATTTTTATCTTGTGATAATCTAGAGTCATTGTCAATTTTTTACTTTGATTTGATGTCAATTTTATGCATCTAAAAATAAACACAAATTGACTGTCATCAATCTTTATTTTGCATTAGTTCACATGTACTGTAAATCTCACCTTGTCTTTCAATAGTTGTGTATGTTATTTGGTTGAGGTTGAGTTTAGTATCTTAAACACCCCAACACGATACCCCAAATATTGTTCATTTTGCATGATGGAAGCACATACAGGACATTTACAGGATAAGTTTTTTTTAAAAGATAAATAAATAAATAAATAAAAGAAAAATTGATTTTAAATGGGAATTTTTCCATTTCAATATTTGATAAAACTTACAAAATATTTTTTAAAGCATCAAGTAAGGTGAACTGATTTCATGACGTCTGAGTTGAGTTATATGAGTTGAGTTAAATGATTTTATTACATTAAATTACAAAAATTCTTCTTCCATTTTTATGAAAATTTGTCTGAATGAACTTCTCATATTTTCTCTCTTGGGCAAAAGGACTTTTAAATTGAAATATACCTTGGGGGCACAATAATACCTCCTTTTCATTTTTATTTACTCTGTACACTCTAAGTGTGCTTCCATAAAAAAAAAAAATTTGAAAAATGAAGGTGTATTTTTCAATTCCCCTCTTGTTTACTAATGTACTATTCAAAGAGTATAAATGCTTCTACTCTGAAAATCATTACGAACAACATGCACTGAAAGTAAATATCAAGTATGTGCATCCATAATGTGAAGTGGACCGTATTTTGAGTATGGTGTTTGGGATACTGAACTTAACCTAAGCCTGTTATGTTATTATCTTAATACATACGTAATTATCATTTACACCAAAACTATATTTGTATAGGTGATACATTCCTGCATCTAAATTTACTAACAAAAGTTATGAGCTTTAGGAAGTATTTTTAATTGAATTAATGCTATTGATACTTTCACTATTGCAAAAGCAAAACAATTAGAAACAGTCAACCAAAACTGTCTGCATAGATTTTTTCAGCTTTCAAGTTGATCTGGCTGGCTATTCATGTGTGTATGTATCATGTGTACAGCCAATAGCAATATAAAACGTAACACAATCAATGTCTTTCCAATTAAAAAATTTAAGAAAGGAGTGATTTATGAATAGATTATTTGTTTCATCTTTTATGGGGTAGTGATCACTAAAAAGTTTGAAATTTTATAAAACAAGTTTGAATGCTGAAAGGGACCAATTTAGCATGAACTTACATTGTGAATAGAACAATCACACTAAAAACTTATTTTTAAGGAGGAAAACTAAATGTTTTCTCTAGACATAACAGGAAGTGAATGTTTGAATTCTCAGTCCTCTAGATCCATTGTTGTGGCCTGTATGCACAGCACATAGATAGATAGCCAGTCATACAGACTCACTTGAAATCTGAAGAAATCTATATTGACAGTTTTGGTTGACAGCTTCTAATTAATGTAATCAAAAGATCTGCTTAATGTCTCTGTTTATTCTTCATAGAATTGTTAAAACAACCTATATATTACTCAAGTCAGGGATTATATGGAGTGCTGTGTAAATATGAAATGAACACAGTAGTGTTCTCTTTTTACTTTATATCTTTGATAGAAATAATTTTTCAAAACCAAAAATTTGAATGATATAAATCAAATGCTCTGAATTATTCATTATATCATAAAAGTTGAACAAATTGAGGTGCTGTATTGATTATTACATTTGCGTTGTTCCATAGAAATACTCCTTCCCGCTTCACCTGCAGGCTGGTTGGCATTTCAGTGTACTTTAATCTTGAGTGTGTTGAGTGCATGCAATTTTGCAAAATATCAGTTACGTCCCTTTAGTCAGTGTAGACTTGATTTTCCTCCTCTTCACTTCCCCTGCAGCATTAAAGCTGAATGTTACTTATTTCTAATTTCATTTCACTTGATCGTTATGCTTCAATTTGTCACCGTGAACACTTTCATTGATTTATGTTTTTAAACAATTATTTATTTAGATACATTGGGAATTCTGTGCATGCACCTAACTATAAAATCATTATTCATAATTTAAATAGTCAGAAGTGAGGAAATATTTTAAAGCTACAAATATTAATTATTTATCTTCTTAAATAAATTTATTTATGTTTATAATTCTTTTCCTTGTTTATTTATGCCATATTTCTCCCTTACATTTTAGGTTTTCGAGGAAAAAGTAAAATTTATTTTTCAGAAATGAATTTTGTATAATATTCAATGATTTTAATTTTTGCATTTTTTGTTAATGATTCTATTAAATGATTGTGGGAGTATTTATAAAATGTGATTCAATTTATCATGGACAGATATTAATTGTTCGATCTGATTGTATGTAATTAAAGATATTTAAATTAATTTAATTTAATATTTATCATTCAATTCTCCATGCATCAAGTGACATACACAAAAACTGATGATGAATTCACTCCTTCTACTATTCACATTTAAGTGTGGCCATCAAGTAACAAGACTGGGCTTATGAAAGTTGAACCACATTGCATATGTGTAAACCATGTATATATTAATGAATAGGGAAACATAGAGAACCCCTGAAAGCTTGCATCTTCAGTTTGATGTCATACATCTCTTAGAGCAAACCTGTTTTTACTCATCTTTCATAGAAATGGTCCGTTCAAAAACTGTGCAATGGATCAATATGAAATTTTTCATGAATTTGAACAAAACAGCTACCAAATCTTTTCATATACCAACTGAGGTTTATGCATGTCATATATGTGTGTATTGAGTGGCACAAGAGATTTTGTAATGGTTGAGAAGACATCGAAGATGATGGACATTGTGGATGCCCATTCAAGTTAAGAACTATCTTGAATATGTTGAAAAAATCAATGACTCTGGATCAGAAGTATTGCAGGAATATTCTCCATCCATGTATATCATGTGGTTCGCATATGCGCACTGTGGTTTGACTTACATAAGCCCAATCTCATTATTTAATTGCCAAACCTTGTATGTACTTGATGTTGAACTTTCTGGGTAATTCGATAAATCACAACAATTATATTTGATGGAATTAATTATATTTAGGGATTTCCAAAGCTTTCAGCTACACTTCAACTGAAAATATTTTGAATTATCTTTGCTCTTATTATTTATTTTCTCCTCAGGTATAAAAAAGGATGAACACATTAGTAATTTTTAAGTCCTGGCTATGGAAAATCAAATAGAAACCTATGGACTAGCTCTTTTATTCTCAATATACTTATATTTTCTTTTTTGATTTTAGATTATATTTTGTCTCTTTCTAAACCCATATATAAGTTGCTAGTCATCCTTTTTGTATCTCTATTGGATTTGAATATAAAAGCCACTATTATTTATATTTGGCACTTCATCTTCTTTTCTATTGAAAATTCATCCTTTATTTGATTTAATTTTGTTGTATATAATAATAATTTGATGCTATAAGAACCTTATTCAGTGCAGTTTCTAATTCAACTCTTCAAACAAATTTGGATAAGGTATGTGTGTTAAATTGTGTCCATACATCTGTCTGTCCATACAATATCTCTAAAAGTTCTCAAAAAGATTTTGGGCAGATTCAGGAATTTTTCTTCCCCTGCATTGTAGCTAGATATCTACTCCATGCAATAGCTCCGATTTGCTGGTCATTAAAAAGGAAAATAAATCATACAAATTTTGATGATTAGCTGTGATTTTCTTGTGGTCAGGACCCAACCTAGTACACTTTCTGATCAAGGAAAGTTGCTGTTTATTTCTTCTTTTTTTTTCATTCCATTTGCTATTATTATCCTTATTCATTTCTGCTAACCAAGATGGAAGAAGTATATCTATTCATTTGTATTTGTCCATCTGTCTGTTTGTTCACACAATATCTTCAAAAGTTCTCAATGAATTTCAATTTTTTTTTGGAGAGGAGTAATTGATTAGATTAGGGGGTGGATCCAGAAATTATCCACATTTACTTCCCTATATTGCAATGATTGGTGAACTGATTTCATTCAGTGTCAACGGGGTTGGTAGTTGTATACATTCTCTAAGTACCTTTAAGATACTTACTTGAATCACTCATCACTGTATAATAAAGTTGAATTTTTAATTTCAGTTTCTCCCTTCTATATTTGTCCTGTTTGAAGTTAAAGAAAAATCTTTCAACCAGTAGATCTGTAGATATATTTTGGGTCACCAATTGATTGATCCCAAAAGATATGTTCAATATGTCAACTTTCTTTATTAGAAATATTTTGTTGAATTCTAATTACCTCTATTTTTGCTAGTTTCTTCTTATCTAAAACTTGAGAAATTTCATATGCTTAACAGACCATTTCATCAGATATTATTATAATCATGTGGGAAATCAATACAGAATTAAAAAATATAGTTAGAATTATCCCTTGCTATTCACAGGGGGTTAGAGGCACTGGGGGGGATTCAAATACAAAAGCCCTTGAATGATTTTTATAGACCCTCCCCCCGAATCCATTCGGTTGCAAAAACCAATAAATCTTGCACCATAAACAATAAACAGACACTTTAGCATTCCCGAATTGTAAATGTACAAATCAATAAATACAGTAAGGCATGCTGTAAAAAATTTAAATTTTAAAACTTTACTTCATTTTTTCTGGTGACGGATCTGTCAATTATGGCAAATTGATATTTTTTTTAGTCAAAAACATAAAATATTCTGCTCAGAAATCCTCTGTTAGAATGTAAAAGTATTTTTTATTTCTTCTTATGACTAGCTTTATGCTATTTTCTTGCAGTTATAACCTAAATGGAACTTTTGTGGAAGATATTTAATTACTGCAATACTCTTTCAAAAATTGTTTAAAAAGTATATGGTAGATGTTAATGAAAAAAAATATACACTTGAATAACGAAAGCCATAAATTTCAAAAAATTACTGTGCAGTGATTAATAACTTTTTTTCTCCTTTTTATGCTACTATTTACATTCATCTTCATATTTTTAGTTGCTTTTTCAAAAATTCTTATCTGATTTGAGAAAAGTTGTGATAAAAAGCAACAAAAATATCAAGATGAAGGTAAATAGTAGAATAAAAATGGAAAAAATTGTTAAAAATGATTTACTTGAATAAATAAATTTGTATACAGCACAGAAAATTGGGGAAAAAATTTAAGGTGTAAAATACTATTTGACTAACTGGTACACAAATGTAAACATAGAAGTTTTCAACCCTGATAAGTTTCCAACTGGGTTTATATTATTTACATAAATAAATCAATAACTCAAATATTATTACAATGCATTTATGATTTTTTATAGCATACCATAAAACTCACAAAAAAATTCCAATTATATTATTCAAGTCTGAAGCACAAATTTCAAAACCTAGAATGGACAAACCGTTAATAGCAAGGGATATTTGTATATAAATACTCTATGGTAACAATAACTATATTAGAATATAATTACATTCACTATCTGATTATTATGAATTTAATTTGAAATTTCATTGACTGTATAAAAATACATTTTATTGTATAATCAAATACACTTGATTTTTTTTTTACTCGTAATAGTTAATGTATTATTTGAGACTTTTTAATGCCTAAATAACAATTTTTATGATAATAGTTTTTTGATTAGTCCTTATACATATTACAAGTGAAATAAACATCATATTCACTGCAAAAAAAACCCAGCAAGAACTACTCAGGATATAGTACTGCATGTTACTATTCTTGATGGTACACCTTGATGGTAAGGTGATCAGAGCATTTGCATTGCTGAGTATTTTCAACAGGTATCTCTGAGTCACAAGCATTTTGTCCCTTTGCCTGTACACCTTACCTGAGAAGGGCTGCAAAGACTGAATTATCCTTCACCTGCTGAAAGATCATAACTAACTTAAGCTGGCCTCAGCTGCCATGGCTAACTCTCCAGTGACTTTCATCAATTGCTTGGGTTCCAAACTGATTTTCTGTAAGAAAAAGGCACTCTGATTTTGTTGGGTAGCCATGGCAGCCAATTTCGAGTGGGAATAAGGCTGTGTGCCATTCTTGGACAAAAGCCTCATCAATCAAATTCTGGTAGGTGGCTTTCTTCAGTTGGTGAGAGCTGACTAGTCTCTTAGTCAGGCTACTAAGATTGTTTTTGTGCCCCTAAATAGAATAAGAAACATGTTTGGCCATAGAGAGGTTACTTCCGTCTCCTCCAGAAAGACAAGTCTCTGCAGGTCCGCTTGCATCTCCCAGTCAGAAGATCAATGTAAAATGGGAAGCAGGTTCTCTGCAGTTGTTTTTCTCTGCTGGTGGTTTGGCATTTTTGCCTCCCTTCAAGGCTTCCTTGCATGCCTGATGCAACATGGTCTTTATCTTCTAGGTTGCTTCTCCTTCCAAGATGTCCAAGATATTACCCAGATCTCATCCAATTGTGTCATCTGTGATCTGCTGTTAGTGTTTCCTCCCAAAGCTTGCTGGACTTTTGGAATAACTCACTTTTCTTGTGCTCTGAGTAAGTTGAGCACGAAGGTTCAGACACCATTATTTGCCTCCTGATGATGGTCCTCCACTGACTTACAAGCAGTGCTAATTAACACTCTCTCTGGGTCAGATGCTTTGTGTTGCTGTAGGTGCTTTTTGCACTTGGACTTATCTTATTGAATTTTTATGCCACATTTATTCTTGTCCTTATACCATTGTCCTGGTCTTTAGCTGTTTGATCCATCCTTAATGGCCTATTATCCCCACCTTCTCCTCAGTCTGTCTGAGGGTATTCTCTCTGTTTGGTACATGCTGTCTTTCTGAGCTGTCTATTTTTCATGGATGTCCGTAGATCTTCTCTCACCGTCAATGGGCATTTCCCCATGGTCACGATTGTGCAGGCGAAATAAACCTTATAGTTGCTCTGTTTCAAGCAAAAACTGAAGCAGTGACTTAAGATATGGTGTTACAAGTTACTCTTCTTGATATCCCCTAGAGGCAGGGTGATCAGAGCGTTTGCATTGTTGGGAATCTTATCAAAATATTCACTTGTGGATAATACTAAAAAATTAATCTTTTATAAGAATCATTCTTTGAAATAGTTCTCTGTTAAATGTTGACATTGTAAATAATGAATGATATTTTTCAAATGGTTCTAACTCGAAGATAGAATCTCTTATAAGAAATTCTGTTATATCAATCTAAACTAACATGATGTTGAAAGTATCAATAGGAATACAGCTGTTGTATTTTCATATTATCAAATGTTCCTTGTTATATTTTCACCATTAAAAAAAGAATATAACAGATAAAATTAGTAAATTTGATTAACTATAGATTTTATTTTTTACAAAATATAGGGTGTTCATAAAGTCTTACACCAGTTTTAAATTTCAACTATCTATTCCGTGAACCTCTTGATATCGCTTCTATTGACAGTATATCTCATCTGTCAGTAAAATAAAACCTAATAGAACTTTTCTGTGAATAGAGTAGAGGAAAAATAAAAATTCATCTAAAGGTGGAAGGGAAGTAACTTTAATCAGTAGTTTTCCTCCTTTTTAATATCATTCAATTCTTTTTATATGAATTTGAGAGTTACTAACTAAAAATACAAAAATAATCGAACAATTTAATTATGATTATTTCATGTCTTGAGGCTATATTCTTTATATAGATTTTAACTATGACACTTCAACATGTTTACCAATGTTGATACATCTTTAATGTTGACTCTTGATTTCTATGAATACTCTACATAATTGATGTAATTAAATGATATTGCTTAAGTTGCATTTATTACTTTGACCTTGAGTTCATCAATAAGAATGAGAGTTTGATGAATAGACAAGTTTTTACCTGCCTCTACTCAAATCTGATGGAATTTTATGTGAGTATGGTGGCTAGGCAATCTATCAGTCTTTTTGAGGAGATATCATTTAAAAATATATAGATTCAACTGAAGAAAATTAGACTCATGTAAATGAAACTACTTTGCAAACATTTTAACAATTGAGCTTTTATATAATTTTTATTCAATGGTTTGATCATTCATTAGTTATCAAATTTTAAAACCAGTGCAGGATTTTTTGATCACTTTGTATATTTTATAGATGATGAATGAATTTCCATTCTTGAGAGAATATTATCAAATAAATGTACAACCTGTATGAAGTGTAGCAAAATTTAATTTAACTTTCAACAAGTCTAGGTTTGATAAAAAAAATAAGCATAAGCTGAAACATCAAAAAATGTTGCAGTATATATCCACCTTAGGTGGATATATCTGTTAACCCGTCACCCTCTTTCTATTACCTTGTTGCTCTACTTCTAATTGATTTATTAGGGTTGATTATATATAACAAAAGCATGTTGAGATTTATTTACAATAAATTACTGCAGCCATGTGAAGAATGAGATATTAATTTTGTATCAGGAATGTGAAAAATGAATAGCCTTTATTCTCTGGCTAAAATTAGGCTACCGCATATGCTATTCTAAAATTAGATTTGTGAAATTTGATTTTCCCTCTCTAAAGATATATTTATTTATAAACAAACATTATAATTTATGGTCTTACTGCTTATTTGTGTAAACTCCAAAGAAATAACTCTGACATCTGATGATAGTAAAAGTAAATAGTATAAAATTATACGATGAACCAGTTTCCTCATTCTTGTTGCTTTGGGCACAAATCGGTTTGAATGAATCAATGTATAACTGTAACATTGCCTTATCAAAGGAGTTTTAGACAAAAATCATAAAAATTTAAAAAAAAAAAAAAGCAATTTTTAATCCTCTTCAGTTACTTTTGAAATAATTCATTTAGAGAAGAACTATACGCAGATGATGATGATAAGTGCTTGCCTATTTTCCACGTTTGTAGTATACTATTTTGAACTTTTTGTACATGCTAACAAAGATTGTTGTCGTTGAATATGCTTGTACTGTAATACTGGATTGTGGCTATCTTAGATCTTTATAACCTATTGGAAATATAAGTGCAGTTTTAATTTCTACACAGTAATTAAAAACATGACAAATTGATATTGATAGTTAAACGATCCTAAATTTTTATATTATAGATGTGGACTGTTTTTCAGAAATTGCTTGTAGGTTATTCTTTCGCTTTTTTTAAAAAGATTACTTTCTCCTTTATTTTTCCTGTAAAGTTTTGAAGAAATTTTACTAGATGTTTAAAAACTGATTGACTGAGGATAAAAAATATTTTGAATAAACTACAGTTTAACAACCCATCGATCAATATATTCTTTTTAGTCACTGATAAATTTGTCATGTTTCAAGTATGGAATGTTATTGAAATTCATACAAATTCCAATAAATTCTTATATTTTATGTTATTTTACAAATCTAGAATTCCAGTCAGTTAAAGGTAATTTCTCAAATGAAACAAATAATGATTTATTTTTTTCCTGGAGAATCTTTGAAAGGACAGTGCTTGAAGAAGATTTTCAGGTATAAATAGAAATTGAATGTCACAAAATATGAAATTATCATTTTCTCTGCTCATCAATATATATGTCTGTGTACGTTTGTATATATACAATACTTTCACAAAAACATACGCATCATTTATTGCCTAATGGTCTTTTTAATTTATTGTAAAGCTTTCTAAGACAATACCCACTCTTTAACTCGAATCAGGTTCCATTGTACAGTCAACTGTCAGAAAGCAGTGTATCAGGGTCAGACAATATTTATGATGCAAGAGATCTCATTAAAGCATCATTTTTGTATCAGGCATTGAATAAATGATAATACATAATGCATTTTTATATATATATATATATATATATATATATATATATATATATTATGCATATAATATACAAGGCGTCCCAAAAGTAACACCTGATTTGAAGCTGATCTCTATCCATCTTGGCAGTCTATCTAAACATATTATGTCCTATGATGCTTGTTTTGGTAACTTATTGCATCAATCTGCAAAATAATAAGGCATGTAACTAATGAAACATTCATTCCATTTTAGATCATGGCTACTGATCAGTGGATAGCTGCAAATCATACATTAATTTTGGGACACCCACTATATATAATTATTGAAATATGTAAAATATTCATCTTTTTTTGAGGAACATAGTTTTCTTTTCATATAATTGTATATACAACTGTTTTGTCCTAATAAAAACTCATTTGTCATTTGTTTTGTTTGTTTGTTTGTTTTTTGCTTGTTTGTCTCTGTGTTTTCATTATTATTCCTGATATAACTAGACATTGGAAATCTAGTACCAATTTTATTTAAAACTACGTATAAATTGTTCTTCAAAGCTATCAGGAGGATACCTAGGAGGAACATAGATTGGTTTAAAGAAAGCAACAAATTAATTATTAGTGTCGAACTAGTATTTGAAATAATAATACAGGGAACTCCAAGCTGAACTGGATTAATTACAAAAATATTTGAGTTAAATGAGTTATCCATAGAACATATGAGTTTCAATCATCATCTTCATCATCATCATCATCATCATCATCCTTTTGAACATAGACTTTAGCTAAGATTTGCCAGATCTCTTGATCATTGACGTCCAATGCCAATATTTTCTGAACTTGTTTGAATAATCATGCCATCTTATTTTTTGCTAGTCACAATTTTGCATATGATCTTTTTGGATTTATGTGTAAATCATGATGTCCAACTGTTGTCTGACATTCTTGCAACATGGCCTGCCCATTGCCATTCAAGTTTTCTAATGTTTTTTTTAATGATATCTCTGACTCTAATATGATATGCAATCATAATCTCTTCATGTGATGTTAAGCATGATCATCTCCTGTGTACATTGCATGGTTCTTAGTTCGAGAACCAATCTTTTCATGATTGGAGGAAGCATTGGTTGTTGACCCTTATATCTTAACAATCAAAATCATTACTCAAGGCTAAATGAGGGGAAATGAGGATTAGGAAAATTGCCTGATATGAAAAATCAGCATTTAAAATCTTAGCTTTAACCTGAGCTTTTTCGACTGACCAATGGCAAAAGTTGGAATTACACAACTATCTCAGCCATTTTTGTTTATTATATCTATTTGTGCTTGTCTATTTATGTGCTCATATGGATACATGCATATGTGTTTGTGTGTGTATACAGGGTGTCTCAAAAGTCACTTTACGCTATTTGAAATAAACTTTTTTCAAGATAAATTGACAAAACTTTTGAAAATTGGTACATATAAACTAGAATGTTTGAGAAATTTGTTATTTAAATTTTGTCAAGTTTGAATAAGAATTTGCTAACTGGTAAATTTTTACATGTAAGCCAACTTCTATATAGCACTCCAGCTGAGCTATTGATTGACACAGGCATTGTTGACATCAGCAAGCATTTCAAGTGGAATTTTTGCACAATCTCTTATTCTTACCTCGAGTTCATGAAGGTGTCTTGATCTTGTTGTATTAACTTTACTCTTGATGTCGCCCCTCAAAAAGAAATCGCTAATCCTAACCTTTGCCTGGCTGCAATTTTACACCTCAGTTCTAATGTTTGTGTCATTGCTATAATAACAAGAATAGATGTAGAGCTCAAGTCTCAAGAAATTTCTCAGATATTGAGCTATTGATTGATATCAATTTCATTGAGATTGGAAAGATATTTGAAAAGGAAAATGAAAAAAAAAAAGTGCCTTTTGAGATATCCTGTATATCTGTATACATTAAGAGGCTTGAATATTGGGCAGAGGCTGCATCTGCATGGATCTGACACTTCCACATTATGACGGAGAACTAAGAAAACCTGATGACATCGTGAGGTTCTGCTTGGACACCCTGGGTTAGTGGTTTGATACTTCAGCCCCGAAACCATACCTGACCCTAAGGTCATCATCTGATGAAAGCTTTATTGGAGGCACTGTAGCTGTTTTTGCAGCAATAGTTCTATAAGTTAATTTATTGATTCATGTATACTTACACACTGGCTGACACACACACACTCTCTCTCTCTCTCTCTCTCTCTCTCTCTCTCTCTCTCTCTTACACACACACATATATACAGGGTAAACAGTTGATGACCTCAACAAGAAAAATTCACACATGGTGCCATAATATCCAATTCTGTGTAAAACATGAAACCCTTTGAAAAGCTTACATAAATTAGAAATAATTGACTGAAATGACATAATTTTGAAAGATTCTTTTACATTTTGGTGTTTAAAGCTGTAAAGTTTTCTTTATATATATATATATATATATAGACACACTTACATTAATGTACGGACACATGTATGTGTATTTGTGTATCTGCTAATGGGTAGATGTGCATACATAAATTTAAAGACAATATCTTTAAAAAAAGATGGGATTTTTTTGTGATGTTAACATTCAAATGATGGGCATCGGGTACTTTATTGATAGAAGAGTTAGATATGGCACCCACAACAAGCCAGTATCAGGATTAATTGATTATCAGCTACCATCTGTGTGTTATAGCTGACTACATTTCCAGAGGCACAGAATGCTTTAAATGAGTTCAAAATTGATGATTATCTAATAACTATATTGTGATCTAAAAAAATGTGTTTAAGAAAAATCCAAGAAAAAAAGGATATGGGAAGTTTATGATGAAGAGTGAAGATTGTGAGGCTGCTGAAAGCATGATTTATGATCATCAGAATAGAAGGCTTCATGAGGTTGAATGACATGGAAAATCATGTTTGATAACAACAATATTTAATAATGATAACACTTTAGAGATGATATTAAGTGTGTGCAAAAGTTTCCAGGAAAAAAACCCAGTTTTCCACCGTGTATTCAGTTTCTAGTTTTCAAAAGAGTGATGGGAACTTTTGCACACACTTGATATTTTACAGGAAATATGAAAACTAATTGATACTTAAATAATATCATAAAATTTATTCAAGTCAACTAGCGGGCATTTTGTTGTAGTTTAAGCAGAGGATTACATCTTTAGAATTTTATGGTTCTCTTCCAGTGTCAAAATAATGTTTCTCATTGCCATAAGTCCATTTGGGCAAATCAGACTTTCATTTAAACTAGAGCAAAAAGCCCTATTCTAGTAATCTATAATAAATCCATGAAATGCATAAAATATAAACATTAACTTATCATATTTACTGTTTCAGTGTCGATCGAGAGAATAAAAGTGCATTAATAATAACCTTTGCCAAAGGGATCCATTCTCTTGACTGTACGTCACCATTCACTTGGAAATGTGAGTCCAGGCATTTCCTGATGTTTACCATTGACACAATTGTGCTATGAGTCATTGCTATTTGAAACTGTCAACCAAAACTGTAAACATATTCAATATAGGTTCCTTCAGTTTTTAAGTGATTCTGGTTGAGTGGCTATCTATCTATCTATCACTCGTACAATATACCCCAAGGGCTGAAAATTTAAACATTTACTCTTTATTATGTTTAGGAAAGACTTTTTCTTTTTTTAAAATTACCCCAGTATAAAGTATATAAGTATATACTAAGGTTTTATTTTTTTACATTCACTTTTTGGAAGTTTGGATTTTTTAGTCGGCCAACATAAGGCAAGAGAAATGTATTGGTTGATTGACCTGTTAACAAATTTCTCTAATGATTCCCCCCCCCTCAACACACACACAGCATGCAGTCAAAAAACAATGGTCACATGGCAGTTTCTATTGAGTCACTAACCAGACCTTTTATTTTCGATATACAGTTATTCTAGACTAATACCATACAGCTTGCTATAAAATTAGATAAAAATATCACCTAATAATGTAGTCTTTCATAAGATGATTTATATTTCAGCTTACCAGTTTATATCATAGTTTTAATCATCTTAATGGAAAAGTAGATCTTTTGAGCTGTTTTCCATTTATTTATATGCCAGCTTTATACATGAATAGAAGTACATTTTTTTTTAAGAATAGTATTATATAATATTTTTAGAATATTAATGTTGTTGGCTTCATGTTCTCACTGACATTTCATTCACAGCAAGGTAATATTAAGCAATCAGAAAGAACTTTACAAAATTATAGCTAAAGATTGAATAGCCAACTTTTTGAAATAGTTAATTTAATAATATTGTGAACTATTTGCATTTATTACCATGCGATACAAATGTTTCAAGAATGTAAAATACATGAACAAACATAATGATGAGTGGTCTGTGATATCATTTGTATTATCATTTGCCTGGATAAGAGAAGTGCAACCATACTTGCTCTCAGTCCCATCACTAGTTACTTGATTCTTGTGCTTATTCATCTACATCTTTGGAAGAACCAAGTTGGGAAATAATTTGATTTCGATGATAGCACTTTATCAAAATTCTGTAATATTAAATCAAAGATGTTTCTGGTATAAGATGAGGTACAATAGTGCATAAGTATGTACTACGTACTTTCAAATTTTTGCATGTAAATGAGTTTCAGGCTATTTTCATTACCTAAGCTGTTGGTATGTTTCATATTTAGATTTAAGAAAAATAAATTTGAATTGTACAGCTATATATTATATTTTATTGACTTATCAATTACTAATAAGATAACTTTACAATTTTTTATATTTATTTGAACTATTTTTCTCTAGAAATCGAAGATACCAATTTAAATTTCAAGTATTGAAAGTTAATTCGAAATATCTACCTACCAATCTTTCCAATCTTTGAATCTTTGTGACAATTGCATGAAATATTTCTTTCACTGAAATCACATGTAATATAAATTTATCAACTAAATAACAAATATAACGGTTGAAAATTCACAGAAATCTTGTCAATGGTATCTCATCTGGATCTGACTGGATGACCTGGATGCTTAATCTTATTAGATTCTAAACTGCTAATTCAAGTTACAAGCAATATTATGATCTTTAGAAAGATTAAATGACAGTTAACGCTTGCAAAGTCAAGTAGAACTGATAAACTATATTTACCTGGCAAGTGCCATGCAATATAGATTACATTTGATAAACATATTGGAAGAATCTCTGAACAGAAACTGATTCTAGTCAATTAGCTTTAATTGACTGTCTATTGTAAGTCAATAGTCACTTACAGCAGCCCATCGATATGAAATGTACACAGAATGCAATGAAGACCTCTTTACATTTTCTAATGAGCCATGATAACAGCAGTAGACAACTTCTAAACTATTGACTACTTACTGTCTTTGATGCAGATAACTTCCCCTTTCTCTTTCCTTTTCAGTTGATTGTTCCAGTGCAACCTCCTAGAAAGGAGGTGGCTGTCAAGAGGTATTCAATAGGTCTTTACAGCCAAAGAGATGATTTGGAAAGCTTCTCAAATTTGACTGGACAGAGTTATTGTGAAATTTACGTGTAGACATTTTACAAGAGAGTTTGATGCTGAATTCTCAAACTACTTGTTAGACATCAGCAAATTCACTTAGTTAGATTCTAATAGTTTACTTTATATAGATATATATGGCTTGTAGAATTGGGTTAAATTCCTGTTTTCTCAATATCATTCCAGGATACATTTACTTACTAGCATTTGATCCAAATTATGCCATTAAAAAAGAAAAAAATTAAGTCATTTGGTAATGTTTTTCATAAATAAGTTTTTACATAATTTTTTACTTTTGTTGTTTCCGAGTTACCTTCTGTAATGTATTGAAGTCATTATTTCTGTAAATATTACTTTGAATCAGATGATTAAGCTATTTTTAAGATGATAGTTTTTATGAAATATTATAATCATACACTAGTCATATCTTTAGTAAATCTCAACCAATTCATTTTGGTATTAAACATCAATATTTTGATTAAACTGGGTTTATTCTGAATTGTGTCAATTTTTATTTCATTCAGTATTCAATGATTTTTACTTGACTGATATGTTAAACTTTTGTACTGTTTGTCTATATGTCCTTTATCTAATCTTGAAATTTGATTAAGTTTCTACTGCAGTATATTCATTAAGAACGGTGCAATAATCAAACTTAATATGTGGATTATTTACTTGATCTGAAAAAATATATCTGAAAATTGTACTGAGATGTAAAATAAATGTATCTTAAATAATTCCGTTAATTACTCAATGTATTTAATTTAGGCTTGATTTTACTGTCTTATTAAAAAAAATTCCTACTAGGGAAAGATATCATAACTTGAATTTCATGATTTATAACATTTACTTTAGAAAATATTCTGTACTCTTGCAACTGTATATATGTTGTGCTTGCTTTCTTCCCATTGTTCACTTCTATTTGTACCTTATCATTTTTGCAAGTTCTGTGATTGCTAAAAGAACATGCTATGTTTACTTTGATGAAGGTTCTTTAGTGAACAATGTTATATGACCAAAAGATAATAAGAGGAATAATGAAAAATAGTAAAGAAGTTTAAATATAGTTATAGTCATGAAACTATTTGTTCTTCAGTCTGTCCAACACTTCCTAAAGAGCACTGACCAAGTATGATGTTAAAATTTTCTTTTTCTTCTTAACCTACAGATAATTTCAGAACTATTGTCACTAAAATATCCAGATTTAAATACTATGGTTATCATGGCAGTAGGCTGGACACGTAAGAAAAGCAGATAACCACTGGACATCGCAACTCACAACATGGATCCCCAGAGATCAGGTGCAACGATGTGGCCGACAGAAAGTGAGATGGCATGATAAGCTTGATAAATTTAGAAAGTATTTGCTGCACAATGCCCATGATAGAGAGGTCTAGCAAATCTTGGGGACGGTGTATGTCCAACAACGGACGCTAACAGACTGATGATGATCATGATCATAATCATCATGATCATTCATTACTAATGAATTTCCCCCACATAAAAATACTATTGTAATTTCTTGAATTCTTTATTAATTATAGAATTTATCTAGTATCTCTTTCAAATCATTGAATAAGTGTTTCCTGAGTATTCACATTCCCCAGAAAAAGAGTATTATTTATTCAAGACAAATACTGAGAACAATTTAGCTTTTCCTTAGGAAAATTTGTTATTTGAACAATCACTCCTTGAAAGAATAAAACAATGCTTCCAAGATGCCCAAAGCATAATATCTTGTAATTCAATAATTTTCTACCAGAGGCATAGCTAGAGATTTGGGGACCCTGGAGGCTTGGCTCCTTGACAGACCCCCCTCTAACATTTAGTGAGATTTATCAGTAAAAATGCACTAGGTGAAGTACCATTTATAAAGCCTCTACCCCCATTACATAAGGGACTGGAGGTTGTTTTCAAAAGTCCTCAATCTCCAGATATACCTCTATTTTCTACAACAGACAATAGGAAAAAAGGACTTTGATAATAAGGTTCCATCTTCTTATATTATCTATTGAATTATTTTGTTCATGTTTTAAGTATTGGCTATTACTTTTGATATTTGCCCAATCATCTAATGCATTTATGAAATATTGACTCTGACCATTTCCTTGACAAAGACCTGAACACTGTCTTCTGCATTATGTTCCAGAGCTCATAATTTATTAATTGTTTTGAGCAGTAGACAGTGTCTCCTGTTCAAATGGAACTTTTCTAGTCTCTTCATTAATCTACAGACTAACAGCACTGTCTTTTTATAGTAACCTAATTATTTTCCACTAAATGGAATTAAAATTATAAATTGTCACTTGATCATTATAATCTCTCTGATTTCTAAAACAAACTATAAAAGAAGTAGTAATTAATTAATGCTTTAAATTTTTTTTTGCATTCTGTGAACATTGTTCTATTATGGTTTTTCTTTCCAACTAATGATTTTCATAATACTTAAATGGCTCTGACATTGAGAAAAATCTTCATTTATAGTATTCCAAATAGTCTAGAGTTGGAATGATTTATAATATTAGAAAAAAACATCTATTTGAGTCATTTTTCAAAGTAAATTTACACTTTTGTAGCATTTCATCTCTAGAATTCTATAGTTGAACTCCACTTTATGTACATTGATTTTTTAAAAATGTACTTAGTATTGTTTCCTTCTTTTTTCCACCACTTATATATTAGTAGTAGTACATAGTACATAGTGGTGTTACTTTTAAAAGACCAATCTGATGGAATCTTAAGTGATATTCACATTCTGGCACAGTTGTATTAATCCTTCCATGCATTATGTATAAATGTTACTGTTAATGAATGTCCAATGACATTCAACATGTATCTTTTTTATTTATAGTTGTAAAATATAAATCAATACTCTATGACTAAATAAATTATGAAAAAAAAGTATAACAAAAATTTAACAAATAACATGAACATACTATTTTCAAAAGGACAAATTAGTACACCAAGTTCTGAAATCAAAAATGAAATTTTATACACTATACTCAGGAACAAAAAAAATATTCATGAATCTGTTTTAGAAATTTCCTCTTTTTATTATAAAATAAAGATCTAAAAGATTCATCAATCCCAATGTAAGTGAAATCCTATTCATTTTATGTAATAATGTAATGACAAGAGGATTTTATCTGAATTTTTTAGATAAATTTCCCCTATTTTATCTCTTTAGTGAACAGAAATCCTCAAAAATAATATTGTATTTCTGTTTCTTTTTATTACAGCAAAGTTGTACCCACAGATTTAAATTCAACATTCATAAACGTAATTTGTTTTTTTAACCAACTCCGTTCAATTTATCAGAGCAACTCTTTCTTTTTTTATTTCATACTATTTGCTTATTAAACCTCCAATTGGAAATTTTCTACTATTGACTTACATTAATGTTTTAATCAAATAATGTATTAGTATTCATAAAATAGGCAAATTCAACTATCATCTGTAACTTAATTAAGTTAAATATTTTTTTTCTCGGTTTATGCTTCTTGAATTTTGAAAATTAGATAATTTTTTCTCAACAGCAAAAATACATTTGTTTTGCGGTAAAATAAATTTGTAGGGTCATGATTTCAAAATGAATTATGTACCTGAGATTTGGATACTTGAAATTTTCAAATAAGCACTTCATAACTTTCCTAATCCTATCAAGCATATAAGAAGTTGTTGACAAAAATTGTCACCAAAACTGACAGCATAGGTTTCTTTAGTTTTTAAACTGATCTGGTTGGCTATGTATGTATATATAATACATACAGGCCACGTTAATGGAGCTAGAGGGCTTGAAATTTAAACATTTATTTCTTATCATGTATAGAAAAATGATTTTTTTGTTTATTCAAAATTCCCCTCTTATGATAGGTGGGTGGATTACAATCTAAATTTATGCTAAATCGATCCCTAGTTTGAGTTTGGCTGCACTGTTTTTTTAATTGCAGACTTTTTAGTGTCCAACTAAAGGCAAGGGAAGAAACTTATTCATTGATTACCTCATTTCAAAATTTTAATTGATTATCCCCAACACATCATGCTGCCAAAAGATGTTGGTCATGTGACATTTTCTATCAAGTAACTGACCAGTCCTATTTCTTACAGCCTTTTTGCTTTTTGGTCTTTGTAAAATATCTTTTGGAAATATCTCAATCACTTATGATAGCCTCCAGATTGCCTGCTTGCATAGTATAATGGTTAGCATAGCTGCCTCTCACACAAAAGGTCTCATGTTCAATTGTAGAATTCATGAGCCAAGAGTATGAAAAACCTTTTGTTTGGACAAATTCAGTGCTCAGCAGCTAGTTGAGTATACATGTGATTAGGGTAGAAGTATTTCTTCAGTGGAGTTGCTTCTTATCAAGGAGATGGTTGTAAAAACTTGTAAAAATAAATTCCTTGTTTCAACTAGACTTGAAACTTGCAAGAATCACTAAACTGATTCATGCAATAGAAACCAATGCTCCGTCACAGTCCATATAATCCAACGATAGTTGTTTCTGAAAGATGGACGCTTTGCTGTAAGATTCTCCTACAATATTTTTAACCTTTAAACAAATATCAAACTCCAACATAAATTTAAAAATCACAAAAGCCAAAGAAATTAACCTGAATGTAGTATATGTTTTTTCTTCTAAATGATGAACCAACATTACACTTCATTATTGATTTTTGACTAATATTTTTTCATCCTGTACTGTTGCTTTTTATTGCAACACTCAGGCCATTTGGCCTAATTGGTAAGATGCCATTACAGTATAACAGGCTCTAAGTATAAGAGGTGTGAGTTTAAATCTAATTGGAAGCTTATTCTTTATTTCTGCTCCATGCATTTTTTAAGGGTCGCGGAAAAAATGCCAAAATGATATGTGAGTTTCAATAAAATGCAACAGAATAAGATGAAAGAAATACTAAATAAAAATTGATAATGACTATGCACTATCTGAGAAATGTAGACAATTTAAAACTAATACTACAACCGTGTACAAAAAAGTACATGGTAGCAGTTGAAAGAAAAAAAGATATTCAATGACTAATTTGAGCAATTCCTCTTGATTGAGATTTTACAGCCTAATTGGTAAAGTGCTGTCATGATATGATGGGATCAAAGGATAAATGATGCAAGTTCAAATCTCGCCAGAGACTCATTCTTCATTTTCATACTGTTTGATTAAGAGTTGTAGAATAATTATCAAAAAATCAACAGAATAAGATGGAAAAAATTCTTATCAAAGGTTCAAAATGATGACAATGTTTCATCTGAGAAATTTGGACAACTTAATATTACTACATAACACTTGATGATAAGTATGACGAAATCAACTTACATATAGACCATTTTTCACTGTTGACTTCTAATAACTTTTCAACATGCACACAGCTATAAATGCATTGCTAGTTGGATTCCATACAATTAGCATTTTTATTCAACAATTGAAAAGCCATTATCACCCCTCTAAACATTACTGCAGACACAAAATTTGCTACTTGGCTGTTTTTTTCACAATAACACCAATCAGCTCATCATCGAAATTGTATTGTATTGCATAATATTCAAATGAATTTCCAGGTGCTATGATTTGAAACATAGGTAGTTACTATTTTGCCACTTGATAGGTCTGTGATAGCAATTAATATACATTGACAAGCTAGCCTCTAAGCAACATCAAACAGTTTATGTTCTTGCTTTGTTACTATGTATGGTATTTAGCTAAAGTACCCCAGATATTGTGAGGTTTCATAAAGGTCTTCAACTATAGAGAATGAATGGAAAAATATGAATTATTTGCGAAATTATTAGGAAACTTGAAATAGTACTTTTGAGTTTAAAATTTAAATAGAAATATATAAACAAGATTATAGGTCATATGAAATTGCATTTTTACCCGAAGATAAATTAGGATCAAAATGTTTGATGTGAGAAATGCCTTATAAAATGGGAAAAAAAGGTTGTATCAAATCTGCATAATTTTCTTGGTTTGTATCTTTTAGGCAAGTAGTAATTATGTACAACGGACTTCTATGGTGTATGCATGACGATAGAGAAGACAAAAAGTGTGTTGTTATATTTATGGGAATGTTATACTTGAAAATATGAAAATTAATTATATATCAAGACCAAAGGAATTGATGGAACTGAAATAAATAATTTTGATTCAGACATGGGCTATTAAATGATAGATTAAGGGAACTCTGAAATGTTTCAGATGCATTTTGTCGTAAGTTGAGAATTATTGCTTTTGTGAAGAAGTAGTTGGCTTACCTAGTACTCTCACAATCTATGAACATTGTTTACTGGATTAGAAATTCATTTTCAAATCCCTTCTGACCTATTGATGTATAACTAGTCTTGATTTATATTTTTTTCAAAAATACTCATTTTATATTCCCCCATCAGTGTTGTCGACTTTCATTCCTGATCTAGTTGCAATAAAAGAACATTTTTATTATTTTGTAATCATCTTCCTTAAAGAATATGAAATCAGGTTTTTTTCTTCTAAAAAGTGTTATTTTCAGATCAGCGAGCAATTGCTCTTTTATAAAATATCAAAAAAAACTTTTAAATGGAACAAAAATGTATTTCTTCATTCTATACCCTAAAATCTGGCACTGAAACTAATATCTCTCAAATCAATATAATGATCATTCTTCACCAAGATTAAGCAATTTAATGACAAATTAGCCTTTTCTGTATTAAGATTAGTGGAATTATTATTTGCAATTCCATGTAAAAAAGTAGATGTTTTTAAAAAAATCTTATGAAATCTGAAGTTTTGAACCTAAAAATTGGATTGCTAAAGAATTTGAGATAGTAAAACAATAGACAATGTTGCAAACTCAAAAAAAAATTTCACACTAAATTGACCTCAAAAAAGCATAAAAGATGCCAAAATGTGCTAAAAACCACTGTTAGCCTTTTTATGGCCATTTTTAATAAGCTGATGGGCTGAAAATAGCACTAAATGTTAAATTTTTGCACTGGGAAGACAATAAAACATGCTAAATTTAACATATGAAGCACAAAATTTGCAACACTGATAATAAAAAGATCTTAAAATCCTTTTTTGGCACATAGGTCTGAATCTTAGATTTTAGACAGGTTTGGTTAATCACTCAGTAGAAACCAACTGCTTCTGTCAGTGTGGAGCGTTGGGGATGATCAATTACAAAATAGGAAAAGGGGTTTGTGAATCAATAAGTTTCTTCATTTTCTGTTTTGTTGCATTGTTAAAAAGTCTGAATTTTTAGAAAACAAGTGTGAATGCTGTCAGATGCAAACTGATGGAGAAACTTTAGATAAATTTATATTGTAAATTCTTCCCGTAAAACTTATTTGGGGAAGAATAAAGAATAACAAAACAAACTGCTTTTTCTGGACATGATAAGGAGTAAATATTCAAATTTACAGTCCTTTAGCTCCTTTTGTGTGACCTGAACATGTCACACATACATAGCCTGTCACCCAGTCATGCAGAATCACTTGAAGACTGAAGAAACGTATTTTGACAATGTTGGCAGTTTTGGTTGACGGTTCCTAATTAAAATGATAGATACTTTATCTGCTGAGAAAAAGTGTGAATATAAAGAGCAAAACTTAAATTTCTATAAATAGAACATTCCAACATAAGATTTCATAGCAATATTGTAATATTACTGATTTTACTATAGAAGTTTAAAATATTAGAAATTCATTAATACAGTGTTATATATTTCAATCAAATCAGATTAGAATACTATACCTATTAAGAAAAATACATTTATAAAATAGAATTTGTTTGATTACCAGTTTGTTCTCATACAGTTTCATAGCAGTCTATTATAATAATATTTCTTCTTTTTTAGTGTCACGAAAATCTTCCTATAAGCTGAACGTGAGTAAACCTTTATCAAATTGATATATGATAATAAAATATGAGGAAGTCAACTATTTAACTATGGATATTTGTTAAAATGGATTCACAAAAAATATTTATAAAACTAATAAGCAGAAGCATTTCAAAATGGAAATGATAATTGTAAGAAAATGAAGTGGTATTTTTTAGAATAGGAAAAGTGTACAGTTGGAGAGATTAACTATTAGGACTCAATTGTATCTGAAAACAAAACTATTGTTTGCATGAAGGAATAGTCTTTATGATCAATGATCTATGTGTGATAATGTCTTAAAAGAATAAGTGCTGTTTTTTAAATTTTCAGGTAGGCAAGTTTATGTATAAACTAATTGTTTGATTTGAGAATATAACATTAAACTGTTTTACCATGTTGTCATATATATATGGCAAATTTCCAAGATATTCATGCCATTAATTTCATTTTCTATAATTTTGAAAAGAGTCATTATCATTAAAAGAATTGTCCAGATTATTCAACTCGTTTTTCTTGTTGTTACCTCAACATTTTTGCTGATCCATTCTGCAGTATTCTTCAAATCTACTATCTGTAAAGAAAGAAGAGTCTCTCTGTCCAGAAAATGGTGACATACAGAAGAGAAATGATGGTCAATATACTAATCAGCTCAGCTCATTCCCAGCAATGCATATTGCATAGACAATTCCATTCTTAGCCATCAGTGTAACATAGATGATTTAATATTTTCTATACAAGGGGATACTCTTCAATTCTTTTCCTGCTAAGTAAAGAAATTCACATTGTGCTGAAATGACCTTAGATACATTTTCCTACTGTATGCCACTTTTATCAATTTCCTCATCTTACAGTGATGTTCCTTATCTTTTAATTGGACCTCATCCCAGAGAAGGCAATGTGAATCCTTCTCTCTCGGGATATTTTTTACTCCCCTTTGGAACATGGCTTTTTTATATTCTTCAAGTGACTTTGAGGGGATGGCTGGTTTCTCCCTTATAATTTTTTCCTACATTCACTTGGAATGTTATGGATGCAATCTTTTGTCATCTACTTCTCTTGAGAGCTAATAACTCTAATAAGGAGGTTGTGAAGAGTGTATGTGCCATTGGAAGCCATCCCTGATGTAATGTCTAAGACTCCTTTGGATTCATTCAGAGACCTGTCTTACATATGATATGCTAACTGTACATAATGGATGTCTTTAGGGTTAATTGTTCTATTCCCCATCCTAGTAGTGATATAGAACAAATAGTTGTTACTTTAGAGGGTACTGCTTATGAGCCTTAATTCTTTTTTTAGATTCTTGGTATCACTACTGATTATCCTTGCTCAATGTTGAAAACAACAAACATTCTTTCTCAACACAGAAGGATGGTTTTCTATATACTCCAGTGTTTTAACCATCCTCTTCATGGGTTACTAGGACAAATGCAAGTGCGTTATTGTACTCATTTTTTTATCATGAAATATATAGTCTGATTGAGTTCTTATGTAGGGAAACTGGGGCACAGAAATAGCTATTGTATGTGGAAACTGATTTTATTAATTTATTTCATAAAAAAAGAAAGATCAATTCTGTTGGCTATAAAATAGGTTATATGAAGATGAGAGAGTAGTATTTCTCCAAGTTAGCAGCTGACAGGCACTTGATTATTTTGTTATTTCTGATTCATTGTACTTCAGCTCGAGTACACAGTAAATCATTCCTAGGGAACAGTGAATCAGGATAAGATTGAATGATTCAAAGAAGTCCCAGAATGGAACCAACTACACATTTTAAGTGATGTTGAATTGAGGACTATGTTACAAAAAGTGATCATAAAAATCTCTCAGATATTTTTTGGCAAAAGTGTGGCACACTAAAAGTAACATTGAACATAGAAACACATTCACACAGTCTCAAAAGCAATTTTAGAAAAGAAGAAATTATGATACAAAAGTAGAATTAGAATACTCTATTGGTTTTCTAATAGACTACATGAAATGAATTGACAGGATCAATTCTAATTAAAAGAATTATAGTGGCTCAGTCCCCAAAACGATTCTCTGTGCCCTGATTCACAGTGCCTCATATATACAGTTAGAAAATTCTGAATAGTTGTGGCTCTATAATGAAAGTAAGAGTACCTCCGGATATAACTTTTGGATTAAAATGCTGAAGTAGGAGAGTCTATCAAAAATTAAGATGGCGTTGATTGTTGATTGCGTTGATTTTTGTGTGTTTGCATTTGTAACAAATCATAATGATTCGCTGTACCCTGGTTTCCTCTATCTATGCCAAATTAAACATTTCAACAGAGTAAATTAAAAGGTAAGCTCTTCAGAGAGCTCTGAGAAAAAAGATTTAGAAATCATAAAGTGGAAACCACGTCATAAAAGTCGAAATTTCATAGTTAGGCCTTATTCCTCTTATTGTATATTGAGCCCAAACTAGAAATGTATTGTCTATATACAAAACAATAATAATATTCATTAACTTATCTATGGAGATGCTAATATGATTCTTAAGACAAGGAATCTGTAAGGTAAGCAAAGCCTCCTCTGCTTTCACTTTGTTAAATTAGATCACAACATCAGGCTTTACCATTTGTGACAAGATAGGCACCTCTTTAATCAGTTCCATGAAATGGGCTAAGTTCCCCATATGCATTGGTGTCTTGCTCAAAAGTGATTTTAGTCAATTAGCCAAGAAGCAGCCCTCTAGCCAATCCCATCAAATAGAAACGCCTTCGTTACACAGTTTTCTGAGAATTGAGCTGCCTGTAAACTATGCATTGCTGAGAATAAGCTTAGCCAATCAGTTTATTTGCCACCATTCTCCAGAAAAAGAGATTCTTTTCTTGTTTCATCTTCAGGTGAGACAGGCAGAATTTGCTAATACCACCTCGTCATTGCGCTCCCTGGATAGGGTCAGTAAGCATGCCTTGACACCTGTATAAAATACTGGACAAATTTTTGCACCCACCCATACCCGAATGTTGGGGTTCCCAAATTAGAGAAAGGCTTGATGCCACATCTCATCCCTGTGAGAAAATAGATAATTACTGATCATTTTCTTTCCTTAAATATTGTACATCTGAAGAAGGCTGTAGAATAAGTCAGTTAAAACATTGTGACAACAACGAAAAGTTCAATACACCGGACATCTTTTGGAATAAATGATCTACTGTCAAGAATAGCTGTTCAAATAAATGCTTGATTTAATCTCTTAATAAGATAAACAGTTTGGTGCCTTGCTGTGCTGCATTAGTTGGCAAACTCATTTCACATACTGTTACTACTTGTGCCAGATTGTGCAAAGTTTAGTAAAATATCAATAAAACAGTAAAAGTCTGGTTAGTCACTCAGTAAAAACATCTTTTAACTGCAGGTTATGTTTGGGATGATCAATTAAAAATTGGAAAAAGCAGTGATCAGTGAATAAGTTACTTTTTCTGTCTTTTGTTGGATCACAGTCCAAATTTGAAAAAATCCAGCATAAATGCAACCAGTCACAAACTAAGGGACCAATTTAATATAGACTTACATTGTAAATTGAACTCTACTTACCCCCCCCCCCCGTTGTATTAAGATGTAAATGTTTAAATTTGCAGCTCTCCAGTTACGTAGGTGTTCATTGAATGCACAACATATACATACAGATAGATAACCAGTCTGATAAAAGTGATGAAAGCTATGCTGACAGTTTTGGTTGACAGTTTCTAATATTAGTTATGTGGCAACAATGAAATCAGAGACAACAGTATTTTCTAGTTGAAATGTTGCATTACACGCTATCCTCATTTGAGCATCCATTCCCCTGTGTCGTATTATCTATAGCCTTTTGCAATATGATGATATGTTCATGTAATGAAACAGGCATGAACATACATCCAGGTTGAAGGAAATCACTTTTAACATCTATTGTAAAGTTAAAATGTATGCGCTATTAGTATCTTTTTGTAATTTGAGTTTTTAGAAAATAGTTTATTGATTTAAATAGCTTGAATGCAAATTGTCAAAATGATGGTTGCATCTTCTTTAACACCCTATATGTAATAAATCCATTTTTATACATTTATCATTGTATTTGCCTCTAAAATTTTTTCTAAAAAATATTTTTTCAGAATACAGGTCTGGTTAATCATTCAGTAAAAAAACATTACATGACCAACAACTTTTGGCAGCATGCCATGTTACAGGTGACCAAACAAAAAGGGGTGATCGATGAATAAGTTACTTCTCTTGCATTTCGCTGTGCAGTGATCACTAAAAAAGTATTGAATTTAAAAAAATATATATGTGAAGGCTATTGGAAACAAACTAAGTCATCTATTTAGCATAAAACTTGCATTGCAAATTGAGCCATCCACTCAAAATATTTAAGGAAAAAAAAAAGAAATTTAAAATTCTCAAGACATAATTATGAGAAAATATTCAAATTTTCTGCCCTCTAGTTCCATTTGTGAGGCCAATACGTATGATTCATAGCCAGCAAGCCAGCCAGACAAACTTAAAACCTGAAGAAGCTTATGTTGACAATTTTGTTTGACGATTTCTAACAGTGCATACTTAACATGTCCTTATAAAAAATTTGATATTCAATAAAGAGGGAATTGGTTTTATTATTTTCACACAAACTATGTCATTATCAGTGTTATCACAAACACTCTGAAGTACAGTTGCAATAACAAAAAATTATCTATTTTTAAAAGTGATTGTTAAATTGCCGATAAGAGTCCATCTTGTGTTTTCAAACTTCTATTTACTGGAACAGTGATTTGAAAATATGATAGTCAATGGTATTTTTGGTATCAAAGCCCTTCTAAAACTGCAGATCACAGCCCTAATGTTTTCCTTATCCGTAACTGGCTTCCTAACTTTGTATCAATTAGTGGTAAGGGAGTTGTTTTTTTACACCCATCTAACTCAATGATGCACAATCTGTAAACTAGAAAGTACTCAGAGAACACATACCTCCGCCAGTAATTGTGAATGAATCCACCCAAAAAATATCTTGGTGATATTATGTGGTTTAGACGTAAAATTACAACTTAGGAAAGGTAACTGTGCATGGATTCGCTCAAAAATTGAATTAGTCTATTGTCCACTGTTCCACATAATGTCGTTGAAACTCATTGGAAATTTTTGAAGATATCATGTGAACAGACATGAAAGTATCGCAATACTATGTGGTTTTGGCTTATAACTATGACGTAGTGGAAATAATTGTACATGGATTCACTCCAGAATAAAGTTATGGGTCTTGATAGAATTTAATGGGGGATGTCTTTCTTTTTCACAGTTGTAAAGTATTAATTCACTCTGATGTGAAGGGTAAGATCCTAAAAAAATTGGCTGTGTTCCTACTATGAATAACTTTAGCTACTATCAATAATGAAGTTTAGAATGTTATATAACAATTGTTTGCATTAATGTTGATGCATTTAAGTTATACTTTATGAATTGTATTTCACTTGAACAAATTTGCATTTTAATACAATATAAAAATCCTTATTTCAGGTTTTTCTTTTAGAGAGCAAGTTTGAGAGTGTGGTAATTCTAATTTATACTCATCACATAAACATAGTTGGCTGGATTAACAGCATTGGATTGGCCTAAAGCATTCATTCTGTTTTTTGTCATTAGATGGCATAAGGGATGTTTAATTTTAACTAACTTCATTCAAAAAGATAACTTTTGATTTTGATATGACAGCTGTTATATCAATGTGCATTTTAGAATTTTTTTTCCAAATTGTCATATTTTGTTTATTGATTTTAACATTGAAGATGGAAGAAAAATTTTTTTGGTATATCAAGCTTTTTTACTGTAAGAAAGGTGATAATACAACTCAAGCTCAAAAAAGATTTGTGCAGCTTATGGAGAAGGTACTGTAAATGATCGAATGTATCAAAAGTTATTCATGGAGTTTTGTTCTGGAGATTTCTCACTGGGTGATGCTCCACAGTCAAGACAACCAGTTGATCTTTATTGCGTTCAAATCCAGACATTACTCAAGAATGATCAATGCTATACCACACAAGAGATGGTCAACATACTCAAAATATGCTAATCAAACTTTGAAAAAGTCATTTGCACCAGCTTAGTAATGTTAATCACTTTGATGTGTGGTAACTAAATAAGTTTAACAAAAGAAATGTACTAGACCATATTTCCCTGTGAAATATACTATTTAAATGTAAAACAATGTTCCTTTTTTTGGAACAGATTGTGGTTGATGATGACAAGTGCATAATTTACAAAACTCTAGAATGTAAGATATCATGGAACAAACAAAATTAACCACCACTAGCAGTATTAAAGATTTGATCCATGGCAGGATTGGAAAGGTATTCTCTATGATCTCCTTCTGGAGAACTATGGGATTGAGTTTTACAAGTATTTCTCCCAATTAGACCAATTGAAGGTAGCAATCTATGAAGAGAATCTACAATTAGTTGAAAGAAAGGGTGTAATATTCCATCAAGTTAATACTAAACTGCATGTTTCTTTTTTGACAAGGCAGAAATGTCACAATTTCACTGGGAAGTTTTCATCAAATATTGCACCTTAGGATTTATTTCAGTCTGTATAGAATTCTCTATCTCGAAAAAAAGTTCCAGTTCCCTGAAAGATGCAAAGTATACCTAGAGCAGTTTTTTGCTGAGAAAGATGAATAGTTCTGCAAGGATGAAATTATGAAGTTGCCTGAAAGATGGCAGAAGATGGTGGAACAAAATGGTACATATGTTTAATAAAGTTGATGTCAAAAATATTTCAAAATTATCTTTTATTTTGACTCAACAAACCCAGCAAACTTTTTAGCCACCCAATATGTTCAATGAAGGATAATTTCTATCATGAAATGTTGAATCATTTATTTAGTTTATTATTGTTTAATATGATAATTTGATCCTCCATAAAAACTCATGTATTAGTTTTTGGTACCAACTTAGATATAGGTATATAGATATTTCATTAGGAACTTCTGTTGTAACATATCTGCTATAACTTAGAGACAAAAAGAATTAGTTTTACAATCTCATTCAATGTTTTGCCACATGTATTTGTGGCTAAAAAAATTCAATTTGTCATTGGTATTTTCAATTTTGCAGGTAACAGATTATTCTACATATAGAGGATAGTGATTCAGTTATGTAAAACATTTCTAATTAACCATACTGTTGTAACATAGTGAAAACTAATAAATTTGACTGACAAAAAATATCCTGAAAGTAGCATAGAAATAAATATTTATAAGTAATTAACAATAAGTGAATTGTTTTCAGTGCCTTCTGCAATTTTCTCTTTGTGTTTCATAGTTACTAATTTCAGAGTGACTATACATAAGTCATATCCTCTTTTAATAGAATAGGAAAATACATTTCACTTTTGAATGCTGTTAAATTTTATTTTCCCCTACAATAGATTAGTTCTGTTTTAGTATTTATTTCTTGTATATCCAATTTCAAACAAAAGTACAAAAGATTGCATTCTACTAAATTAGTATGGCATATTGAATTTATCTTTTCTCATTTTTTCTCCATCATTCTTTCTCTTAAAGCAGTACTAGTAGAATATTCTTTAGTGCTGCAATTCAATAGAACTGATGAATAGTCTCCTGGGATTCTATAATGGTAAATGTATTGCATCCATTTCTGAAATGAATTATGCAGCCAAAGCTATTCTGTATTCTTCACAATATTCATTAGTGCCAGCCATTCCATTTCACAACGCAATCCAACTTTTATTGATTCTATTCAATAAAAACATTTCTTCATATCTGCTCAAATGGGTGCATTTGTACTGACAGTCAATTTTTGTACATGAGATTCATTTTTCTTATATGGATTATCTAATTATGTATAGGATAAGAAAAAGTATTTCAAATCCTTAGATGGAACTTTTGATAAAATCTTGAACATTTTTGGTATTATAACAGTTTTATTTGTTTTAGTTTAAAACACAATTACAATCATAACCATTAATTTGGTATACTGAATATTTGTTGGTATTTGATTTGATATTTGAATCAAATGGCACATACATGGGATAGGATTCATTTTATATATAGCTGAAAAGTTTTAGATTAAGCAGGTAAATTGAATGTCTCTTACATGATTTCTAGTAAAAACAATCATATATTAGTAATCAAGATATGTATTTTGATTGATTGTTACAATTTGTTCAGGGATAAATGTATATGTGTGCATTTACATTTTGTGCATCATTTTATCAAAAATACACATTGTCATTAGTAAAAAAAGCAAAATAAGCATAAAATTCATAGATTTTGATTCAGGATGTATCGTAGAGTGATGAAAAAATTTTATATGAAAATCTTTTTTACTTATGAAAAGTGATCTTATATTATGATCTTATTATAACCAAAGATCTTTTTTTCTTTCAAGTTTTAAATTCCAGAACCATAGATGCATTATAGTTTTCTTTGATTTTGAATAATACTCTTCTTTACTGTATAAAATCATTGAATAATTTTACAAACATCAGAAAATTTGTTTTTTATTCCAAAGCATACAACTGAATCAATAATTTTCAAAATCACATTTGATATAATTTACTTAATTCTATTGTTCAGGTGAAATGTGAAAAGTATTTCATCTGCAAAATTATTCACCTCTATGGGAAATATCATATTCTAAAGTTAATTTTTAGATATTTGCATGGAGATAAGATATATTAGTTAGTTTATTATAGAAATCAGGTCAAGATAAAAAGTATAGTCGAATTCAGTATCTTATATCCATCTTGAACTTGGCACCAAATTTTTTTAATCATTTTGAATTAAACATTAATTCCTTCCAAAAATATTCATAGTCTGAAAGTGCAACTTCATAGAGAATTTGGGTGATATCATATATGTTCATTCTTGAAAATGAAAATAAGAAATTATCATTCTATCCCATTTTTTTCTCCTCTGTGATTAACAGAAAAATTGTTTCATTGAGACTATTTAGAACAGAATACTATTCATTTTCCTGTGAGTTATTTCTATAATGGATTTTATTGACTCTTATGATGTTAAATGTGTTCACCAGCTTGTAAATACTGACCACTTGAACAGGAGCTGTCATAATTTTCAAAGAAATATGGTTACAATTCTTGCTGTTCAGGTTTTTTTCCAATATTCTAAAAAGATTAATGTTTTTTTCTCGTTTCTTGTTTGCATTTTTAGTATAAGATCACCAATATGGTGGTCTTTTTGTTGCTTTGATAAGTGTATGCTATCAAAACAACCTAGGCTTACTTTGACATTTATAACTTTCAAAGAATTTTTATACCAAAGAGTATTTGATATAGATGCTTACTGCAACACATCTGGAAATATGAAAAAAAGGATTAGAAAGCATGAACAAGAATTAGATTATGACATTATGAATCTGCCTTTGATGTCATTAAGAATAACAAGCTCAGTTACTGAACAGCTTAGATTTATGGAACAAGACATTATAAACATATGATAGAAGCTGTTGGAGTCTCAAAGATGAAGCATTAAAATCCCCTCAACTATACAACCTGAAAATAGGCCATGTGCTATAAAGCATCTTACCATTCAACACTTTCATGAGTATAGATTCAAAAGTTTGAATCTTTTGTTTATCATTTTAACATACTTCAACCAATATCTGTATATAATATGCTGTGAAACTATATTGGTCAATTATATTGAATTCTTTAATGCTGGAGTCTTGAGACTAGTTATTAATTTCTTTTTGTTATCATATACACCATCTTGGGAATATTTGATATTAGTCTTATATATTTTTTCTCTGAGTTCAACAGTAGAGAAAATAGCCATTATCTCCTTTGAACTTTGCTTTTGCGACCAGAACAATGATATTTTGAAATTTACTTATTTGTAAACATACGGTGGATGAATTTGTATATTTTTATCCACAGTTCTCAAAGGTAACATTATTTTCAAAAAACAACAATCTAAATTAAGATTTATTGGTACTAATATTAAGAAAAGTGATCTCAAAACATTTAAAAGTGAGTATTTTTTTTTGAGATTTACGTTTTTAATATAATTCTCTTTCCTAAACCAGACCCCAAAATGTAATATCCCATAATGTTCTTGCTATATGCTCCTTGGTAGCAACAATCAAAGTCCAGTATACCTCGATGGAAGTACTTGCCTTACTTCACCAAATACTTAGTCATGTCCTTCTTGAATTTATCAAGATGAGTGTTAAAGATATGGACTTCAAGGGACAGCCTGCAGCTGATTTCACCATAGTTCTTTGTCATAGTCTCAACCAGTTTCCCTTAGTTTTTGGCCTCATGATTGCTCTGGAAGCCCCAAACCAATGTGATAAAGCTGTAAAGAGCTGATTTCTCCTTCCTTGTGTGCTTCTAAAGGATTTCCTCACACTCCAGGATCTTTTTTTATCTGTAGTCCAACAGATACTAGCTTTGACCTTTGCCTCAGACTATACACCAGGGCAACATCTGCTGAGATATGCATGGCCTACAAGGCATATTTTGGCATGTATATTAGGGATCAAGACAAATTCTGGGCTCATCATTTTATCAGCAATACAACAGTATCAAGAACTTGCTAGATGCCTCAAACTATGATGAGTACTGCAGGGAGGTCTTCAGAGACTTCAAAATGGTGGCATTCCTGATGGGTCTCTAAGGCAGCTTTAACAAGTTTCTCTGCTATCTTCACCTTTGGGACAGCTGGAAACCTTGGCACACCACCAAATGTAGGACTGGACACTGCCACCAAAATTCTATTTGGGGATTAAGAATGTCACATGCAAGCACCAAAAGGTGTTCATGTCACCACTGCCCATAAAATTAAGTCTTTATGAAGCAATTTGTCACAGCTCTAGATGATTAGTTTGAAGTTTTCAAGTACCTTTGTGTCTGGGGTGAAATACGTAAATAACAAAGTATCAACATTTAGACATAATCAATCAGAAAATAACAAATTTCTCAGGAACAGAATTTTTTTGTAAGAAGTTGAATGGTGTAATAGATAGGTGTTGTCAGCTTCATGCCTTTCTAAGGACACAATTTCCAAAATAACAATAATAATTCACCACAAGACTTGAAACCGCTTCAACCATTCCACTTGTTCAATCAATTAAATGTTTTGGTTGTCTCAGAAACCATTCAAAATATCACAAAAATTCAAAACGAAAAGACTTCTGAGATGTCAAATTGCTGCTTTGAGATATTTTTCTTTTTTGGGCAATAATAAAATATTCTCCCTAAATGCATTACATTTCACAATGTTGGTACTTTCGGGTTAAATAAATAATAATTGCTGATTTCATTTGATCACACTAGTTCTCCCACCAAAATAACTCTATGGTATGGTATAGCATTTAGCGTAATGGGTTGCATGAATGTGCTATAATGGATGATAAATTAGCTTTTTGCAAAAGTCAAAGGTAAGATATCTAATATTTGCTGTGTGAGGAGTTAGATTTTACTAAAGTATTAAGAAAGGAATGAAGTAAAAGAAGTAGAGCCTGTTAATGGATGATTTTCATTTATGCTATAAGTTGGACAGCTCATATTCATATTCTTCAGTAACAGCTATAAAACACTTACAGATTTCTTTACTTTTATTGTGTTTGTTTTGTAAATAGAACCCTTTATACCTATATACAAACATGCATTTTACAAAATTTTTGATGCATGCATCTTCATTTCATTTTGATATTTCAGCACTTTTGTTTGATTAATAACTGGGTTTAATATATATATATATATATATATATATATATATATATATATATATATATATATATATATATGTATGTATAAAGTACAAATCAGTAATTCAATATCCAAAGTGTGATAGGTTATTTCATAAAGTGCTCTATGCATTCAGCATTTAACATTTAGTTAGATTAAAGCAGAGCTTTAAATATGATAAAATAATGGATTTGGTTCACAAACACATCTGAAATATGAATGTATTTATTTGCGTAGCAAATCCATAATTTCACCATATATATATATATATATATATATATATATATATATATATATATATATATATATATATATATAGAGAGAGAGAGAGAGAGAGAGAGAGAGAGAGAGAGAGAGAGAGATGTATAGATGTATAGATAGATGATTGGAATAAGTAATTGTGAGATCTGGGAAGTGTTTGTTTCCATGGGTAAAAATTTATATGATATTTTGGTAGAGATAATTTTTTCAAAAACTCGTCAGTCAGGGTGCTTGATGGTTCTTTATAGTAAAAACAGTTTTATAAATTTTGTGGGAGAAAATATAGTGAAAAAAAGTATTAAAAAAATCTCAATATAGTATTTTGATGTCTCCAGGAGACTGGATTGATCTGTCACTAGACACAAACATATAATACTATTAGTAAACACCATCTATAATATGAACTCATCACAGACTGCATAAATATCAACCTCAAAGCTTCAACCAACTATGATAATTCTAAACTATTCAAATCAAACTAGTTAACACAACTTATAACACATGGATAATTACACCCCAACAGCTAAATATTACCATTAATCAAGCCAAAACTCAGCCTACTGTCACTTAGGCCTCAACCTTATACAAATCCATTTTCAGCCTCCAAAAACTACAACTGATTTGATATCGATATAGATTTGATAACCAAAATAATAAGATAATTAATTATAACCAAAATCAGATTATAATCAAATTAGACACCAACATACCAAAAATCTTTTTCTGAAGTAATGTAAAAAACCCTTCCCACCCTTACAACAAAATACGTTCATTAACCACTCTGCCCCATATGAGCTTTGCTATTATCACATTAATACAATACTTCCCAAAAAAACAAAATACAAAGAAAACACTATATTGATTCTATTCCTTCAAGAAAAACTATTTTTCGATGAACCCAAACCAGAGCCAGATCAATCCAGTCTCCCAAAGAAATGAGTTAGATATCAAAATACCATATCAAGATTTTTCCTAAGTTCTTTTGTTTTTTTACCATATATATAGTGGAAAAAATTGTGGAATTCTTCAGTTGAATGTGTTGGTAGAGAATTAACTCAAACAAGTTTTTCTGAGTAATTAGTATTCTCAAAGATGATATCATAAGTTAGTTTGCCTGCAGTCTGAGATTAAAACCAACACAACAGGTTTAATATTCACATGGGGGAATACTCAATAGGAGTGACACAAACAGCGAGTCATGTCTGTTGTTATACTATCTGATCCCTTACTGATCCCTTTTCGTTGAATACATTTTTTGGTCATCTCCGTGAATAATCCTTATTTCAAAAAGAAAAATCATGTGTAGTTTGGAATGATATCAGTATACAATACACATAATATCCTATATGAAAAAGCAGACTGTGTGTATGATATAAGCTATATATTAAAATCATAGCTGAAAGGAAGGTAGTGTTTGAGCAACACACACATATATATATATATATATATATATGTGTGTGTATCATTTTTTATTTCAAAAAAAGTAGAACATATTTAAAGATGATTACAGTGATTTTGAAGAATTATAATCTTATAAGTAAATATGAAGTGTCAAACTAAAAATATGCAAATCTAATTCTTGAACAAGATTTCTGGTGCTTATCAATTAATCAATTAGACAAAATATATATAATATGATTGGTATTAACTGCCATGTTTGAACTCTTTACATTCCTTTTCAAGCCAGATAAATGTATCATTTTGAAGTATAGTTATTTATTTTTTTGTTTAATCTTATGTATTTTAACTTGATTGTTCTTATTGGAATCTTTCAAAGAAAACACTCTAAATTGAATGATTGATAAGGATGGGCAGATGAAAAATTATTTCATATCATCTTGCCCATATGGTATAGATACTCATAGAAAAAATTCAAGTCAGTTGACCATGATGAAAAGACTTATTTATATTTCACAGAATAAAGTAACTGTTGAACAGTTTTGGAAAATTCCTTTACACACACACACACACACACACACACATATATATATATATATATATATATATATATATATATATATATATATATATATATATATATATGTATATATATATGTATATATATATATATATATAACAAATTTACTATTCACAAACATTTAGAATATTGATGCTATAATTTATTTAGAATATCAGCTCTTTAATATATGCTTTCAAGAATAAATTTGCTTTTGAATCATAGTATCTTAAAAACTGTTGGCATTTTTCTTAGCTTTTAACAAAAAAGGACTTGTAGCTCGAGACATGCATATTATTAAATAAATGAATGAATCTAGAGAAGGAGATATGCTTTCTAAACCATTTTGAAGTTGTCATGTGCATGATTTATCTCAAAATGAACAAGTACTATTGGTTACTTGCTGCTTTCTCCTTACATCATTGGCAGTATTCTTTCTAATTGGTATGCATGATGATGTCCTTTTAGCAGCAGCTGAGCAAGATCATCTTGTGTTAAACAATATCTGCTATCTTAGGTAAGAAATTCATTGTGAATATAGACAGATAGTTATCATTATATTTATTTTTCTATTTTATTTATTTCTATTGACTAAATATATAATTATTATACTGTAAGTGGGATAAATGTGCCAAATTTAGTGTTGATAATCAGATTTTATGTCTCAGTCCAGTGTTGGCGTTTGTATGTATGTGTGTGATGTAGATCATTGTTATTATCATGACATGGATTAAAACAGAAAACTTTCAAATCTGCAATTTTAATTATTTCTGAATATCAATTAAATGCTTATTATAGCTAGAAACAAAATAGATTCACCTATTGTTACTATTTTTATACTTTGGCAATTATGAGTTATTATTAGCTAAAGGACAACAATTACTTATGTTCTGAGGTGAAGTTTTGTCATTATTATTCACTTTAGCATCCACATTTATATTATTTTGATTTCTCCAGAGTTCCTTAGATGTGTGTGTGTGTGTGTGTGCATATATGTGTGTGTCTATGTATGCTTGTACATATATATACTTATGATATTTGTACATATATATATATATATATATATATATATATATATATGTGTGTGTATGTATCTGAATGCTTGCATATGAATAAATATACATATACATATGTGGAAACAATTTCAGACAATAGTGAACAATACAGATAGTAGTAGCATTTAAATCAAGTTTGTTATTATTTTGATAGACGAAACTACTATTTTCCATATTGTCCACCCAATAACATATATATATGCATACTTAGTTAATGGTTCCTTTCAAGAAATATATTTGCTATGCCCATGAGCAAAAGCTAGAAAAATATGAGAACTAACAAAGTTTATCGATAATGGGGTATTACTTGGATGCTCTGGGTTATATGTGATAGTGTTCAAGATCCCAAACCATGTATAACCCCTGGGTCGATATCTAATATATATATATATGTATACTGGGATGTTCAGAACTTATACCATATTGTTGAAAAGGAGGTAAAAATGAATACAAATGTAAATAAATTTGATTTTTTGAATTGATGGCACAGGAGATAATTGCCATGATTAGCGATTACTATTGCCCAAAGTCAAGGCAATCTTTTCTTTCTCCTACCAATAAGATTTTGGTATTTCTGATTGGAAGAAAGCTGAGAGACCTGAAATAATGTTTTCCTCATTTCACAACATCCTGGTACCAAGAAATTATTCTAGTTATTGGAACAAATGATAATCTAGAGGCACCAGGTCTGAAGATGATGGAAGATAAAGTGAAACTTTCCAGTGAAATGATTTTATTTTCTCCTGGGTTTGATTTGCCGAGGACTTGTATTGTCATGCTTGAGGATGACATCCTTTCTGTTCACCAAAGTTGTGCATCTCTGGTGTAATGTACCATTAACATGCTTGAATTGTGGATAATAAAGGTCTGTGATGATGATTTCTCTTCAGTGGATGGTATCTTTCATGTTCCTTCAGATGCATAGCAAAACCTGTGGATGAAGTCCTAGTTTTGGTGCTATGAAATGTCTAAGGATAATAACCACCGCATTTGTTGTTAACATACAGAACTATTTTTCATCTGAAATAATTTAGATAAGAAAAAGGTTTTAATTCCAGATCAGTAGGCTGTTGTGAATAGGAGAACATTGCACTTAATTCTCTGGTGAGATTTCATGAAAAAATCCTAATTGCACCTTTTCAATAAATCTTTGTTTCAAAATGATGTCTTCAAAAGATCATTATCCAGAATGATTGGTCTTCCAGAGCGAAGCTTGTAATAAAGGTCAGTCATCCTTTTAAAATTTGTTAAACCATTACTGGCATTTTCTCACAGTCAATACACTTGGGTACATAGCACAAATATCCTTCATTGCTTGTGTTGCATCATTGCTTTTATGAAATTCTATAAGCATGAGCATGCAATGCAAATATGACTGTCTCCTACAGGGCTTAAAATTATATAAGTTATAAATGACACAGCCTGATAGAATTGATCTACATCTCATTGTTTAGTATTTAACATGGAGGATGATTACCCATATGAGGCAGAGAGTGTGGACTTCATGGGAATCAGTACTCAACCATCAGCTGTCATGCAATAACCTGTAAGCAGAAGAACTAACCTAAACTGGAATATTGGTCTGTGTTAACTATTATCTGCTACCGACACCAGTCAACCTCAAGGTGTTTGGTTTGATAAAATCTGATGCTTTTAACCTATGCAGAGAAGAGGTTCTTTGGAGTATATTCTTGCAGGATGCAATACTGAACTCAAGTTCACATGGAGATACAATTAGATATTTGCACTAGATATTTTGCACACAGACTTCAACAAGGCAATTGGGTCCCTGTAAAAGAGAACAGCACCATAATCAAGAAAATGAGAGAAACAGTAGAGAACACCTGGATTTTGATGACAGAAGGGGGAAAGGATGAGTTAAGAGAAATGTAAGTTCATGTGTTTGACAAAACCAGCAGAATACACACAAACTTACCCTTTTATGGATGTATTTTATGAAGGTAGGCCTGATACTTTTGGTACCATTATATCAAATTGAGTTTGTCAGTATACTTTCACCTTTCGTATTGTTTTTATGTCAGTCATTTTTATTTATTTCCAAGTTGTACCTGGTCACTGTTTTGTTCATATCATCTTAAACATTAAAGGAATTAAATAGAATGTCTGTTAAGAGAGAAAGGAATCGATATAGAAATATAGAAGTAAATGAAAGATATTACAGATAACATTAACTTTCCTTTGAGAATGAATTCGATAATGATAGTACAGTTCACTTTCTCCACTGTGGATAATATTTATTTGTTTCCCCATGATATGTATATGAAATTCGAAGCAGTATTAAATAAACTAAAAAATCATGGTCAGTTTTCACTAGAACTTGAGGAATAAAAAACTGATGCTAACTTATGTAATTCTTTAACTCAATTAAACATAAGTATATGAAGGGGAATCAATGTCTGTAGATTGATATGTAATTATTATATGAATTTTGATCTGGAATTTTCATTGTATAATGTCTAATCTACGTGATTAATATTCTCCATTCAGTTATATGCATTGAAAAGAAAGGAGGTTACATTGAAAATAAATAATTTCAATGCTTTTTTCATCATTAGGCTTTGGGCTCATTTATCTAACTCATTCACTCTCACTCTCTCTCTATCTATTTATCTATTTACACATGTATATATTGTACTGAGTCATAACAAAAGTAAATATATACCTCTATTTTCAATCAATGACCTTTGATTTATCTGATCTTCTAAATCAGAATATATCTGACCAGGCAACACTGAGAACGCATAGCAAATCTTTTGTAGAAGGCTTTCTGGACATTTTCGTTATTTTTCAATCCAAAGTGGTTCATACATATTCAATCAGATTCATGTCAAGAAATTGACTTGGGCCATGGGAGTCACTCAAGACCTGACCTATGGATTTGCTTTCTTCCATTAGCAAATTGTATGATCCTATGATTAGAAGTATATTTCCCAATTCTTATAGGATCTGATGTTGATTAATTTTTTTTACTTTTAATTGACCAATATCCTCTTTTGAAATCTGACTCTGAAGCTCCTTGACTATGTTGCTATGTGAAGTGATAATGCTGTTTTTTTTTTCTTACATTTTTATACTAGATAGAGGAATTGTCACTGAGTATACCTTTATGAAATGTAAAATCTGAATGGATTAATGATATCGATTTGACTGTGTATGTATGTGTGTGTGTGCATGCGTGTATGCCTGTATTGTTTATTTTAACCTGGGCCATCAGGATAGTGTCTTCATGCAATGAATAAATTGAAAAGAAAAAACTTTGTAAAGCAGCAGATATAACAGAGCATACCTACATCAACTGAAAAACTATTGGAATCTTCATCATATTGTCTATTATGAACAAGTGAACAGACGAAAGCAACTGCTAAAACAACTCAACATTCAGCAGAAAATATTGCGCAGTTGAGATTGTTGATAGACCTTTTGCACATTTTCATGTTTTCATATTAGTCTTCATTTGCTCAATTTTTGAATAATGGATGACTATGGTCTGGAGAATGCCTAGTCAAAAATTTCATTTGAATTGATTACACTGCAGTCAGATTTGATAGATTTTTGATTTCAGAATGGGGAATAATTTTGAACCCTTGTTATTCATAATTCTGGAGTGCATGGAAAATATCAATCAGAAAAATAAATATCTATTCTGCAGGAAAAACTTCTCTCAATATTCATCGATGGTTATTTGGATAGAAAAAACAAAATTCTTTTTATGAGGAGTGGATCTCAATGCCATACAAAAGAATTACAACTTAAGAATGGCCAATCCAAAAAATATTGAGATTCTCATGGCCAAATCACTCTCCAGATGTGAATCTTATTGAACATGTCTGTTATGTTTTAGTTCATATAATCAGGAAAATATCCAGAAAATCTTAGTTTTGCATCTTGAATGAGACCTAGTTTCACAAGCAAAAATAGCTGATAAATTTGATGCCTGGAAGAGTAAAAATTAAAAACCTGTTAAAAGTAAGCTTACCAAATTTTAATCAACTTAGTAAAATGTTCACAAATCATTTAGTTCACAGAATAAAGGTTTTTGCTTAAGATTAGAGATGTCTATTTACATTTGTCTCATTTCTGTATATATATCAGTATGTGTATATATAAGTTTATATGCATTGGATTAGCCAAAAAATATGCTCTGTTTTTGTTATTAGATGGCAATAGTGTTGGTTAATCTTGTTTAAAAATGCTTTTGATGATATTGTAGAGGTTTGATTCTAACATGGTAGATGAAAAAAATGAGCAACATTTTCGGCATATTAGGATTTTTTTTCATTTGAGAAAGGTAAAATCTGACTTAAATGCAAAAAATGTGCAGTTTATAAAGGGGATATTGTGAATTATCGTATGTATCAAAATAGTTTGTGTAGTTTTATGCTAGAGATTTATTACTCAAGGATGCTCCACCAATTGATCTAATGGTTGAGTTTGATATCAATCGAAGCAAGTTGGAGGAATAGCCAACAAAAATATTCAAATCAAGTGTTGAAAATCATTTCCTCCAGTTTAGTTTGTTTTGTCATTTTGATGAGTAGCTCCTGCAAAAATTAAGCAAAGAAACCCTACCTTACCATATTTCTGTGTGATTTGCTTCTTAAACATAATAAAAATGTTCCCATTAATAACAAATGGTGATAGGCAACAAAAAGTGGATACTTTGCAATAATATAGAATGCAAGTGATTATGGGACATATGAAATGAATCACCACTAACTTAATCAAAAGCTTTATCTGGTGAAGATGATGCTGATTTTGTCTACCAGAAGAGAAACTTTCTAGAGAACCAAAAATTGATTCAAAGAAGTACTGCTCCCAATTAGAGTGATTCAAGCTAGCAATCAATAAAAGGCATCCACCCTGAATTAATTTAGAGAAAGGGTGTAATATTCGATCAGGATAATACTAGACAACATGTTCCTTTGGTGATGAGACAAATCATTATAGTTTTGCTGAAAGTTTTCACAAATATGCCATATTCATATTGCACATAAAGATAACCATTTATTCCAGTCTTTGTAGAATTTAAAATTCTTTTAACGAAAAAAAATTAAATTTCCTGGAAGACTGCAAAAGTCCCCTATAGCAGTTCTTTGCTTAGAAAGATAAGAAGTTCTGGGATGAGGTAATGAAATTGTTGGAAAGGTTGCAAATAGTAATAGAACATGGTAACTATGTTGTACATGAAGTTAATGTTGAAAATTTAGAAAGATTGTCCTTTATTTCAACTCATGAATGGAATCACTTTTTTTGGCAACCAAATTGACTATTATAGCATCAGTTTCAAGAAAATAACACAATATAAAAAGAACTAAATTCATCATCTAATATATGTATTCTACATATTTATTATTGGTGTTTAAGCAATGTTTTATTTTGAAAGTACACCAAATCACTTCGTATTTCCCACATGTCTTCAAATAAGATGAACTAATTCACTGATTTGGGCTCAAATTAACTAACACATCAGATGAAACATATTGCAATTAATGAGAAGAATGCTATAGAATGTATATTCAATGATATAAAATATAGGATTCCTTTAAAGGTTTGTTAGGACTGTAGTGTAAACTAGTATCTATTTTTTCAGTTTATACAAAGCAAAAGAAATATGTTACACAGTCAATAGGGAAGGTGAGAATATGCTGATTTTCATGCTATCTAATTTTAACTAATTTTAGTCTCATTCACTGACAAATGATATATATATGTATGTTAAGAGACTGGGGTATTAATAATGAAGAATAGAAAAAAAAAACATTTACAATTTATTAGTATCCACCTCACTTTAATATGGCAGAAAAACAAGTCAACTTGGGAAAAATAATGTGGAAGTTTAGAGTATTAAAAAATCAAATAAAAAACATGGATTTTAATCCCTTTGCTCAGAACTCCACTAAAATAGTCTACTCATTGCCAGAGAAGATTGCTTTTTGTCATACACTGGGGAAGGAGAAGGGGTAAGTGTATTAAATGAAGGATGTAAGAAAAAACAAAAATAAAAGTAAGCTCTGTCTAAATTCCTCTAGGGTTCCTGTGGTGTATCAGATCTGTTGCTCAGGAAACCCCGAACTAATGACCACTGAAGAAGTCCATGGCTACACTTCCTAGACCAAATGTTGATACAAAACAAGAACAGTAACCTGAAAAGAGAACTCCAAGAATACTTTTCTGGGCTTCACAAGTGGAGCACTTGGCTAAGGGCAAGGCTCAATAATATTTTAAAATAAGTTCTCCTTCTACAGTAAGTGTTGACAGCTTGACAAAGGAAGAATATTGCTCTTTGTGGCCTTGGGTGCCTCAGTTGAAATGTGTCAACAAGACTGAGGCATCACTCACCTGGCTGGTAATACTCTGGTCTAGCAAAAGTATTCCACGGCAAAAAAAGGTGGATTCTCCAGAGTGCATACATTGCAGTGATTTGAAGCAAACCCTTGACCGCATCTTTTTACATTGCAAGAATATAGGATTGTTGTGAAAACCTTTTCATAGTTCACATGCTCCCTGGACGTTTTTTGTGTTTCCAAGATACTTCTGTGTGCAGCAGTGTAGCATTTTCTTTAAACAGGAGGAGACACTCTGTTTCTGTGTTTATTGGCAGATGTAAGAGTCAGGATTTAGATGACATGTCAGAAGGAATGAAAGTGAATCTTTTTCTTCCAATCAACTGATTTGTTACTTAAACATCAGCTTAAAGTGAAGGTCAGAGGCAAAAGAAAAACATGAATGGATGTCATATGCTTGTGCAGCATAAGAGGAGCTAACCTATAGTGACATTTCGGAATTAATTGCTGATAAGAGTCTTGCACACTGGGAGTGATCTGTTATCCCAGCCCTAAAAGATAAGGTCAAAATTGTTTTTGCTAAATTTAGCTTGGGAATGGTTAATTTTGCTTACCCCATGATCTCTTGAGTTCTATGTTGTTGTAAAGTATCCACTTTTCATCACCTGTCAATTTTTAAAAAAATGAAACTTTTTCATTACATTTAAGTGGCAAATTATATAAGTAAGTTCTTTTACCATATCCAAACTGGTACAGATGTTTTTCAATGCTTGACTTGAATGTTTTGAGTATATTGTCTATCTTCTGCATTGTCTAAAATTGATCATTCTCATGAAATTTCTTGATTTGATTGCCAACCATCTCAATGAGTTTGCCAGACTGCAGAGCATTGTTCGGTAAGAAATCTACAGTATGAATTTAGCAAACCACTTTTGACACATTTGATCAATCAAAGTACTCTCTCCATAAACTACTCAATTTTTTTGGCAGCCGAGTTGCATTTCTACTTTTCTCAGAATGAAAAAAAACATAATATGCCTTGCATTGGATGATCTGTTTGTTTTTCTGAGAAGTTCCTTATGATGAAAGGTTCCCAGATGCTGTTGATTAAGATGCTTGGTCAGCAATTTGGTTTAACTGAACAAAGTATGTGGGCTGCTTCCTTTAGGCATAGTATTCACCAATCGGTCTTCTTGTCAATAATTTACTCTTCATCCTATAAAGGTCTGTGCCTATCCTGCTCCATCCAAGTATGGTCTGCTATGCCAGATTTGTATGTGTCACCACTTGTTTATGGCTTTCCTGTGTTCTTCAATTCTTATTTGTGTCTACCATAGCTACGTAGAATGAAATATACACAATTTCAGGTCATTTTTTTTTTTTAGTAGTTGGTTTAGTTTTGAAAACAGCAAAAGCACAACCCAGATATACAAAGAACGGATGTGATGTGTCCAGTCCAATCAAGCATGCACTCTGAGAACCAATAACACCTGATGAAGACCGGAGAGTACATGTCCAAAACTTCCTGAACATATTGACGAGAAAAATAGTTTAACCATATCATACTAAATGATTAATACACCTCAACAAAATTCAGACAAGAATTGTCTTTCATTATTTTTGATGTATGATTATTCAATATATATATTGAGAAGGTTTGTATGTATGTTCATCTTCTCCTTCCAAAAGGTGAATTGTTGCTATAGGTATTTAATTAAGGTACCCCTAGAATGTGCTAGCATAAAGAATGCATTAAGCACAGAGCTGCAATAAAAATAGCTGAAACATATTTCATTTCTGACATGAAAACTATGTTTTCACTGGATATCCAATTGTGTTTTATATTGCTGAATATGCTTTCATTAACAGCAATACTTTCCAGCCTGAACAACACTGGGCATTTTTCTAGTTAACCAATATTTGAAGGTTCAGTGATATCAATGTATTCAATATCATAGTGTTTTTTTAATATGACTTGTAAGCATGAAGCTATCAGTCAATTACTGACATATTTTTTTGAAAAGCAAGTACATTATCTGGGTATTATTAACTTATTTATTTTTTCAATTGTCCTCAAAAGCGTATGCTATCAAAATGAAATGATTTCTTTGATATTCGTTTAGGCTCATTAGATATTCTTTGATTGAGGCTTACATTGGGAGAATGTTTATTTGATACATAGAAATACTTAAAATTATGAATGAGGAGAGAAAAAAAAAATTTATTATTAAATCTACTCATAAGATATTTAATTCTATGATATGGTATTATTTCAATTTTTATCATTTGATGATATCTTTTTTTCATAGATTATCATCCAACAGAACAATACATTTGTGAATTTATTCTTGTAAAAATGTTCTAAGACTTGGACAAATCTATTTCGATAAATCTCTTTTATACTCATCCATAATTAGAGTTTTAAGACAAACATGTATTTTTTCAACCTAAGAAAATATTCTTTTCATAAATGCCTATGTAGTGTATACTAAGTACTTGAAAACTTTTTAATGATGTGGTAATAATGGTCAAGTTTGATAAGTGTTTTGAATATTGTTTTAAAATAATAAAAAAATAACCTATTTCTGGAAAGAAAACACATGGATTTTCTTTACATATGCAATTATTTTTTAAAAATTATTTTTGTCTGACTAAGCTTGAGCTTAAACAAGTTTTAATTAATTTTTTAGTAAAGATGAATATTTATTTGAACAATACATTTTTATTTTTATTTATATGCTATATTTTTTTTTTTATATTAAAACTTTAAATCTTTTTTTGCAGGTTTATTATTGCATTCATTATGGATGATTGAAGCCTACATATCTTGAACTCATAGCAACTACCACTTGGTGGTCGCCAGTTTACTGAAAATCTTTATGAAATTTGTTGGTAAGTGAAGTGTGCAATTTTGTCCATAGTCTAAAATGATTTCTTTTGTTTTTCATTTACAAAAATTGATATTTGTGCTTGTTCTTTCATCTAAAATATTCTATTACATATCACTTCAGTATATTTTCAAATTGATTAAAGATTATGTAGTTGTTATATTTTGAAAAAGGACTGCATAATATTATCAAATAGGTTTCATTCTATGTCAAACATTTACAATTAATGATTATGATATCCTTATATTTATGCAGTTATTATTGATTTTAAAGTGCACGACTGACTCTTGGACTGTTGGTCTTTTTTTTTTACAGTGTTGTTTTTATCATACATATTGTCATGTTAGAACTCCATCACTTGAAATCTATTTTACCTCAGTATTTTCATTATAACTTCATAATGACATCAGTTTTTTTTTTTTATTGAAATGAATGTGAGCAAACGCTAAATTTTCATGTAGAATAGCTGTTAATGTCACTTTCTGTTTGATGGACTGTACTACTTTATGAAGAATATACAATCGTTTGATTTGACATACTCAATAGAACAAAGTAGGCTCAAATACAATCTTAGTCAAGACAAAAAAATACAAGACTAATTTTTTAGATCATTATATTTTCTTCATGATTACTTTAATCATAGTAACAAGTGATTCATTCAAAGTGGATATGTTGCAATAAGATGATAATTAAAAAAATCTTTTTAAAGGAAATAATTCATGTAGCTTTTAAAGTAAAATGATATTAAACTCTACTGAATTTACATGTTCAGTTGTCTGAACAAATACTAAGGGTGATGGGTGTATAAAAATTAAAGTAACAAAGATTAAAAACACGAGTAAGTCTTTAACATTACATGCATAGGTTAGAGAAGAGTAGAACTAGCATTCCAAGGGAAATAATGAATCACCACTACCCATATAGTTTGAAAAAGTGATGATTAGTTAATAAATTACTTCTCTCACTTTTTGCTGGGCTGTGATCACTAAAAAAGGTTTGAATTTTCGAAAAAACAAGCGGGCACAAACTAGTGACCAATTTAGCAAAAACTTGACAGGTGTTTGTGTGCAAAATTCCAAGTTTCTAGTATGAATAGTAAGAGCAAGGTAAAATTTGGATAGATACATAGATTGATATGAATGTCAGAAAGTACAAATAACCTAAACCCAACAACAGTGATTAAACCAGTCTGTTGTGGGTAGCAGTGATTAAGAAGATGATCTATACTCTCTAAGAAAAAGTACAATGCTATGAAAATTCACCCATCAGTGTTAGGTATTCAGCTTGTATGCTCAATCATCTGATCTTGTGAGTGAAAAATCTGGAGAATATTAGCCAACCTCATCATCCAAGGTCAATTCCAATCCTTCATTTTTTGTTGCTTTTACTGCTCATGTATTTTGATGTTTATGTTATACCTCTCAAAAAAAATTATTAAACTTAGCTTAATTTGGTACAAGACAAAATACAAGAAATGTAGGGTGGGAAGACTGTATTGCACCAATCTTCCAAGCAAGGCAGACCTTTCTGTCTTGAAAATCAGCATTCAATATCTTGACTTTTACCTGAATTTGATTGCTAACTATTAGCACTAGTAGGAAATATGTAACTATTTTAACCACAATGCTAGCCTATATATGCATTCATCAGAGCAATTGCAAACTGTTGCCAAAAAACGTTTCCTGAATTCAAACAGTAGAATAGCTTTAATTATATATTAGCAACACTGAATATACTATTACTTGCATTATAGTTGGATTTTTTTTCATTGGCACCTTCCTTAAAGTTCCTGTTAGTATTAGAAACAAGGAGAGGCTTCCTTTTTTGCATTGTCTATAATCAGCTACACTCTTGTACACAATTAACTCTCGGTTATATGATATAGAATTTATGGACATACTAAACAATCTATTAGTCAAAACATTAAAAAAAGGTCTGGTTAGTCACTTAATAGCTAATGGAACTTGACCAATGTCTTTTCACAGCATGCCATGTTTTGGGTGATCAATCCAAAAATTGAAAAAAGGGGATTATCAATGGATAAGTTACATATCTTGTCTTCTGTTGGATGACTAAAAGTGCGAATGTTGCCAGATACAATGTAAGAGACTAATTTAGCATAAACTTACTTTGTTACGTTATACATTGAACCCACCACTGAGAAACTATTTTCAGAAAGCAAAAAAAAAATTTTCATCCCTCTAGCTCTATTGGTGTGGTCTGTGTGCTCAATGCATATATAGGTAAATAGCCCGACAGCAATCACTTGAAAACAGAAGAAAAATATGTTGACTACATCAATAGTTTTCATTGATAGTTCCAAAACAGAATAGTGAAGAAGGTGAAAATGTTTCTTCAGGATATATTCAATTCCCTATTTGTCAGGAGAAATCTGTCATCTTCAATCTCAACTAACTTCCTTTTTTCTATCAGTTCATCTAAGGAGTAATGTCCAGATTTCAGGTTAGGAAAAATATGAAAAACTCATGTTTAATTAGTATTTATCCATTAAAGTGTTCCATCATTATCAAAAGCTTTCTTCCAGTGATTCACAAGCTTCATAATACTATTTTTGTAAAAGTATTTTGGTTCAGAAGAAAAGAATTGGTAGTTTCCACTTTCTCATATGTTTTAAGAACCAGTCAATCAAGATGGTTCTGTAAATTTCAGAATTGGTAGTAACCATATAGAGCAAAATCTGAAGAATAAGGAGGGTGAGGACATTTTTTCTTGGACAAGGTCTTCAATCATTTAAATTGTGATCTCTGATGTGTGGGCCATGCAATTTCATGGGACATCACATGTTTACAACTTATCAAAGTGGGCCTTGTATCTCTTGAAACTATGTTTAAATTCTTTAAATGCTGAAAATAGACGTGAACTGTAATTGTAACATTGACTGGTAGCAACTGAAGGTGGACCAAAACAAACTCACCAAACACTTGCTAAAACTTTCCTTAGACAGAGGTTCTTTCTGCATTGTCCGCATTGCTTTGCCAGTGAACCATTGAATGGCTGGACTTGTGAGCTAATTCTTCAATTGTAGCAGCACTATTTCTACTGAGGCCAGACAAAAGCAGGTTATTTTGAATCTCAACAGGATGATGTACTTGTGGCACATCTCTTATACTGAGGTAACTTTTTCTAAACTACTTTCAGCACTTTTTGTTTAAAGAATCTACCCTATAAAATTATGAATATTTTGTGTTACTTTTACATTACAATTTTCCTTTCTAAACTCATAAAGCATTACATGTTGTAAATCCTTCACAGACATGTTTATCTTCAGGAGGATCAAGTTAACTAAGCTAGTTGGAATGTATCATGATGACACATTAATTGAACTGAATAAACATATGGAGAGACCACAAGACAGCACAATACATCCAGGAGGAGACAAAAGTCAGAGACATCATAGAATCCATTAAAAAATCTCTAATGGTAATGGGCTGGCCATGTTGCAAGAATGACAGACAACCGATGGACATCGTGACTCACGCCATGGATCCCCAGAGATCACGTGCACAACCGAGACTAGCAGAGTATCAGATGGAAAGACGAGCTAGACAAATTCAGAAAGTACTGGCTTGGTGATGCCCACAATAGCGAAGTGTGGCGAATCCTGGGGATAAAAAGTTAAAAGACTGATGATGATGATGATGATGATAAACACACATTAGCATGTATTGTTATCATTTGTCCATTTTAAAATAGCAAAAGTGTCATAAAATCTATCATTATCAGATTTCAGAAGTTACTTAAGGGATGACCTAATACATTCAACAACTCAACATAATCATTCTTGTTACAAGAGTTTATCAATAAATAGTATTCTTAACACAATTTCTCGTAGTTACAATAAAGAAATCAAATGGTGGAATTTAATTTCATTTCATGCTGCCACCTACTCATGCAATACTTGGCCAAATGATTATCATATAATCCAATCCTATGTTCTCTTCTGGTTATGGTTCCTTATTGAACATCTGGTGATATGCAAGACTGCATTTTCATAAGTGCCACAGATGGTGGCACCCAACCTTAAACCACAGGCTTGCTTCCTTGTAATTTTGAATTAATAACCATTGCTGACCAGGATAAATGAAATTTTATGAATTTATGTGAATGGTTACCATTTAGAATTCTTCTTACTACTACTATTTGTAAAAAAAGTTCTTGTGGACTTAATTTTGCAGACCTTCATGATGATAAATTTGATGAGTTCATATTTTTATTTGACATAATCTTATCAAAATTAAAGCCAGTTTTGAATAATCATCTCTTTAATCTATTTTTAATTATTAATCTATAACTTATAAATCAGGTAATCCTATGTTATATTTCAATGAACTTACTCTATCTGATGTATGATTTATTATTGCTCATTTGATTAGTAATAAGCCCTAAAAATGTAAAGGTAGAAAGTTGATTTTTTAACTGCTGAAAATGCTTAATATCAATATGAATAATTAAGATGAGCTAACAGAATATCAATTTCAATTAAAATGTAAGTACCATTATTTTGCAAAATTGTTATCCTGCTTACAATGGTCAATTACATTTAAATTGTAAATATTTCTACTCATTTTTGGTCTCTTTGGTACAGAAATTGAAGACAATTGGGTCTTCAGTTTCTGTAAAATCAATAACATACATAAATTGTTTATAAGTCAAATAAGTTGAAGATCAGTAATTTTTTTTTCAAACCCAAATCTCAAGTTTTCTGAACAAAGAGCAACCAAGGCAACCTCATCTATTATTCTCATTGAAATTTGTCTAGTTTTTTCCCTCATCTTAATTTCAGTTGTTTTTGTTTTTTTTACATAACTTTCAATTTGGACCATTGTTTCTATGGCTATGAATAACAGCAAATTCAGAGGTAAATAATTGTATATTTTCTGATTTGTGTATATATATATATATATATATATATATATATATATATATATATATATATACATATATATATATATATATATATATATATACTTTTATATATATATATATATACATATACTTTTATATATATATATATATATATACTTTTATATATATATATATATATATATACTTTTATATATATATATATATATATACTTTTATATGTATATATATATATATATATATATATACTTATATATATATATATATATATACTTTTATATATATATATATATATATATATATATATATATATATATATATATATATATATATATATATATATATATATATACATATATATATATATTTATTTATACACACACATAAATTTGGTTGTCTGTGATCATCACAAATGATCCAATTGGAAATTTTAAAATATTTCATGACCATAGCCAGATTTGAATGAAATAAGTGTGAATCAGCTTCTGCTGATCCATGAAAGTCTTCAGAAAAAAAATTTAGTATTATATTGAACCATCCAAGTAATATTTTTTACACCTATCGCAGCAGGAAATAAGCTTCAGCTTTGTCATATTGAACTTTTTTCTATTTTCTGTGATGAAAAGTTTCATACAGAACATATTCATTCAAAAGTGATTGTTTGAAGGATTAGTATTGGATCAACCCAAAAAGTTTATTTGGTTTTGTCAAGTAAAAATTAGAAAAAAAAAAAGTTTTTTTCATTTTCTAACTATATTTACTTTTAATTTGTATTTATTGTTTAATATTTTGTTCCACCATCTTCTGCCACCTTTCAATCAACTTTATAATTCCAAAGCTCCCAAAACTTTTCATCTTTTACAGCAAAAAAACTGCTCTAGTTTCTTTTTGCAGTCTTCTTGGGAATTGAAATTTGTTTCATCCACCAAAGAAGCATGCAGTCCAGTATTATTCTGAGGGAACATCACACCTTTTTCTCAACTAATTCTGGATAGACACTTTCTGTTGATTGCTGCATTCAGTTGATTTAATTGGGGGCAATGCTTGTTTAAATCAATTGTTTGGTTCTCTATAAGGATTCCGGAGTAGAGGAATCCCTTTTAATCGTACCATATGCATAGCCTGATTATTATTGGTACAGTTAGTGGTGATTCATTTCATTCATCTAGAAATCTCTTGCATACCATGTTGTAAGGTATCCTCTTTTTATCACCTATCCCAATTTGTTAAAAAATGAAACAAGTTGCAAATGACATACAGAAATATGTCAGTTGGCTGAAGTACATTTCTACAATAGACATTTAACCAACTGGCATTTAACCGGACAGACATTCAGCCAACTGTTCAAACGGATGAATAAACAAATGGTTAAATGGAATAGATTTGTTTTTCCTTTTGATACATGAGAAATGAGCAGTCAGAGTGGGAATCGATAATTGAACAGGTAGCAGCGGAAATGGTATTGAGTAAACTGAAGATGAAGTACCAGATATCAAACACAAGACAGACATCTGTCATTGAGAAATATAGGGAGTATCCTAATATTGACTTCTGGATAACAATAGCCCTTTAAATATTTATGAACATTTTGTTTTATACTGCAATTTTTTATAAAGCAATTACATTATAATTGATATCTTTCTATAGTTTTTATCATTTGTTTCATAAAGGAGTTACATTGCAGAGAGGAAATGAAAATAGTCAGTCAAAATTTCATATTTTCACTCAGATATATGTCTGTTTAGTGGAATGTATGTTGGTGAAACGTTCGTTCAGTCAAATGTCCATCAGCAAATTGTCTGTCAGTTATTTGTTGGGCCACAGAAATATGTTCCAATATGTGAAACTTAGCAAAACACTTTTGATACATTTGATCATTCACAGTACCTCCTCCTTTACCTGGCCAAATGTTTTTTTTAGCATTTAAGTCGAATTCTTAACTTTCTTGTAATAAAAAATCATAATAATGTTGCTTATTTTCTTCAATCTTCAATGAATCAATAAGCCAATTTTGACAATTTTTCTGAAAATGCATGCTGATATAACAGCTGCCAATATATGAAAAGCAATCATTTTGAATCAAGTTGAAAACAAACAAAAACTTCAAAAATAAGAAGATCCCATTAATCGTAAAAAGAAAGGTGTATAACCAACGCATCCTCCCAATAGTCACTTATGGAGCTGAAACATGGAACCTAACCAAGAGACAGATCCGAAAATTGAGAACCATGCAACGTGCGCATGGAAGAATTATGCTGGGCCTCACATGGAGAGACCACAAGACAGCACAGTACATCTAGGGAAAGACAAGTCAGGTACATCATAGAATCCATTAAAAATCTCAAATAGCAGTGGGCTGGCCATGTTGCAAGAATGGCAAACAACTGATGGACATCGTGACTCACGACATGGATCCTGTGAGATCACATGCTCAACCGAAGTCGGCAGAATATTAGATGGAGAGACGAGCTAGACAAATTCAGAAAGTATTGGCTCCGTGATGCCCATGATAGAGAAGCGTGGCAAATCCTGGGGAAGGTCTATGTCCAACGACGGGCGTTGAAAGACTGATGATGATGAATGACAAAAACGGAACAACTAAGTAAAAACGTTATTCTTATTAATAGACCCGCTGTTGAGTGAAAAATCATGCAAGATATGACAAAAGTATCAAATTTGGAAATAAAAAGCTTCCAATAAGAGGAGACAAGTGATTCATGGTCAAATCATTGGTTCAAAATATCATATTTTTTTTATCATAACTCTGCATTTTCATCTTGAAATGTTTACATATATGACCTATTTCCTCACATATCATCAAGCTCCTTGCCAGAGGCAAAGCTCACTGCACTATATGAGAGCACCTTTTGCACTTACTGTGGTCTCTGCATGCAACTTTGCATCCACATTAGATTAGTTTGTTGCAGGACTTTGATGCTTCAGAGAGGTTTGTCCAGTGTGGTCGCCTCAGTTGGATGGGTCAGTGAGGACTGGCTAGGCAATAAGACTTTGGCACCATATATATCCAGCCTGATACACAACATGTATGATATGCTGCACAACTGCTGCTTGAGCTAGTAGAATATTCTCAATGACACGTTATCCATAGCCTGATAGCTTTTTCCTAGCTCTATTCAGTCTACTCAAGGAACATGTCTTAACGTATATGATAGCAACAAATCTTTCAATCTCATGCAGAACAGCTGACTTGTATCATTTATGATTTCATAGTGTGCTTGGGCTGCCTCTGTAACTGAAGTTTAAACCTCCCAGGCTTACCATGCTGATTTTTTCTCTTTCCATGGAAGAATGTTACAAAATCACACCTTAATAGTACATTGAACATCAGTAAGCTTTTACTTTTCAGACTACCAAGTTTAGTACAGATTTCATAGGCAGACATGTATTCTCCTTTACTCCAAAAGTTATTATAACTCCCCCAAATTCAATATGTCGAAGAAGATGACAACAAGAACCACTATATCAGTGCTATGTGTTCTTATTAGGACCTTCTTTTACAAAATGATTTGCTGGAAAAATCATCTTGCTGACAGGGAACACCAGATTATTTGATGAAACTTGTGATGTTTTTTTGGTCATGTGTTCATATCCTGAATTCTCAAGGCCTGGCCTGGCCCTTCCTTGTTTGTATCAAGGCTGAGAAAGTTTTCTGATTTACTGATATAGGAGTATCTGATAAGATGCATCTTTTCACAGATCCCACTCCTTGGCCACAAAGCTCTTGCGCACCATGTTTCAAGCTGTCCTCAAATTATCCCATACATCAATTTCCTCAACTGATTCCAGTTGGGTTACTACATCTGAACAGAAAATACTGTCAGCATAATCTTTGAATGTTTTCTAGCCTCTGGGTGACAACATGTAAACTAATGCAGCATCATCATATAGCTCAACTTGAAGATATGCAGCAGCCTGTACTTTCTCTAAATCTATTTCAATGATAAATTCCAGGTTAGATTTCTTCCCTTGTCTTGGCTAACCCATATCTGAGATGGATGGTAGGCAAGAACAATTTCCACGAATGAAGAATTTTTCAAAGTCTCCTACTCAGATCTGAAAAGATATGTACAATCTTTGCGGTAGCTTTTAGAGATGAGAATTGTGCTTGAGATTTCTTCACCACCTCTAACTTGTTTATAGGGGAAGCATGCAACAGATCAATTGTTTGCCTATTTTATATTGATCTCCTCATATCATGGATCATTGGCTGAAGCTTTCATAATTTTGTCACATTTTATATGATTCTTACAATGAGACTCTTGACAGCTGGTCTATGAGGATTTATTTATGACTAAGTTCTTGTGTTCACCATTACTATAAAGGAATTTTCCATTCATAAGCAATTTTAACAGTATCTGTAGCAATTAATTCCTAAGTTTTATACTCAAAATCATTGTCAAAAATCAAATAATCATTAGTAAGGAATACCAAGAATGAAATTAGAGAATTCATTAGTTCTGAACATATATTTCAAATAAAGAGATGGATAGAACTAGAGATAATAATCTGAACTTCAATCAGAAAGCTCCAAGTTGGCAGTAAGGAAAAATCACTTCATCATTTACTTTTCTCTGTACATGTTTTGATGAAATACTTCCTTTTCATACATCAATAACAAAAATTGTAATACAGTTGAAATGATGTTCTTTTTTCATTTAGTTAATGTTCATTGTATTCCTTGAAATATCTGTTCCAATCTATATCCTGTTCAGGAATAAATTTATCATTGAAAATGAACATTTTAATTTACTATTACATCAAAACACTATTTCTGGTGCAAATAATGAAACAATAAATTTTTTGTTTCTGCTTTTGTCTCTTCCTGTCACTATTATCTATCTATGTACCCCCACTCATGCATATATCTTAATACATCTGTATCTATACTGCAATTCTCTGTTGACACAAGTTTGATTAAAGACCATAGACAAGAAATGGTTTTTAAATTTTTTGTATAAGATTGGACAATACTTGCACACAATGAATCCAGACATGCATAAACAAGAAAAGTTAAATCAAAGATCAAAAGCATTCTTTGTCTATCATCTTTAATCAGACTTATATATATATATATATATATATATATATATATATATATATATATATATATATATATATATATATATAAATTTGGATATCTGTAACATTGAATTTACACACATGATCAAAATTGAAACTAAGAGGTATTTTTAAGAATTTGTGGCTATACTTGAATCTATTTGAGCGTGCTACCTACCTACTGGCTGTCAGACACTCCACCAATTGCGTCATGTTGACATCTTTGTTCAGCGTGATGAAAAATCCTAGCCATTGTAAGTAAACAGATCTTCTCAAATAAGCATATTTAGCTAATGTATTTCTGCAAAATTTTAAAAACAATTTTTTCAGAAAATGTGTCTCACTGGAAATTTTAGCACATATTAATTTTTCTCAAAAAATAAAAAATTCTGACGGAATAAACGTCTGATTCAGTGTTTAAAAAAATTATTTTTGAAACCTTTAGAATAGGGTTGTATTTGCATTGTAACTATGATGCTAAATAGGACCATTACTTTCCATCATATGGAAGTATACATTCAAAGAATTTGGTTAATTCCATTTGTTCTTTTTAGTTACTTCTTTTTTTTTGTTGAAAAAATATCAGGCAATCCTTCATTTGTGAAAACAAAAATTTTAACCACTGTCAAAATCGACTATGGATGCAGAAAAGAGCAAAAAGTATCAAGTGAATGAGTGTGTTGAAATTTGAAATTTACAATCATTGTTTAATACAATTAGTCATTTGAACAATTTCAGTCACTTTATTTTTGTTCTGTTCTGTATTCATAGTCGGTTTCGACACTGGTTCAAATTTTTGCCTTAAAATCGAAGGATTACCAAATATTATTTAGGATCAAAATTATAAATAGCATATTGGAATCATAAACCCAAACTTCTGCTTTCAAACATCTTAATAATAGATACTGGAAAAGCTGTGACTACATTGACTTGTCTGAGGATGCCTGGAAGCCTACGCAGAACTGCCTGAGAGTCTGCTCGAACCTGCCCAAGGTCATCACTGGGAATCCCTATGTATATATATGTATATGTATAGATATATATATGTGTGTATAGATATATATATGTGTGTGTGTATATATATATATATATATATATATATATATATATATATATATATATATATATATATATATATATATATATATATATATATATATATATATATGTCTACCATTGTGATTTTGTTTGCAAACTGGTTTTACAGATGTGTAGAAATTCTTGGTCTTGTGAGTGCCCCATTGGTGTTCCCTTGTGTCAGACCAAGCAGCATTTAGTAAAGTGGTGCTTCACTGTGGGGTAATGGTTATCAAGCTAGTCTAGTAATCCAGTGTTGTGAGTTTGATCCTCACCGGCTTCTCACACTGAGCTCAGTACACACACACATGCACACACACACAATGTGTGGACAATGGCCATATAGATGTGTAAGCAAATGCCAAGAAAATAAACCAACAATGGAATTTGAATTTACTTATTCAAGCCTTTATCATTGAATAAACACTAATCTCAGATATTCATTTCCAGTAACCCACTTATTGGGGATCTATTATCTATACATTGAGGATAAAAGTTTCAAATGGGGAATAACTAATGTGCTAAATCTTTATAAGTGTTGATCATGCTGAGATAGACTAAAAGTAAAAAGATTCTTTAAAGAAGTATACAAAAAATTCATTACTGACAATAAATTACTTCTAAAATCTTGTTACTCCATGATTTATCACCTTATCATTAGTTGTAGATGTAACAATATGGGGCTTGATCAAAATGGCATTCCTATTTGTTGACAATTAAAATTGATAAATATAAGATAAGTGAAATGTTGTTTCCATTTCTGCAAATTTATTTCAGTGACTTATAAACGTCACAATTATATACTGTAATTTGTTTGCAAAACAATAACAAAATAATTATAGCTGTATGGAACAATTACTTCCATTTCAATGCATTCATTTGTCAAATATTTAACTGTCTTGCAAAAACCATATCCATTATACTTATTTGTCGAACAATTCTACTTTTATAACTTACTATTTATCTTATGATGTTCCCTCAAACTATTTTTTTTCACTATATCTTGTGATTGTAATTTCTCCTTGAAATAAGTTTAACATGAAATTTGTACCTAGTATTCATTTTCATTACAAATATGACATACATTGAGTGATTTCTTTTTACCTTTCCTAATAAAATGATAAACATTTTATAGATAAGCAGAATCTATTTTAAAAAAAACTGATTTTATACCTTAAATCAATTTCGCATGCCTTACATCTCAACCAAAATATGTACAATGATCTTTTTTACTATATAAATTCATCTATGCTGTTGTTATTAGCATAAATATAAGTAAACATTAAAAGAAACTTCTCAGTCCTCAAATATCATGTTGATTGTTATACTCTATACAAGCTCACTCTTTCCTATACTTGCATACTTTATTGCCATGGCCCCCTTCTGAGCTCCTTTTGGGTTCCAGGGCCCCCTGTTACACAAGGATATGGCATGAACCAATAGTAAAAAAATTAATTTTCATTTCAGTCTATGGCCACCTTCACTTGTATCAGGGTCCCTAAGGGGGCATGTGACCCCTGTTGAGAATGGCTATTTTAGATGGTCATTTTAATTCTTCCAAACACACTTCCTGCCTTTTTTCAACAGGTTATCATTAATTTTCTGCCTCAAAGTTTACATGCAATTATTTTTCAATAATTCAACAATTTTATCTATCACTCACTAGTTACCTTATTGAATCTTTGCATATCAGGAGAGGGTTCATTGTTACATGCTAATCAAATGTGCAAATAAAAGATTCATTCATCTATGTGAGATGTTTAGCCTCATTGCACTTGTCTTTTACTGACAGTATTGGACGATGGGTCGAAAAAAGGTGTGAAAATAAGAGCAAGAAAAACGTGGATAGGTTTGAGAAAGTTGTCCCTGCATCATCAGATGGTCCCTACTTTTTCCCAGTTCCCTTGGTATTATCCTTTGCTACCCCGTGGAAAAGCACTATCCATTCAGGTGAGGCCATGCCTCCCTCTCTTCTAATGAAGCTGGCCAGTTTGCCTGACTGCCTGGCTCCTTCCAATTCACTTACCTGCCCAACTCCACTCCTTAGAAAGGTAGTGGAACAGGCCTGTCGTGTTGTGTCTTGTCATAACTAATCCTTCCCCCTCTCTACCCACCCTCCGAAGCTTTACACTGGTGTGTGGTGTGGTTGTGCTACTGTTGCTTCGTAGTACCTGCGGACAACAGCAGCTTCTGTTACCAAGGTAGTTTCTGGCTGTGTGTATGTGTCTGTATTTTCCCTTTCTTCCAACCAGTTTCTTTCTCTCTCTTTCTCTCTCCCACATTGTGCTTATCGACTATCTCTTAACCTTAGCTTATATGCCGAGGAAAATACTGAGAACCACCTGAAAACATGGCAATGTCATGAGACTAACAAGTTTCCTACTGGTCTGAGATTAAAAAGCACTGGGGAAAATCCCACCTGGACAATATCTTCATTGCCATGCCAGTAGCACCAAACCAACCCAGAGCAACCATTATTCTTGCTCTCATTAACACCAGGCATCAGTAGCTGACCAATAAGAGTTTGTTGTTGATAGATTCTTTTACTGATCAGTGTTTCTGCCTCATTATTGTTGTTTTATTTCTGCTTTATTTTTCCCTATTGGAACACAAGTCTCCATTGCATGTGTATTTAGTTAATAACATGTGCCAACTGCCCTGGTCACACACCTCTCCTGTGTTCACTGTCCCTTCCTATCTATGGATTATCATTCACATATATTAAGCAACAGCTGAAACAACAACTGCTGATCCAATGCTTTGTACAACTAAAATTTCTTCAGGTGAGACTACAGATATACTTAACAAAATTCTTGTGACGAACAGAACTGTGTAGATGTTTATGTATGTGTGCCTTTGTGTGTGCGTATGTGCGTGTGTGTTAATTAAATCTTTATTCAAATTTTCTTTATTTACTTTTGTTCTTTAAAACAACCCCGATGCACCGAATACATTAAATTCCCTTTCTTATGGAGAATTATTTCCTTGATCAAATAGTCAGTCAGTTGACTTACAATTGACTGCTGCTGAAAAACAGCTTGACAAGTTCAAGCATTGCTTTCTCCTCTTATCTTAAGGTCAAATACTGTTCTATTAAACTCAGGTGGAATGAGTAAGCAACATGCTACATTACTATATTGACCTTTATTTTACTTTTCTCAAAGATGTATTCTTATTACCTAACACGTTTATCCTTTTTAATAACTGCTTGGATGCTGAAAAAATTCCAAAAAATCTTTATCCCAAATTATTTCTGAGTTATACCTGACTCTTAAAATTGTTAAATTCACTATCAATCAGGAATTGTATTGACATTTAGATTTTTTAAAATTTCATTTTGTTTCAACACAATGTGCAGGATTTAGGATTGAATTGTTTTTTGTGGACAAATAAATGTAATTTTATATTGTAAATATGATATTTTATTTTGTACAGTGCCTCTTAAGCACTTCTTATGTTGTTAATTTTTCTATTCACTTCAAGATTCTATCTTGCTGAGTGTAATTAATTTCTTAAAGTTTTCATGCTCTATGTATTGAAATGAATAACAAAAATTATAAATAAGTTCAATATCAAATCTATTTGGAATAATTATTTTAAGGCTATTTAACAATAGTAAAAATGTTTTACAATTTAGTATATATTAATATTGTATTGATTATGCTGTGATCTTGAGTATACATTCATTGGTTTTTGAAATTTGATGTACAAACTTGCAAAAATAATTCACATATTTGATGTATTCACTAACCTTTTCATGAAGAGATGAACTTATATAGATTAGATAACAGAAAATTATGCTTACACATGAAAAAACTCTGTGAGATGAGTCAATTTTATACTGAGTAATATATATTAATTGAAGATTGGGAAAAATTAATCACTTATATTGGCATTCAAACATGAACAAAATAATTAAGGTTAAAGAATTCAATATGATATTACATTTTTTAGATGCTTTATGATAATTATTCCTACTATATTTTTGATAAAGTTGAATAAAACAGACATTAATAAGATTTAGCCAAGATTGCAATGAAAACCTAAATTAATGTTATTTTTGATATGAACAAATAAATGATATCATGATAATATTTACTTAATCAGACATGAGTATACCGTTGTAAAAATTAAAAAAAAGTTGAAGAACTAGTTTAACCTTCAAAATTGAAAGAGAAAGTTTTGAATGAAAATATATCAAAACTAAGTTATATTTTCAATTTAATACTATATTACTAAAATTCCTTATTGTTTTTTTTTAGACAAATAAATTAATTTGATAAATGTATGATAGGAAAATTGATGGGATTCAATATCAAAAATTTGAATTTAATTTTTAAGATGAGAACTAAATTATTAAGCAATAGTCTATTGATAGTAGAAATGTATATAACAAACAATTAGGAATCAATTTCAGTATAGTTATATAAACAGCTATGTAAAGTGATAATATTAACAAAATTTTATTTAAATTGTAGCTTTTTAAATGTTTATAAATGCTTGTACATAACAAATTCAAGTGAAATATAATTTATAAACAAATTGTAAAGTTTCATTTTTATTTAGATTCTTTCAGTTAATTTCATTATGAAAATAAAAATTCCCCTGAATGAGCCAGCATAAAAATAGCAGCTCTTAAATTTCAAATTTCAACCACTGATTAATTTTTGTGCTGTTTATAACCACCGTATTTGACAGCATATAAGAACCCTTTTCTTCCCAAAAAATGGCTTGGAAGGTAAATGTAACCTTTGTTTTCCAGCCACAAATTAGCCAGAATTTGAGGAGGAGTTGAAAAGTGATAAATTAGAGGAATTCAGGGAAATGTGTTTTCTTTCCTTTATATTCACTGCTGAAATAAGTTCTTATGTTATGTTACATAATACAATATGTTTTCATAAGATTTTTCCATGAACTGTGTCAGTATAATATAGATCTCATTTAAAAATCAAAATTTGAAAGGAAATAAACTTCACCTTATAAATCAAGCTGGCCTTAACGAATCAAGATATATAATGATCTAAGATTTATATGGATATTGATTTTACCAAATTATTATTATATACAAATATTTAGTTTATAGTTTTAGCATAACAAACATGTACATATTTTGCTTACATCCAACAAAAATTTAACATTTTATCATTTCATTCGCAAAATTTCCAGTACACTTGAGTGTTAGAAAAATATTTTAAGACCAAAAAGTTCTGAGAACTATAATCATAAGAAATTCAAATTTACTAATTTTTTAAGTCTATTATTGACATTCTTATAAATTTCTTTTCTTGACTGACTGACTGTCAAAAGTGTTGGATAATTACAAAATGATTTTAAAGATTTAATTATGATTTTTTTCTATTTTTGACTTAAGCCTTTTTGATTTGAAAAAAAAAAGAGGAAAGTTCTTGCATACCATCTTAGAATATGCATGAGGTTTTTTTGTTAAATAAACTAGTAAAACACTCATTAGTAAACTGAATGTTTGTATTTTAGGTATCATTTTTCAACATTATCATTTTAAAAGATATTTTTAAATGTATGATTGAATGAACTTATTTTCATTTTTACAAAGTCGATATTATTTACAACCCTAACCATTGTAGAATTGTATGATTATTGATTGCAAGAATAAAACAAAATATTACACAATTTTGCATCTACGTCCATTAAATCCTAAAAATGTAAATGTTACCAACAATTAGTTTTTGTTTCTGTTATCTCTTGTATCATATATATATATATATATATATATATATGATTTTTGTAATAAGAAGCTGTGTGCTATAAAAGTAACATGAAAATGTGCCAAAAAATTAGTTTAGAAATATCAACTGAAATAAAGAAATCATTTTGAATTGACTGAAACTGGATTTCTGATTTGCTTTCTCTGTAAATTGAATTATTTATTAGATAATACCCTTGGTATTTACTAGAAATCAATTTCTTATAACTAACTTATCTTTTCGTTATTTTGCTTTTTTTCATTTTCGAACTAGTGAGGATATTCTCTCCTAATTACAATTTTCTAAAACATCCATGTACGTAGATAAATAGATGTATTATTCAAAATACATGACAAAGATCTTGGAATTGATGCTCTTTGTAGTCTGTATCTGTATGCTATTTTAAAGTCAATTGCACACGAATAACATATGAAAATTATCAAGTTGAGATTTCACATTGATTTGAAATACAGCAGATACATATACTTGCTTAGATTGAAAATTCAAACAGAAGAAAACTATATGCTTAATATTTATGAGGTATTTTAATGAAAATTCTATCTGAAAAGCTGCTTTGCATAAAAGTGTTGATGATTTTGTACTCAGATGCATACCATGTTATTGAATAAAATGTAATAAAGCTGTTCATTTAATATGTAATATCATTAGAAAGTGATTAAGACGAATTCATTAATATTTTTAATACTACTGATACAAGTATGGTTTCATTGCAGATCCAACAACTATAATATACTTATTACCAGAATTATAAGATTGAAAAGTTTTGAGAAAATGATAAATAATTGTAATTGATAAACACAAATAATTGCAGTTAAACAATTCTTGTTGTTCTAAAAATTTCAATCGAAATTCAACAATTTCTTAATCTTTTTAAACTTTAAAAGATACTTTTAAAAAAAATCAAGTTTTATATATTATTTATACATTCAATTTGATACTCGAATATATTGTAAAATTCAGGTAAAGTAATATAGAGACCGAGCATTGGGTTGGTCATGTACAAAATTCAATGACTGATTTAATATGAAGTTAAAATTGCTTTAATGAGATTTGGTGAATTAAGAAACTACATCTTCGAACTGATAAAAAGCATGTATATAAAATAGTTTACTTTTATACAGTTTATATTCTTCTTTTTTTAAAAAAATAAGTTGAAAACTGTTTTGGTGGGGAAGAAGAAAATTATTAAATTGTAGTTTTCCAGCAAGTTGCCATTTATGTTAAAGTATTCCTCTTTGATTTTTATAAAGTACATTTTTATCTATTTATAAGATTGTAATTTTTATATTTCTAATGTTTCAAAAACTAAATTAGTGTTAATTTTATTGAATTCTATTTAATCATGTTTGAAAAGAATTTTTAAAATAATTTGATTTAATTTTTTTGTGATTAATCTTAGGATTTCAAAATAAGTAAATTTGGAAACATGTAAAATTCTTATTTTACAATGAAAAACTTTTAGGACTTCACTCCTCACATTCCTGCCGTTTATTTCTAAGTATACTTATTTTACCTCCAATATTATTCAATTAAGGAGCAATTCTATCAATAATTTTTCTTGGCCAAACACTACCTACTTGTGATCATATTTAGTTATTAGGTAAGTATTCCGCATTAGTTAAGGTGGAATTTTGCTGTGAGTGGAGAACATTCAGTAAACTGTACATTTTAGTTAATTGTTATTTTATTCTTTTTTTTATCCCATGTTTTATCACTTTAACTAATCGCCGTTTTAATGTTTTTTCGTAGGAAGAAAACAGTTGTTCATTTTGTCTTATGTTTAATCTTATTAGGAAAATGACCACAGTTTTTATTTAGTCCTTTTTCTGTCTGTCCTCTAAATGCGGCACGTGTTGTGTGTCGTCAGTTGGAGGCATAAAAATCCTTAGTTTCTCACTTGTTCAAATCATGTCTACTGAGCTGGTGCATGTCCATTCATGCTAAGCTTGTATGGCCTTCCCCTTCTCATTGAGTGGTTGTGTGTGGCCCACTCCTTTACTTCACATAAAACATACAACAGAATCCAGCCACCCTAGCCACCACTGACTACAACAACTGCAACAGCAATATAAAATCTGCTTTACTTTTGGAGCCCTTAACAATGACATCCAATAGTTCTGGTACCATGGTTGCCTCAGCAGGTGGCTTTTTTTCCCAATATGATTTTAACAAATCTTCCGACAATATACTTTCACCAAGTTAGTTTGAGACCTTTACTATAGTTTATTTGCTTTTATACTTTCAATTCAATGGTTTAAAACTACAAATCCATAATCAAAATAAATACTGCAATCACAGCTGTTTTTTGTAAGATTTTCTCTTTTTAAATTATAAAATCAAGAACTAACGCTATACCTTGAATACTGCAGTTTCAATTAGTGCATGCTTTGATGTAGTACAGTTAAGGTATTACTGTACAAATTAATGTAACTAAGTATAAGATGAAAAAACAGATTAAATTATAATAAGAACTTGAACAGTGCAGTTTTGAACAGAACAGAAAAATTTGGAACAAATTAACAGCACTAATCAAGGTATACCTTTACTTCAGTGAGATTGATATGTTTTTTCTTTGTTTTGGATACTTTTATAACTTATTCATTCAGGAGTTTATTCAACTGCTGGTTATTATCAATCATGGATCTAATGAATTAAAATGACAATTTGAATACAACAGGTTAGGAAAAATTAAGAAGCATTCTATTCTATTTATCATAAAACAATTGATTAATTGATTCGTGCTGACAACTGTTTGTAAAACAATTACAGGGAAATAACTCATGTATCATATTAAACACTTACTTGATGAGACTAGGTTTATAATAAAGTACAGGTTGTTGTATATAGTAAGTAATTATGTACAGTTCTTCTCTGGCAGAAAAATTGATTCATTTCTTGAAAAAAAAAAAAATTACCTGTGTATTGTACAGTAGTTTGATAAGGTATTGTATGATTAATTAAATGTTGGAAAAAAAAATGACATACAGTTCTACCAAATATTAAACTTATTGTAAAACTGATTATAATTTTGACAGAACATTAGTTACGTGTATTTAGTATTTCAATTCTGATGTTTTGTCAAAAATGAAAAAATTCAATTTACTGTTTAATTGCTGATATTTTTATACGTTAACTTTGACTCCAATACACCTTTTAGTTAGATAATGTGTTAAAAATGAGTGGTTATCATTCTTAATATTCTAATTTAATCATGATATTCTACAGTTATTATCATGTGCTATTCCAACTAATTCACTATTTTATGTATCACGACTGAGAATATATATCTATAAATACATTTATAGATATTTATTGAGCTTAGCTTAGTCAGGCTCAGGGCCAAATAGGGTCAGGAAGCGGGAACTGTGCCAGTCTTCCCACATGACTTGAAAATCATCATTCAAAAACTTGGCTTTTTATGTAGGCTTTAACACTGCCCACTGCGACCAAACAGGTCTAAATGCATACACACACACACACACACACACACACACACACACACACACACACACACACACACACACACACACACACACACACACAGAGTTCTACTGCTAATTTGATAAATCATTATCTAACACTACAGAATGAATGTAAATATTTCAAATTTATTCAGGCCAGTTAAAATGTTATTCAACATTGCATAAGTACAAAACAAATTACTATTATAATCCTCATAACAAGTAATATATCAATGTTTAAGAAGAAAAGCAACATGAACTGCTTAAAAAAAATGAATTATTTTGAGAATACACTTGATTGCTGAGACATATTTTTAATATATAACTAACCAGCAAAGTTTGGATTGAGTTTATATGAAAAAACATCCTATCTATTATGTATAAAGAGAAAAAATGTTAAAATACAATCTTATGAACTAAGAAGTTTATTAACTGAAGGATATGTAACTTACAGCAATACTTTTTGTCCCTGGCACTCCCTACCATTCCCTTCCACATGCTAATTAAATATTTCAGTGCAAAACTATTCCTTGCTGGGATATTTTCTGTATCAAAATATTTTATTAATATGCGACGGAATGACAGGGAGTTTGTTTATGTTTCAGAACTAGTATTAGGAAGTGGCAGGGATAGTTTTTACATCAAAATATTTCATTAACAGGTTGCAGAGTGGCAGGGATAAAGATTGCTGCCTTATAACTTACATTACTTAGTTGATGATACATGATTTCTAAAGAAAACATTTTAGGAATCAAAGTTGAAAAAGTATATGTATTGTATGGGATGTTTTCCTATTGCTAAATCAAAAATCAATGATTGATCACATCATATAAGTATTGAAATATATATATTTTCTGAAATCATTTTTAAGGTTAAGTGCATTGGTTTGATTATACATAATACCCTTTTGAAAAGAAATTTCAGCACATCATATCATAAGTGGTGAAGTGTATTCGATTTTTTCTTCAAGTAATTTGATGAAAGGTAAAGCACATGCCTACGTAACACCATGAAAATTTAAGAAATAATTTTTATCTTGCTAAAGATAAATACTCCTTAAAGATTGCCCATAGGTTCTTGTACATGGGTGAAAACAAATTAAATGATTACTGTCATTAGAAAATTCAGTTGATCAAAATTGTATATTCTCTTTAGTGTGTTGGAATAATATGACTTTGCACAAACTAGATTCAAATAGTTTTATGGAGATAAGAAAGTTTAATGAAATAATTAATTTTGCATGGATAGAAATAAGCAAGTTATTCCATATTTGAATATAAGCTTCGAAATCATTTATTTACTTTTTTTTTCAAATGATAGAAATCAAGCTATATGAGCCATATAAATTAGTGATTTATAGAAATAAAAATGCCCTGCATTTGATTATTACAACATTGAATATTTACCTGTAGATTTCATCTGTTTGTATTTCAGTTGCTGGGGTAAGTCACAATTTATGGAGATTTGTATCTTTTTTCATGCCTAAACTGATTTGTCTCGCATGTTATTTACAAGTGAAGAAAAGGAAAAAATCAGTTATAAGATATATTCGAAAGCAAATATATGCTTATTTTAGGGAATAGGAAAATTAGATTAAAGGTATTTTCTATACTTGTTCTTGATAGATGATATAAAATAGATAAGAATGACTGAAAAATATTTAGCCTTATGGCAATATCAAATTGATATCTTAGGTGAGATAATAATATAAGATGGTTATTGCAGATTTTATATCCACAAATGTATAGAAATGCTGTGGATTTGGAGTATTGAGCCTAGAATGTTATCCATCGCATGAATTTATTTTAATATTGGGAATATACATATGCATTTTGGATAATATCAAATTTTGCCTCTTTTTTTCATCCATATTTATCTATCCCATAAACACTTGTAAATTGAAACGAACTTTCATCACTTATAGGTAACGAAAAGTGACTCAAGACTCACAACTCACTAAACCATTGAAATAATTCTATGAGTAGCACACATCTGCTGTAAGCAAATGTATTTTTCACTTTATTTTGAGTAAAAAAGAATTGTATTCTTCAAAATCCTGTTATCAGATTAACTAATTTTCATTGAATTCTAATCAAATAAATGCTACTTTATCTTTAAAAATTCTTGAATGCATAGTTTAATTTTTTTTTTCAACAGATATAATAGAAAAAAAAAGAGTGTGACATATTTTGAGCATCGCAACGCTTACAAACGCTGGCTATTAGTTTTTTTAATCATTGGAGTGATAAGTTTATTACTTGATAACAATTGAAAACTGATGCACCAAATCATATATAGAAATTCAAAAAACAATCTAAAATTTGTTCAGTATTTTATTTCCTTTTTATATCATTTTATTCAAATTGTGATCATGTGAGCAAAATATGAAAGGTTCAGCTGGTTTATACACTTGGATATGAACAAAAATTTAGCTTGACCAATTTAGCATTACAAAGCAATACATAGTGGAGTTTATATATAGAGATTGTTTTGCATGTTATGCTATCTCAACTGCTTGATCCAAAAGTGGTTGAGAAATACTAATTAAAAAGTATTGTTAATTAAAATAAAGAGGATTGTTGTAACAATCTTAATAAATGATAGCTCCATACAAGGTTTACTTAATCAAAAACTTAAAATGTGACTCTCATAAAATTCCATTTTACACATAGAATAAATGTTACCCCAGCTATTTCATCTATGTATGTGTCTTTTAGTTTTTAGACTTTACTTTAAACAGTAATAGTTTAGTAAAAGTTTAAAATGGTAAGGTTGTGTTTGCTTGTTAAAATTATTAAAATCAAGTTATAATGCTTATTTATAATAGTTTTACTGGCAAGATCCACTAAACAATGTTGCTTTTTGCATTTTTTTTATGAATATGATTTTTCATTTTGATATAATGATTGGTATATGTATTAGTTTTATTACAAAAAATTCCAATTTTAACCTTTTATTTTGGGTTGACTTATGTGACATTTATTTAGTTTCATCTTAACAGTTTAAAAGTATTCATAAATTTGTTTATTACTGTTATTTTCCTTTCTTTTATATCTATTCTGTGTTTGATTATTGTTTCATTATTAAAGTTTTTATACTAATCAGAGTACTTGACTTTAATTAGGATATGAAAAAAATCACAAGAAGTTGCAAAGGTCTTAATCAAATACAACCAAGGTATTATTAATGGATTATTCTGTCTTGGCATTCATATATTCTTAAATATTTGAGTATATTTGACTCCTTGTGATCAAAACTTGCAATATTCAAAAGTACATATTTTTCTAAAGGATTTATTCATGATATCTATATTTACAAGGATGAATCAATGTTTGTTGCCTGACAAGTAGTTATTAGCTAAATATTAATCTCAAATTTTCATTGTATAATGTTTGATCTATGCAATTCATATTCACTACTGAATTATGTGCATGGACAAGAAAGGTGATTATATTGAAAAATAAATATTTGTTGTGTAAAACAAATGCCTTTTCATTGTTAGCTTAAAAACTTATTGATGTACCTACGTGTATGGTTGTTTGTTAGATCAGCATAAATAAATATTCAAGTATCAAGTACTTCTTCTTTACATCTCTTTATAACTTTCGTGTAGTATTTATGCATTAGTTCCTTATGTGATTGGTTGAAAATTATTTTTCTCTTATACAAATGTCACTTCTGATTTCATTGCTTATTATCTAAGTGTTTATTCTGTGTCACAAATATTTTCATTTTTTTCTATAAGCCATGCTTGGTCACTTCTTGAAATATTCAAGAGCTAATGATTTGGCATTTTCAACTTGATCTTAACTGATTGCAGAGATATTCCCCAAAGATTGAAAAAATACTTTTATATTAACTGATCATACATTTACTGACACTATTTGGTTAAACTAACAAACCTTTGCAACATTAATTTGGACTTTGGGCAAGTCATTTCTTTGAATTTTATTGAGTAACTTTTGCATAAGTTTAGCATCAAGTTGGCTTTGGGGAAATCTCATCTGCTCATCAATTTGGAGATTCTGAATGTTTCAGTCAGATGTTTAATATTAATTGGTGATGAAAATTTTTTGAAATCAATAACTTGAAGATTTTTTTCTTCAAATTAAATCCTACAATTTAGCTATTTAATCAACTTTTTTGTATATTCCCGCTTCTATGATTAATAATATAAATAACTAGATTTCTTTTTTTGAACCAATCTGTAAAAACAATCATTGTTGAGTAATTCTGAAACTTTTTTTGGCATATTTTAAACATAAAAATCTTGAATAAAAATTATAGACCTATTCTTTATTTTGAAGCAATTCCTATGAGTAAAAGCTAAAAAAAACATCAAATTATCAGGAAGTAAAATTTATACCATGACTTCCATACCTGAGTTGTTGACCTGACGTTATGATAAAACAATACAGCAAGTAGGCCATATTAAAAGATTTTGGTACAAAGAGAAAACAATACTTATGATAAGTTAAGTTGTGAGAAAATTCAAAAACATTTTACAGTGAGGGATAATTATGAGAAAAATATCCATCTCTGATACTGTCTGTGTTAAAAAAAAGTATCTTCAATGTTTTAATTTCTTGCCATTCAACAAATAAAAATTCAAAAGGATGAGTTTGCAATAGCTTCACAGCCAACGGACCTATAAATGATCTATTTTATCTCCCGGTTAGTGCATAAACTTGATTCAACTAAAAGAGGACCACTTCACTCTCTTGAAGTTCAAAAGCAACTGAACTTGTGTTCATTTTAAAGAACCATGTCTTGTCTACAACCCCTCTCTCTCTTTCTCATTGAACCTCTGTTGTCATTTTCCAACCATGCCAAGGCTACTATTATAACAGTTATGATTTAATGTTTAATTTTTGATGACAAAGGTGATGATCAAGGGTACAACCAGAGATTTGTGGGATGGCAGGAGGGGACCTCGCTCCTTTAGGGGCACCCATCCAATATTTATAGCCATGCGTCTCAACATGTGGGCTGCAGACATTGTATAATGTTAGGAGAAATGCAGTAGGTGAACTATTATTCATATTATGAGGGACCTGAAGGAAGATTTAAAATCAACCCTTTCACCTTCTCCCTCAGCTACACCCCTGGTAATAATGAAATTATAGATATATTTATATTCCAAATCTTGAATTATTTCATTGTTACAAATATTTTTCTCACTTATCCTTTATTCATTTATTTATTTATTTGTGTGACCCAGTCAGCTGGACCTTGCAATTGGGTAATAGTTTGGGACCTATACTTTGAAGGAACCTGATCTAAACCAAAAAGAAATAAACAAACAAGTATTTTGAATATTGAAAGTATTTTGTTTGTCACTCTGGTAAATATGATATAATGATAAAATGGCAAATGACTGAAGTTGATTTAACCATAAAACTTGAATAACAGATTAGGAAGAGATAAATACAGTCTGCTTTTTGAGGCTATGATAGCAATTGTAGAGAAGCATATTACTAAAAGACCTGGATTAAATGACAGACTTTAGACTAAGTTACAGCAAAATATACAAGTTATATATCTAGTGACACATTCCAATAAAATTGAAACTTGACCGCTCACAAATTGCACCAAAAAAGAAACTCAATGGATTTTGTGTCTTCAATATGTTCTGATTCAGAGAAAAAGTCTACAAAAATTGTATGAAAGGAAATTCCTTAAATTCAAAATGGACACCATCCGCCTTAGTAATAATGATCTATCTTGAAAACCAGGCACTATATTGAGTTGTTCAGGGCCTATAAGAGAGCAGTGTTGAGTTTGTAGTTGTTTGGATGAGCAGTTCTGAAGAGAGATGCAATTAATCAGTATAGGGAAAAGTTTGATGAGCCTTCCTTTACAAATCACTCTGTAAATGAAAAGTGGTTCATAGACCAGTTCCGATTTGGGGTAAACTATGCAGGTCAAGGCATTTTAGAGTAAAATTTGTCACGCAGCTGAAATAAGATAATTCAAGATTGCTGATTCCAAATCTGCTGTTTGACATTCACTATTTTCTGCTGTTATTACAGGAGAGCTCATTCAAAATCAGAGCCAAAGTTGCATTTGCTAAATTGTATGCCAGTGATTCTCAATGCTCTACAGATAGATTATTCTCACTAGAGTGGATAGCAGCCATTTTGAATTTCAGGATTCTCCCTTCATACAATTTTTGTAGACTTTTTTCCTCTCATTCAGAACATACTGAAGATACAATATCTATTGTGATTTTTTTGGTTGCAAATTCCGTGAGAATGACCCCTAATAAAGGTTTTCTGTTTCAAGAAAAATATACTTCCCTAATAGATATACTATATGAATATCTTGATATTATTATTCAGTATTAGAATAAAACGTTCAATAGTAGATGACCCAGCAGGGTGATGTTTGTCTTTAGTCTGAAACCATAAACAATCAATGATTATTATAAGCAATCGCATATAGACTTCATTTCACTTCAAGAATCTAGGATTATAGAATTTCAACTTAAAACTAGATATAAACATTTTTCAGCACCAAATTGGCAAAGCCAAGTCCCATTGAACTCACTGCTTATTGTATTTTCACCAAAGTTAAGCAATGTCAAGCTTGGTCACTATTTAGATGGGTAACCATCTGCAAATACCATTTGCTGTAAGCTGCTGGGGATCATGTGGAGAATCAAGATTTTAAATTCAAAAGTTTTGAGCAAAAAGATTTTTATGGGTTTTATTGGATTACTATTTATACTGTAACTATCATGTTAATGTGAACCCTTGCTTTCTGTTCAACATTCATATATATATATACTCATACTGACTGGAAACCACCTGATAGGGCAGGTTTCAGCTGGTTAGTAAATAATATTAGAGGAATTAAGAATATTTCAAAGTCATCTTATACTTTCATCAATGATATGACAAAAAGATATATTGTAAATTTCACTCTCACTCCTATAAGCACTGAAATTTCTATTCTAGGCTAATGACACATTTTAATTTTCAATTTTGAATAATAAAAATATTTTCATTGATACACATTGACAGACAAAGTGCGGAGGCATTTTCCAAAATGGATTTGAAGCCAATGTAAATGCAAAGAAATATGCAAGAGGTATAAAGTGTCAGGCAACGCCTTAGGGACACAGAAAAAGACCAACAATTGATAGCAGTGATTGACTGATAGACTTTCTGCTTGACCTCTTTCTTGGAATTCACAAAGCCATCAATACATACAACATAAATAAAACTCCTGCTCTATCTTCATTTTCACTGATTGGCAGTGGTTGCGACTACCCCATCTTTTTTTTGCTTAGCTGGTTGGTCTAATAAATAACCACGTATTGTCATAATACTTGATGTGTTCTAATCTGTATTCTTCTGCTTATTACTTTCAGCTGTACCATACGTACATCTGTTAACAGAATTGATAGCACAACACTAGAGTATTTACTGTCTATTATGGTGGATAAGTTGGCTTTCAGATGAGATAAGACCCTAATTTCAATCTCAATTTTATGGTTTTGGCTCACTGTTTAGACACTGTTTTTGTATCTAGCCTATTGCACAACCCAGCGTCATCTTATCTGCCAAAATATATTCGTCATTGATTATTTTGAACTTGATTTTTTAAGTTCTCATTAATTCAGAAACCAACAGCCATCCAGTTTGGCTCTTTAGGAAAAGAAAGGATAGGAAATGATTAGATTCATTTTCCTCTACAATTTTTTTTAGAACTTTGAAAGTAAATTCTTTTACTTTTCATGAAAACATTGATGCCTAATTTTATAAAATTTTGCTTTTAAGATTTACCTATAAACTATTCCTGCAAATCATTTTATATTAAATTCATGTTCTGTATGTTTTTTTTTATTCATTTGTTTCTGTCTCTATAAAATGAAATAATCATTAAGAAATTAGCAACACATCTTTTACGAAAATGTTACATATAGATTGATAAAAACATAAGAGAAGCTAATTTTTTTAGACTACCTATTCGAGATTATTCTATACTAAACAAGAAAAATACTGAACTCGTCATCACAGTAAATAATTGAGCAACAAAATTTGAAGTTATGTAAAAAAAATTCCATGGTATAATAAATATGGTCAGAATAAATTATATTTATAACATTATAGCATTTCCCATTGTAAATCATCTGAAATAGAGTAAAAAAAACTTCTAAAAACATCTAGTTTCCTGAGAATCTAGATGTTGATAATAGACCCTTCAAAATAAGGCCCCTAAAAGGTCAAAAAGCTTTTTTCACCAAATCCCAAAGAGGATTATGTACTGTTTTGATATATAGGTTTCTCTCTCTATCCATCAACTATTTTGCTTGGAGAAAATCTCTATTATCCAATAGATTGACAGAAAGGTAACTTGGATGTCAATAGGCGATCTTGCTGCCATATCTATATATTATATATTATGACTTGCTTTTTAATGATAGATAATTATTTTCAATGTTATTTTTTACATTATTTTTTGAGATATCTATATGCACACAGATATGTATTAGTTTCTCAGGTTATAAATACTTATATTTTTAGGTTCCTTCAATTATATCTTTTCCGTTAGTGGCAAAAACTGCTTGTTATATTCAAAAGCTTTTGTTTAGAAATAGTTTAGCTTTAATTATTGATTAAAAGTTGCGTGATTGAGTGAAATTAATTTGATTTTTTTTCAGCGTTTCTTGCATTCTACTAAGAATAAATCTTAAATCCTTAATACTACAGCTACTTGGTTTATGAAAAGAAGTTGTATGTTGAAAAAGGTTTCTTGTCATGTACAATATGAAGAGGAACAGAAATCCTAACATGGGTGCAGAAAGAGGCAGTTCTAATCAGACAGGATCAGTGTCAGTGGTTTTATTTCTTCTTAAAAGAGTTGGAGGGGGTTCAACTTATTGATAAACTAAATGAATGTGACTAATATATTCTTTTCATTAAAATCATATGGAATTACAGGTTTATGTATGTTATCAAACTCAAAGTTCATTTGAATGTGAGTAAATCACTTATAAAGAAGAAGAATGTGGAAATGTAGAGAATTCAACTGGCTAAATACTATAGAAATCATTAAAAAATTACCAAGTATGATTCACACACACACACACACACACATTGTCATATTGAATGTATATTTTCATGATAGCATATACATAACCTGAACTATTTAAACAGAAACTTGAACCAGAGCTCAAATGTATACTTTCTTTGCAATGCAATCATAATTTGTTACTTTTTCATCATATTATTTAAAATTGGTAAAAAGAAAAATTCTTATGAGTCAGTTTTGGATGATTCTTAGCACTCTGTAAATGGAATGGGCCAAGTACTGTTTGATATGTTATATTGTTTTGAAAATGTGAAATATTTTCAATTGTAACTTTTAACTAGGGTAAACTCTCTTCATATAGCACTCACTTGATGAGACATTTTTTAAATTATGATTGCTAATCATAATCACTTACAAATTATATTCATGAATGTAAGAGATATTAGCTCCTGCATGACATAGTAAATTTTGTAAAATAGTTAATGGTTCACAAACATAATTATGGGAAATGAAGTATTTATTATTTATTATGGAATCAATGCATGAAAAATAACCTTCAAGTTAAGTATCATACAATTACTCTAAAAAAATTGAATTATCAAGCTATCTCAGGAGTAAAACCCAGATTTAGGATCAGAAAAAAATGAGCAATTCATGTTTAACTAGAATTCATTCCCTAACAAAGGTTCCATCATCGTCAGTAAGCCCCTCCAAATGATTCTCAAGCTTCATTATACCATTTCTGTAAAAGTATTTTGCTTTGGAGGAAAATGTTGTAGAGAAGGTAGTTTCCACCTCTTCAGATAAAGAACTAGTTCATCAAGATGGTTCTGTGATCTTCAGAACAGGTGGTAATCAGATGGAGTAAAATCTAGAGGATAAGGAGAGTGTAAAATTTTTCCTTAGGTGAGGTTTTCAATCATTTCATGTTTTCTATTGAGTAACTAACCAAACCTGTTTTGTAAAACTTTCAAATCATCTTTAGCTTTTTCTTTTGTTTAAAAAATCTATTCCATAAACACTACGAATATTTCTGGTTGCTTTTGCAACATTGCTGTCTTTTCTAAATTCATTGAGCATTCCATGTCTTATTTGCTATGTAGACAAATCCATCTTTAAGGGGTTCAATTTAGTAACCAGTTAAATTGTGATGTTATGATGTAACTCACTCATTTAAAACTGAACAGACATGTTCTGGCATGTATTGTTATTTAGGTCTTTTAGCAAAAATATCATTCAATCTATCATTATCAGATTTTGGACATTACTTAAAGGATTACTAATACTTCATAGAAACAATGAAAGTCCAATTCTGCAAAACTCTGTAACCATAAGCTAGTTTTCTTATATAACCTGTTTTCTTATCCGATAAAGAATATAAATAAAAGAGTGACTTTGCAGAATAAATTTTTTCTGGACATTTTTGAGATAATTGATGTAATTTTGCGTTTTACTTGTGTTCATGAACTGAAACAAAAAATTGATGATCAAGTTTTATGAAATGAACATACATTAGGATACTTGTATTATTTGAACTTGTACCTTACCTTCATTGGCCAAAATAATGAAAAATTTGATCTGTTATTTGTGTACGGAAAACATTGCAGTGATGATCACAAAACAATTTGCATGTGAGCATTTATTTGACAAATTCTATTTGTTAAATCAAACAAAATGTGAGAATATTTTACATGATTACATTTATCTATCTTACTTGTACACAACATTAGAATGTCATCTCAAATTTCTCAGGATATATTATTGCATTCATTTTCATTTTATCACCCTTTAATTGTTACTCATTCTCTTCTTTATTGGAATGGATCTTTAGTATTGTTGTTTCCATCATTTTATTTGCTCTTTTTCAATTTGGCAATGATTTTATTCTAATACTCCGAAAAAGAAATCCTTTTTGAATAGCTTTATGTTTGGCTAAAAATCTGAAATTCAATATGTTTCATGAACCCTTATGTACAAATTGAAACTTCATATACATTTTTATTTCTTCATATACAGGTATGTAGGCATATCAACAAATCCATAGTCTTATGACAAGAAAAACATTTATTGTATGCAACAAATATTCATTTTTCAACATAATCACAAAGTACAATTCAGTAGTGAATATTAATCACATAGATTAAACATTCTGTATCAAAAATTTCAGATCGAAATTGAGCTAATAACAACATATAAGGCTACCGACTTATTGGCTTGCTTGGTGCATAAAAATATGCTTAATTTTTTTGATAGTAACTTAATTTGAAGGTAGCCTGCCTGTCTATCTTGAAAATCAGCATTTGAAATCCTGGCTCCTCATCAGGGCTCAAACACTGACCACTGGCACCACTAAGGATTGTATACCCTACCACAAGCCATGCCAGTAAATAAAAGCAAAAGTAGTATGTGGGGCGCCCAATGAGAATTGAACTCACAAAATTTGCAAATTAATCTGCCAGACTAGCTTATTAACCTTCATACTACCATGGAACATAACAATTTTAACTTAGAATATAAAATAAGATGGTTTCAATGAAAATCCAGTAAAAAAACTAATAAGGTATCATATAAAATAGTATTTATCATGGTTTGACCTGTAATGCATTGCTTTGGCAAATACATGTATACAGGTTGTATAAGAGATTTATAAATTCTTTTGCAAAAGTTTTTTTTAACAAAATAAAAAAATTGTTTCAATGAGATTAATTATTACTGATTGTACATTATTCTCTTAAAAACTGTTCTTGTATTTCAAGGATTTGCTAACTGTGAATAGGATATGAGAGGTTTATTCTGTTAATCTCAGGATTGTTTTAATCATTATTTGTTGAGTGAGAAGTTAAGCAGATATTTCTTTTGAGAAATTTTTAAATCACTCATTAAACAAGTTGAAGACAAATCTTGTTTTTGAAACATGAATCAAATGATCATAATTCACCTCTGTCCATGAGGCTGCAATTAGTATATGTATTCACTTGCATCTGTCTGTATGTCCAAACAATATTTCCAAAAGTTCTCGATGACATTTTTGTGAAACGGTGGCCCATAGGCTAAGAAAGAAGTGATTGAATTTTGGAGTGGATCAAGGAATTTTTTTATTGTCACCTCCCCCCATATCCTTGCTCTATCTTCACACAATATCCCTTGAAGTTCTCAAAGAGATTTTCTGGAAGGTTTAACATTTGGGTAATAAAAGACTTAGTTAAATTTTGGAGCAGATCCAGGAATTTCTTATTTTGATTAGAAGATATTATTTCATTATTTTTCATACATTTATATATTAGTCATACTTGTCCACACAATATCTTCAGAAGTTCTCTACAAATTTCTCAATGACATTTTGTGGAAAGGTGTACCATGGGCTAATGAAAAATTGATTGCATTTTGGACCTTTCAAGGAAATTTTAATAGTTACCCTCTCCCTGCATCGTAGGTGTATATAAACTGATTTTCATTCAGTTTTTACTGACAATGGTGTGTGCTCTCTAAATCATGACAGCAGAATTTGAGACTAAGATTTGACATTTAAAAATAATAAAAATCAATTTATTTACTTTCATGGCAAAACTAAAGGTTACTGGCCCCATAAAATACATTTCATTTATAACCTACAAATACTGAAATCAGTATAGACTGGGTTTATTTGTATAGTCAATATACTTCGGCTGCAAAGTAACTGAAGTAATTGCATACTTGTATATATATATATGTATATATATATATGTATATATATATATGTATATATATATATGTATATATATATATGTATATATATATATGTATATATATATATGTATATATATATATGTATATATATATATGTATATATACATATATATATATATATATATATACATATATATATATATATATATATATACATATATATATATATATATACATATATATATATATATATATACATATATATATATATATATATATATATATATACATATATATATACATATATATATATATACATATATATATACAAATATATATATATATATATATATATATATATATATATATATATATATATATATATATATACATATATATATATATATATATATATATATATATATATATATATATATATATATATATATATATATATATATATATATATATATATATATATATATATATATAATGTGTCTGTAGATAAAAAAAACTCAATAGAAGTAAAACAATAATGTAATAAGTTTGTTCCAGAAAGTCATGATAAGTATTTTTGTTTGGAACCAAAGAAATCATGCTGAAGGGTATATTTTAAGAAAGAATATGCCACCACATTCATAACTGTTTGAATGCAAAAATGCAATTTTGTTTTTGTGAAAAGACATTTCTAGAATTTTCTCAATGATAAGAGTAACTAATTTTATAAATACATTCATTTATCAGTTTAAATAAAAAGATTGAGAATATGATATGAAATTATTGCATGTGCATATAAACATCATTAAACAGATTAAATGAAATCAAAATGAAAATGAAAATTCAATTTGATTAAAACAAATGCTTGTGAAAAGCATGATTAATGTTTATAAAAAGTGAATGGAATATAAGTTAATAATTCAAAACATAGAACTTGGTATTTAGTTAAAACCCAAAATTAAAATCAAATAAGCAGAAATCAATATTTATTTCATTGTTTATTTTAGATCTATTATTTCTGATGAAGTTTGCAGGGCACTACTATATTTATATGTAAATAAAATCAAATCATACCAGATTATCTTTGCTAATATTTTCTTTTAAGAATATGTTATAATTTCGAATGCTATCTTTACCTTCAAAAGTTCCTGAAATTTTGTTAATGTGTTGATACCAGGTTAGTTCATCAATCAAAAGAATATGTTGAAAATTTTTAAAATAAATTATCTGTTTATTTGTGTAATTTCAGACTAGTTATTGTAAATAACTTGTTTAGAACACTTTTTGCTAATTTAGATACAGTAGCAATGTGCAAAATTAGTGTAAAATCAACATTTCATACTTGTAATAATATTTTATAAAGTGTCCGAATATATTCCACAATATTCAAACTATAGATAGACATGTATCTGAATAGACCAAATTGTACTTTATAAAATGTTTAGAAGCACTGGTATTGTTGAAAACATTTTAAGTAATCCTTTTTTATTGATCAAAACTTTTATCATACATTCTAATTCTATTTTCAATATAATTGGCTTAGCTGAAAGTAAAGCACAAGAAATTTTTATTGTGTAAAACCTGGCTCTGTTTGTCTCTGAGTTCCCTCTTGAACATTGGTGCAGCTCAACCAAGATTGGCATAAATACTCAATTGACCGAAGGTAATTTAAAGTAAAAAGTTTTGAGAAAAAAAAATGAAGTGTTTCAGAGTGAGAATTCTATTTGGAATGTAACTATAATATCAAACTGAACCTGTACTTTCTGTTCATAGCTGAAAACTACATGATGGGACAAGTTTCAGCTAGAATTTAATTATTATATGAATTGGATAGATTCTGCTTCCTATGATATCAAAAAACCGTAAAAGATATCAAACCATTTGTAAAATGGAGATATCAAATTTGTAGCTGATTATTTTCAGAAATAATTCTAACTTTTAGTGTGTCATGTTTTTTAAAGATATTAAAGAAATGTTATATAGCAACTTATTAATATCAATACATTTGTATCATTGAATGATGGCTATTTAAATAAAAAATAAATCAATGAAACCTTTACAAAAGGAAATGGGATCCCTAATGAAAAATTTGATTAGTTATCTGAAAATGAGCAAGAAATTTAATTACTTCTAAAAAAGGATCATGTATGAAACAAATTTATTTGAACATAAAGAAATTATGCTTAAAAAGATCTCGACATAAAAGTATTGATCAACTGTTAAATTGGCTTAATATCAACAGAACAGCAAATCATTTGTACATGTTATGATATTTATCTTTTGAAAATATTTTTCATAAAATTTATCGAATATTCAAATTTTAAAAATCATATTATTTCAAAACAATCTTTCTGAAATGATTTCATTGTTTGATTTCATGTAAGAGGAAGTAGATTTAGCATCTCAATAGAAGAGTAAAGGCTATAATGCTTGAAAGATTGCATGCATTATTTACAATGAAACATCAGGATTTTCAGCCTCTGTTTGTAACATTGACTATTGACCTTATCAGGTTGTACCATCTATCATTGCGGAGTGCTGCAGTTTGTGACCTGATCAATACCAAACTTGAAATTTTATCTATTGCCTCGATCTTGGCTAAATATTATAATCATTTAATGAAAACATCATGTTAAGTCTTATAAATTATTTAACTGCTTCTTTCACTATTGTACACACAAAAACATACCACATACTACTTTTGCATGTCTAGAAATTAAAAGCTATTCCATAAAATTCAACATTCATAACTTTACGTTTATTTTGACGAGTATAGAATACCTCTTTATGGAACAGGAACAGGCAATCTTCATCAAAGCATTTAATGGTAACTCTGCATAACTATAGTACATGATATTTAGAAATAAAACTTTAACTAATTCTCTAATGATAAAAATGATAAGTAATATATAGAAAGGAAAAGATTATAATTAAATTGATGGAAAGCGTAAAAATACTGAGAGACTGTGGTGAATTCAAGACATTTTAGAATATATTTAAGATATTGATGCAAAACATTATAGAATGTTACTTTGGTTATAGATTTTTTAAATTTTTTTTGTTTAAATTGTTTTATCATCTTTTATTTGGCTGGATAATTGCTAATAATTGTATTTTTTAATGCTTTACTATGTCAATAAAAAAGTCAGAACTGTCTTTCATAATCATATTTCATTCAGTAATGCACTTTTCTCTTTTTCAAGTAAACAGAAATAACCTCAAGCTCTAAATTAGCAATGATGACATGAAAGCTGTCATGTATAATTCTTGAAAATGCTAATTTTAAATGGACTATTTTTTTAAAGGAAGCAATTGGTTATCAAATGAGTGACCAATTTTTCAGCTAGTGTACTTGTGTTATCATCTACTATTCCTATTCATAAGTTTCAGATTAGAGATTCTATTTTTTTTCATACAGTGAAGTAAAATGTTTGGCTGAGTATTTTCATTCATTGATGATATACTGAAGTATATGATCCCTTATAAACCTAAGAATATTTCTCAATTACTCATTATGACAGGATTTCGATTGATCCATAATAAAGTTATGGATCAGATGGAATCCTCTTATAATTGTTTGGCTAGATTTTACAATTTTCTGAAAGTTAATCAGGTAATCAGTCCAATGTCTTATTTATTAATGGATTAATGTACACAGATTTCTGTTTCTTTCTGATGCTTAATGAGTTATGAGAAAATAGGTATTTTCTAATTCTTTTAAATTGAAAACTGGCTTTCAATTTCAATTTCATATCATTTTTACAGCTTGAATATGAAATAGTTATTTTGAATTTAGGAAATTGATTCCAGTACAAAATTTTCATTATCATACAAGTGTGGATTCTTTTTTACTCAGCAAGTTCTTAGTACTAGGACTAATACTAACCGCTTTCAAATTTTCCTGCTAATTCATATATATTTCTTAAGATTGTATATGGATTTTTAAGCTTGCAAGGTTAGTATAAACTTTATTGTGCTCTATTTCAAGCTTAATGAGGATTAGTTTTGGAGCTTTTTCTTTTTTGTTACTCATTTCTATGCTCTTATAATTTCCAGCTAGGAAAGATATATAATGGGTATCCTTTTTTTATTCTTTCATCTTTTGCTCTATCAAGGCATAAGTTCAACATATGCCTCCTTCACTGTCCTTTGCAGTATTATTTGAAAGCTTCACTTGACACTTACACTTTTTTCAAATAAAGAAAACCCATTTTCCATTTTTCAAGTGTATGAAAATCAAATTTTTATCGCCTAATGTCTTGCAATAACTTTCTTGATCCATTTCAATTTTAGCATGAATTGTTAGCATTTGAATTCTTTGTTTTAAATCCATGAACAACTATTTTTATAACCCAACTAGAAACTCTATTCGAAATGCATATTACATTGAATTTAATCAGCTGATGAACTGTCCAAGAAAATCATCTACTTCTGAACTTCTTTTAACATATTTTAAAAATGGGGTCTTTACAACAAATATTTTGTGATTGATCATCAGTTTTCAAGAAATTAAACATTAAATTATCATTTTTGAAGAATTTCATACATTGTGGGATAGCATTACACTTTTGACTGACATATGCTTCTTGTGTAAACACCTGGAATTATTACTTTTTAAATAAAAGATATTATATGTGTAATAAACAAAAAATGTATTCTTTTAGTTGTTCTAATCTTATCAGTTATTTAGAGATGAGATGATAGTAACATAAATGCTTTCACTTTATTTATCTTCAAATTCATATGAAACTACTTTTCGTATCAGAAACAATAAAAACTGTCAACATAGTTTTCTTCAGTTTTAAGTTGGTCTAGCTGGCTGACTATGTATGTATCATGTGTACAATCGAGGTAAAGGGCTGAAATTTCAAACAAGTACTCCTTGTCATATCTAGAAATATCACTTTTTTCTGTTTTGTCAAAATTACCCCCCAAATAGGTTTTTAGAGTATATGTGTGTGTGTGTGTGTGTGTGTGTGTGTGTGTGTGTGTGTGTGTTTGAGAGAGAGAGGGGGTAAGTTTACAATGTAATTTTGTGCTAAATTGGTCCATAGTTTGTGCCTGTTTTTTTAATATTCAGTCATTTTAGTTACCTAACAAAAGACAAGAGAATTAACTTACTCATAGATCATTTTTTTCCAATTTCATTATTCATCACCCCCCAATACAGTATGCTACCAAAAGACATCAGTCATGTGACTGCTCTTAGTTAGTGAACAACTAGACCAGTATTTATTTTGCGCAAAACTTAAAAAGTTTAAAATTACATTTATCATTCAAGTGTCATTGTGATGAAAGATAATTATTTTTACTGTAAATGCATTGGGACTTAGTATTTTGAACAGCATTCAAACAACTTTAAACTATTATTAAATTTACTCTCAACATTATATTAGAAATGGTATGGTGCTTCGCAATTTTTCTTATCCCCTTTGCCAAACGAACACTGTTTTAGGAAATTGAGGTCATTGAGAGATCTTTGCATCAATTGGCTACTCCCATCCATTTCTTATAGTCTTGAAAATTGTCTGCTATTGAGTTGGCACCACATAGAAATTTGTTGGCATCTTTTCTTCCATTTGATGAACTTCTAATGAATTCAGTCTTTATTGCTTTCTTTCTGTGAATATTCCCTCTTCATTCAGTTTGGTTCACCAATCAAGATTTAAAGAACAAGCCTGAAAGTTAGACCATGTATGCACCAGTACTTTTCTTGTGTGAAAATCTAGGAAGGGCAGTGTTGCCAACTTTATTTTCATATTTACTTGTAGAATTGAGCCACACACACACACACACATACAAAGAGTCTGGGTCTTCGCTATCCAATTGAGCCGTCAGGAGCCTGAAGGTAGGCGACAGTATGATAAGTAAAGGACATTTATATCCCACAATGTGAAATAAACCCACCTGGGGCTCATTTCTTTATTTCCCAATCATAGCTATTGTTTTGTTCACATACATACACGCAGGCACACACACACACACACACACACACACACACACACATATATATATATATATATATATATATATATATATATATATATATGTGTATATATATATATATATATATATATATATATATACATATATATATATATATATAAACATATATATATATATATATATATATACATATATATATATATATATATATATATATATATATATAAAATAGGAAATATATTACATACTAATAATGAATTAAATGTGACTTCAACATTCATTTTATTAAAAATATTACTTTTTATTTCTAGGAATTAAATTTAAAAAATCACTTATCTTATCAAAATTATCTAAATGGCAATTTCTGACATTCAGATGCAATCCAAAAACTCTAGATTTAGATGTAAAACATCTAAATTGGCAACACTGAGCAAAGGACATAACTCACATATCAGTATGTCAGACTTTCCATGATGGCAATTGTTGCTAGAGATACTAGCATATCTAAAATTGCATTTTGGAAATGTAATTCTTGTAAAGATTTTTACATTCTATCTTGTATACAGAAATGCAGTTATTTTGAGGGGCTTAAAAGAGATGTTCTTTCAAGATGCTGTATTATTTCTGTATTAGCTGTTAAGATGTTCTTAGTAACTGGAAAAGACATATGCTATCAATCCATTTCTAAACATTAGAATTTAAGGAACATTATTTCTCTGATGCAACTCAACAAAGGAAAAATACTGATTCATATTTATGAAGAAACTTTCAATCTTCCGTCAAAAATTATTAATCCATCATATCCAACTGCACTTGTTATACATTTTGGACAATTATTTGATTCTGATCTCTCTAAGGGATATTTGTAAAAAAATTCATAATTTGTTCTTTTTCTTGTTTTTATTACTTTAAACAGTTGCTAAGTCATTAATCAGTCTAAATTCTAAAACTTGTAAGAAGAAAGATTATGCAATAATTTGTTGCATGGGATGTGATCTAAGTACAAAAATAGTAATGAGCATAATCATTTATGCCAGAGGAAGTGGTATGAAATATTACTATCTTCAAAAATGCTATAAAAATCTAAGATAGCTTAATGAAACATCATCACACATCCACACAGGGAATATAAACAGCTCATACTAAAATCTCAGATTGGAGAAAAAAAAACATTTGTAAAAATAACCACTGGCATTATTTCAATTCAAAGAATGAATTAAGATGCTATATAACATTTCATGATTTACCTTTCCCACTCATTCTTTTTTTTTTTCCTAGCAATATACACATTTTTTTCTTTTTGCTTGTTTTATGAAAAAATTATCTTTATCTATTAGGATTCATTTTCTGAAATAGCAATCGTAAATTAGATTTGGAGCTGGTCAATGTGTGATAAGTTCAACTCAGGAAGATGATTTTTCTTTCAATTTCAATTTTTTGTTTTTTTATCTCATTTGAAATAAAAGAAATGACAAGAACATAAGTTCGATAGTTGCAGAAAATCTCAGTTGATCAGTACTAGTTTAGAAATCTGTAAAACTCTTTCCGTTGTTTATATCTCCCATTACACAAAGTTGGTTGAGAAATATGAATTTTATAAATCATTTTTGTTAAGATCAGTTGTGAAAATATTGTTTGAACATCACTGTGGCTGTACCTCAAAGTATATTTAGGAAAATGATCCATATGACAATTTCAGATGTTTCCTTGAAAATGAGTTACAGCTGTAATTGTTTGAAAGTATTCAGCTCCTTATTTTCTTTCAGGCTTATCATTAATCTGTTCACTTGTTCATTTATTTGCTATTCAAATGTTTCATCATTCTATTTCACTTTATTTAATTTAATTTTATTTTTTTTACAGTTTAAATACTTGCTCTATCTGCTTTTGAAGCATACCTGATCTGGTAAATATTCTCCATTTTATCATTCTATCCATTTACATTTTTGCCATTACTGTTTTTAACTTCAGTTATAAGGTTAGTTTTCATATTTCAATGTATAACTGGTATGAATGTTATTATTCCTTTTGTAACATTCTTTTTATGCTCTCTTTTTAGTAAGTATTATTAGGTTTAAAATATCAGTTCTGATAATAATGGATATTTACAATACAATTTTTTAAAAAGTTTTGCTGCATATTTCTTCCTTCAATGAATGCTTTACGGTTTCTTATTGGAATTCTCTTAACTTCAGCTTAGTGAAATTAATATGTTGCTCCGTTTCTATTTTCATGTTCATTTTGCTTATATAGTCCACCCACTTAAAAATCTCTTTAGAGAAGAAAAATTCTGCTGTTTTCAGTTTTTTTTTATAAATATGAATGACAATGTGACAAATCAGATCTTTTTCCTTTCTCCCTTCCTAAAGAAAAATCACTGACATCTGTTGAGCAACTTGCATCTCTAAGTTGACAGATCCTGAAACTGATTTTTCTTTAATTTTCATAAAATTATCATCAAAAATTTTTTTACAAGTTGAAGGCTTTGAAAGAACTTGATTACTTTATTAGTATTTCAATGTGGAATCATCAGTCCCAGAAGTATTGAGTTTATTGCTAAATAGTTTACATCACCTGATTCTATGTTAAATCAACAGTATAGTACAGGGTAAGGCTGGGCAATATGGACAAATATTCAGATCCCGGTATTGTCAGACTGAATACTGATATATAATTTATATCCCAGTATTTTCTTATGTTCTAGTCAAAACCACATGAGATTTCGCAAAAACTTTTAACAAAACAAACTGAAATCAAAATCACAATAAATAAAATAACTGAGAAATTGGCATGTCTCTGAGAATGCTGCTTTTTCAACTATTACAAAAATACAGAAAATTCTCACTAAAAGTAGCTAAAATCAAAATTGCAAATCGAACAAAAATACTTTGATAGGTAGACAGTCTAAGAACTGTAGAGGAGAATAGGGTGGGTTAAGAATGCAAGTCCAAAGAGAGAATGGGGTTGGGGTTGCCTGGACAATTTGGGAAGGAGATGGGGGAGCCAAAAAAAAAGGAGCTTTATCAAGCTCCAAAATAGATGAATGGGCATTATTAAGCTAAATTGGTGTAAACGGTATTGCTTAATCTTATACCATGTTGGAACAAATACCGGTACATTGTGTAAATTTAGTTATACATGATTGTAAAAACAATAAAATATATTTGATGAAAGTTTAAATGATATTCAATGTAATCCATGTTCTTAAAATTTTAAACTTCTTTTTGTACATATGGATGAAAAGGCTTATCTTTGGATTGCTGAAAAATAATACCTATGAGAAACTGTTAACCAAAACTGTTGCAATAGCCAAGCAGTTTCTTCAGTTTTTGCTTCCTATCTATCTATGTATGGGCTAGAGGGTTAGAAATTTGGATATTTACTTCTTATTATGAGTAGAAAAATCTTCATTTTTTTCCTTTAATTCACCCTCCCAAAATAGGTTAATAGTGCGGGCTGGGTTTACAATGTAATTCTATCTCAAATTGGTCCCCTACTTAATGTCAAGAAGCATTTATGCTTGTTTTTTTTTTTTTCTTTAATTTGGACTTTTCAGTGAACCAATAAAAGGTGAAAGAACTAACTTATTCATTGATCACCTCCAACACAGCATGCTACTAAAAGATGTTGGTCTCATATAGTTTCTATTGAGTGAGTAACCAGACCTGTTTAATATAGATTTTGTAAAAATTTCTGATATTTTATATGTTTTGTGTTGATAGAATACCTTGTAAGGCAAAGTATGATAAAAATGAATGCGAAAAGATAACAGGAGAGATGATATCTATAAGGAAAAGGGAATGTAAAAGAATTGAGGATCGATTAACAGAGCTGAACCAGTGTTAACCCAAATTACACAATAGGTGAATCCTTTCTTAGTTCTTCAACTCAATAGGTTATTCATATGCATATTTTGTAATTTATCTCCTATTTTAGGAAAAATCAATACATATATATATAAATAGTTTGTAAAACTAAACTTGGACTTTGTAATCCTCTTTATGACCATAAAAAATTTCATGTATTGGAGTACCAAATTATTATAGCCCCACAAATCTTCTGCATGATCAACCTGCCAAGTGAGCTGCAGATTCTTCTCTTTCTCATCTGTGTCTATGTGTGTGTATGTATGTGTGTGTGAGTGGGGGTATTCCTGATCACATTTTTGTGACAACATTGAAAATTTGCATTTGTACACCAATGGCACCATCTAAAAACATTTTCTTCTTTTCCAAGAAAGTGCTTTTGGGGGTCTCTATAGTCATTTTTTGATCAACAGTATCTAAATCTTGTGCTGGTATTATTTTCTTTACATAATTTTAGATCAAATATCTTTTTTTTTAGATAAGTTTAGATCATTAGTTCTAGTACGCTCACAGACTACCATGATTTATTTGTGTGAGGTACAGATATTTGACAAGGTTTCATGGATATACTTTTATTATTATCTATTTCAAATAAAGTATAGTAAAAAAAAAAGCTGAGAATAATTATTCATTATCATCAGGGTTTTTTTCTTTTTGTTTCTTGATCTCTAAATTTTAAATTCCTCATATGATTTTGTTTTAGTGATTGCAATTATTTTCCCTGATATGTTACACTTTTTCTAAATAGATAACAATTGATTGCCATTTTTATTTGTCCCACTTCTCTAGTAAAGTCTCTATATTTGGTAATTGTACTGTGTTAGTCAGTTTCAATGACAATGGAAAAAACTATTAGGTTTCATTGCATTACTCTTCAAGAGAAATTTTTCTAGAATTAAAAAAATATGATTAAAAATGAAGAAATATATTCTCGAAAGATATATTGTACTTTACAATCTTTTGAATTCAATTCTTTTAGGATTCTCATGGAATATTATTTATGGAAAAAATGATAAAGTTTTGATGATTTTTGAATGTCTCAAAACTTGTCTACCACTAATTTTATGCAATATGTTTTGATGGTACATTATGCAAAATTAATTTTCAATTTCTTTTGTAAGTGGCAATTCCTTACAAATTATCATCAATTTTAGAAGAGATAATACAAGATTTCAAAAAAGTCTTTATTCATTTATCTTAATTTTAATCTTATAACTTCAAGTTAAATTAAGATCTTATTATTATCCATTTGAATATACTAATAATACTTTCCCCCCTGATGCAAAAACTCAGTGAGATGCTTATTCCTGTAATGAAAAATCCTGCTTCTCCAACTGACTTAATGGCCTTCTCTGCTCTTGATACTCAAACCAGTGGTTCTTGATCTTTTTTGCTCCATGTCCTAACTCAAGAGCCTTAAAAAATTGGTGTGTCCCTTTACTGTAATAAATCAAATTTGATGTTGGGAAGCTGTAATATTTTGTCAAATTCAGATACTTACCAAAATTTAGGATTCTAAATCAAAGAGAGAAAATCATGTTAACAAAAAGTAACTTCAACTAGAAAAATATTCAGATTTTTTCAGGCTCTAATTCAGTTATCTTCAGTTGTGATTATTTCGCAGCAAATATTTCATTCTTCACACCCAAATTCCAAATTGTCTACAGTATATTCAAATTTTTCCTTTGTGGGACATGTGCCCCACATTCACTATCACCACTCTAAACCTTTTCAGGTTCATGATGCATCAAAAAATGCAATTATTGACTCAACTGTACATAAAAACAAATTTCACTTCTACTTGCACTGTATTGTTGGCAATTTTATCTCTTTTAATCAGTTTACTCTTAACAGGCAAATTCGACTGGGCAGCAGAATTTTTATCTTACCTAGCTCCCTTACAGCAACTACATTCAAATATCACCAAGCTTGGCATCATTGTGCTTCTTATGGCTTATATATAGCCAGCTTTGCTGCTAAGAAATTATAATTTCTATCATGTACTCCAATGTATTTCAACTCGTCACACGGCTTCACTTTTTAGTAAACCCCTTATTGTAACAAAGGAAAAAAAAAAGGAAGTTTGGTAGTTTGCAGCATTTGATGAACATTGTTTGGTAAATCCAAAGGCAGTTTGGTTCCCTGTCATTCTATTTTCAACTTCACCTTACATGTTTGCCACATTTATTGTACTTTGTTTGGTAAATAAGAAGAAGGTTTTGTTGGTCATGACAAAAACGAAAAAATGCCTATTATCCCGGTGTTACCTGAAACATTAACCCTGTTGAAAATTTCTTAATATTAAAATGATGATACCAATTTTGATTCTAATTCATATTTTTTCTTTCTGAAATTCAAAGTTTAGATTTGAAATTTAATCCTATCCACCCAATTGTTACCCAAAACAATGACCATGCCAACAAATTCCATAATTAAGATAATGACACTGCATTCCCGATATTGAATTTAATTTTTATTTCATAATTTTTCCAGAAATTTTATTTGATTTGAATTTTTTATTGATTTTTAATTGATTTCGGATAATTCTATTTCAATTTGCAAAACAGAACATAACAAAAGTTATTATTTTCAATCATCACTGTCACGTGACATAGCATTTTGAAATAAGATTCAAATTTAAAATTTGATCCTATCCATCTGAAAAATTATCCACATATAACATGAAAATTATAAGTACTTTGACACATTTTATAATCATCAATTTTTTTTACTACTATTTAGCATCATCTTGATATTTCATTGATATTCATGCATTTTTTAAGAATTCATCTGCAATTCTATTTTGTTTCAAGTTATTTCAACATGGATTTGAATTATATTGTAGATAAGTATAGGACATACAAAGCCACTAAACCTTAAATTTGTTTGATTTTAAAATCAAATTGAATAAAAAAAAAACTCTTCATCAAATCACTGTTGATAAATTATTTTGTATTTAAATAGGTTATTGTTTGCTTGGTATTTTGGGGGGATAAAATTATTATGCGTTCCCTACAGAAATTATTGTTTGTTTTTCAAAAAGTTGAAAATGAAAAAGAATTTGATAAACATGATGGAATCATCTTCAGCATAGTTATTACTTTGGATGACACTGGTATGATATTTAGCGACTGGTTTTGCTGTCTTTGATCCAACCACTAAAATCTGCAAGTACCAAAAGTTTGTTATGGTCCACATATTTGCCGCATTCATTGAACTTCGTTCTGTATAGCCGCTGTCAATTCAGATGAATCCACAAGTTCGCAAAAGATGAAATTCATTCCATCAAATTTTGTTATAAAAAAGGTTTACTATATATTTGAAATCTACTTTTAGATGCTTATTATCTTTTAAAGATGATTTGTTTATCAATACAAAGATCTCTCTTGTAGCTGTAAGTAAATGCTTCATTTTTATAGTTTTAATTTATTTGCATATGCATTTGATAATGTGATTCTCATTCTCCATTTGTTGGTCACACAACATTTTGAGTATTCATATAGTTTTAACAATGATCTAATCATTGAAAATACATTAGAATAAATGAAATATCCTATATTCTCACTTTTGATCATTATTTAACTATCAATTAATGATTTTTCTTGTAAAAAATACTTTATTAGCACAGCTAACTTGAATAATTTTGCTTCTAACAATTTTGAAAGTTCTTTCTATATGTTTTTCAAGTTTACTATCTATCATTGCTTCTCCAAAATTGTAAAAAAAAAACGCTCTTCTAGATTTTTATTGAGAGATTATATTGTCTTGTCTATCATTTTTCATTTCCATTTTATTGAATGTTTAGAATATATCCTTTCTTTTTCTTTTCAGTCTCATAAGGGACAATAAATGATTTTGTACCTAGTCTTTTTCAAACTTACTTATATTGTTATCCATCAAATTCAATATTTGATTATTCTAATTTTCCTAATTTTTTCTAATCAAAAACCTGTTACACATCCTAAGATATTTTGTCAGTATTCCAAAGCTCGAGCTGCAAGAGATGTCTCTCAACTCTTTTTAAGTAATTTCCTTTCTGGGACAGAGAAAAATTGACATAGCTTTTATTTCTGCATCATTATCTTAATCCCCAGTTGACATCTTAAACTCAACAATTTTTCCCTGTTCTTGAGAACAGACAAGACATTAGAATTTTTTATATCTGTTGATTCTACAACTACAATAAAAGGCTTTTTTGATATTTGACAATGATCTTAATGATTCAACTCTTTGAAATGACTTACCTTGAATTCATCCATTTTTAGAGAAATGCAACTGTTATTTCCCTACATATATATTCTAGACATCATTATCCTCATCATCATTATCAATTAAGATATACAGGTGGTCAGATGAGCTGCCAGTGAACAGCATTCATCACATTTATTCTCGTAGTCCCTCATGTTATTTTCAAATCACCATAGCTCAACAAATGGTTTAATTGGACTACAGATTCTTCTCTCATTGCTCATCTGTATGTGTTTCTTGGCGCTCCTGGTCTTTGAAAATTTACATGAGTTCACCACTAGGCACTCTCTAAAAACAGTGTTTTGGATTCATCTTTAAAAGTGCTTTGGATCTCTATGGTCATTTTGGAACCACAATACCCAAATCTTGAGGCACTTTTTCAGATAATTTTAGATAGTTTTAGTCATCCGAATCTTATGTATATAAAAAGGAATGGTAAGGATGCTGATGCTTCACAAATTGATGTCATCATTTTCCATATGTAGATTGAGGAAGATTTAGTGATTATTTTTCAAACTATTTGTAGCCCATTAACTGCTGAGGGTGGGGAAGAGTAATCCCCTGAAAGATAAAAGCCCTTGTCCTCTGCAAGATAATACATTGCAAGATAAAAGCCCTGACTCATAGATAGAACTGAGTTGCCATTGATCACAATTAAATGTAAATTTTATTGGGTTAGACATTGAACTGCGATCATGGACATTCCCATCCTTTACAGTTAATGGATTAATAACGATCATTTCTTTCCTATGCATCTGCTTGATTATAGTTGTGTCATTAAGAATAAGTAAACAAAAAAGATTATTACCTTATCTAACTCAAAGTGAATTTCATAATGAATCAAATGAATGTTTTTTTATTCATTAAAATATGCTGTTGTTAAACCTTGAAGCTTTGTTTTCTTCATTGAATAAAGTATTGACTTGATCTATTAAAGAATGTCAATAGAGAAAATTGCTGCTATTTTTTAGAATTTGATTTTAGAAAAGACTTTATACTAAAGCAACCATTGCAGATCTACAATTGTTTTCTGTTTATATTTCCCTTTGCAAGTGCTGCCCCTTTAGCAATGATCATGATTTTATTGTCATGTCTTTCTAGGGCAAACTCATTTTAAAATCAGAAATCCTAAAATTCTGTTGAATTTCTCTTCCTTAACCTTCAATATCACCAATCTCTATAAATATCTTTCATTGATTTCAAAGAATAAGGTCCATAAGATCTGTATGCAATGAATAAATTTCTCATCCATAGCTTGTAACCAAGTTTTTCTCTTTGCTAATCATTTTTTTCTATATTTAAATTAATGTTATCTTTCAGTTGCAGATAAAAATAAATTTTAATCTTTGGTACAGTACCCATTGAATGTGGATGATGGAAATTTCCATCATTTTAGCTCTATGGCTAACTCAATAAAATTTTCATTTTATTGTGATTGATAGCCATCCGGCTCTATCTAAGAGTTGGGACTTTTATCCTGCAGTGGATAACTTGCAGTAGATTATCTTACAATGGAGAAAGGCTTCTATCTTATAATGGATAACTATTACACTTACTACCTTCCATAATAAATCACATATTTTTTCATCTTTATCATCATGGAACTCTGGTTTATCTCTCTTACACACTCACACTCCAGCTTTGAGCAGTGATAACTTTTTTCATCAACACTATTCTGAAATTTTCTTTGATGCATTTTGAAATTGAAACAATTATTCTGATCTGATCTAATGAATGATTCAATTCTTTTTTATACATCAAAATATTGAATTGGTCAATTGTATTGGTCAGGATGCATGTTGCTGGTAATCTTACCAATTAATCTATCATTTTACCCTTCAGTTGACAACAGCTGTAACTATTTTTACTGAATCTTTCATCTAGCCAATCATTTTATAAATAATTTGAACAACAGCTGTTTGTTTATGAGATATCTATTTATTAAAGCACACCTCTACTCAGTGACAGATATAACATTCATGGGACCTTGTCCATGACATTTCTAAGGGACCCTACTATTTTTTCATTTGGCTATTTTCAAACAAATCAAAACAAAAGTGAAATATTCATAAGATTATGATTTTTGATTTGATGTAAAGTCCTTTATGGATCAATAATCTATATCTGTAAAATAATGAATTCTCAAATAGATTGAAACATATTTTTTAAAGACATTTTTTTCAAGGGGATCTAAGATTTTGGGGCCTTGTGAAATCTTCACTTATGAAAGATTTTTGTCTCCCAAAAAGTAGAATAATTACAAATTAATCAGGAGTTCAATTTGAACTATATCACTAACTTTCTTTACATTTGTTCATCATTCTATATTTATTCAGTACAATCTTTTTATTTATTAATACATTTGTAATATCTTATCTGTGCATTAGCTTTAGAAAAATATATTGATAAATTGTACATAAAATCCTTATATATTACAATAATTGGATGTGTTGAAATTCTTAGATAAATCAAAATAGATGAAATATCTTAACTGTTTGTTAAATAATTACTAGTATGTATAAATGTTTTCTTGCTGTTAACTAAAGTTGTGCAGTCAATCAATAAAGGCCAATTTTAGCTATTAATCTGTTTGTCTTGCTCTCCTTTGACTAGACTCTCTCATGCTGCAAATCATAGTCTTCACTAATGTATTTTGGATGTATTTTTAGTAGATGTTAGAAATTTCCAGCCTCCAATCCTCTGGTACAAACCCTTGTAATGATGGTGTGCAGCATTTTCCTGAGTCATTGAATAAGAAGGACACATTAAACTAATTGCTGACATCAGTGTGACCTATACACAAGTTGTCATTATTGGTGAAAAGGTATTCTTCTTATACTCTTACTAATCACCTGCTTGCTGCACAAGGTCATTTTTGCAGCACATAGAGAAAAATACACAGCTCTCATTTCTTATTCTTTATGTATGCACACATACACACACTCACGCACGGTGCACTGTTAAGCAACTTGCTTAAGCTTAAAAAGCTTTCTTTTTACCATTTTGATTTTTCTACAATTTAAAAAAAAAAATTAAAGTTTGAATGTTTGAGTCATATAAGCTTAATTAAGAGAAAAGCCAAGTTGACTCAAGTTTTTATTTTCTCATCAGCAAGAGAAGACTTTTACTTAGAAGCTTAAGAAATCAAGGAATTTAAAGGCAATACCAAATACTTCAGATTAACTGATTCTAAAATTATTCAATCAGCCAAGTTCATTATTCAAATATTTCTGTTCATCTTTACTATTCTGCTACCAGAAAATGTCATTATGTATTTGATTTTTAATCAGGTACACCCGTATCCAACCTATGAGTTCTTCTTTTCAATGGTACAATATGTTTGGTTCATCTACTTAGCTTTCACATTTGTAAGTTGATAAGAGTTTTTAGTAGCTTTTATCATTACCAAATATCAAACAAGGATATGGAATACACTTTAACCAACCTATGTTATCTAATCAAAAAAGATTATAATGATTCTTCTAATCAAAAAATAAATATTCATTAATTGATATTTGAAGATAATTATCAATATTATTGGTAAAAAAAGTGTAATAATTATTTCAATGTTTGATGATAAATAGTACAAATTTTCATAAAATTAGCACTTTACCCTTTTTCCAGTCTTCTTAATCTTCATGTATGTTAACCTTTTGTTTGTTCAATTTTGGAGTAATCACACAATCACTTTCTAATGAATTTTTCATGTCAAGAATGTTTTCTTTCTCAGTTTATCATTACTCTACTCATTTCTTTTCACTAGATATCAAAATGCAAAAATATATCTCCGAATCCATAGCTATATAAATTAATTAATTGAAAATTAGTCACAATTTTTTCCTTTATACTTTTATGTTTTGATAGCATTTTATTCAAGACTCAGAACAGAAATAAGTACTCTGTAGTTTTCTATAGAAAGAAGTTTTCTTAAAGAAGTTAATTTGTATATTTGTTTGATAGGTTGAATTTGTTGTTAAGTAATTGTTGTCTACATCGCTTTGTTTGTCTTGATATTAACCTTCTTTTTTATGTCTTAAGGTCTTGTTGACTTACTGCTGATACTTCTACTTAGCATCATTACATTGTCTATCAAATTTGGTGGTGACAAATGTTTAGTAAAGAATTCAGTCAAACACTCTGTTAGGATGACTTTATAACAACTCATACTTGTTCAAAATTACCATTGGTCTTTCATTGCTGCATAAATACATACTACCTTCTTACTCAAAGCAGTATTTTGATAGCTACCTGTGCTGTCAGTAATTAGTATTTAGACTAAATGATTTTTTTTGACTCTGCTAAAATTAAATTTAATAAAATACATTCTGTAATTTATTATCTTAAGGATAATTTTTGTTACTTATTAAACTAGAAGCACTCAGAGAGTACATACCTGTGCCAATGCTGTGCACTAACCAAAAATCGGATGGAAAATTGAAAATTAAAATTAGATTAAAAATTAAAATTAAATAAAAACAAGGGACAGAATTTTAAAAGTACAAATATTAAGTTACTTCCTTAAATTGTAAATCTAGCCTTTTTATTGAGTGTTTGTTTTTTAACTTCTTTTCCTACACAAAAACTTCTTTAGAATCTTTCGATTGAAAACTTCCTAGATCTCCCTCAAAATTCAACTAATCCCTCTGTATCCCATGTCCCACTTTTCCACGAAATTTCGTCAAAATTCAATCAGAACTTTTGGAGATATTGTGTGGATAGATGGATAGGTAGATACATGTGAATGTATATACATCTTCTAATTTTGTTAGCAGAGGTAAATTATTGAACGATTTAAAGATATTTTATTTGTTTTTGATGCATGAAGTTGTTTTATTCATGAAGAAATTATTTGAGTTTGATGTAATGTATCTCATATATAGACATAGCAAACAACACTTAGTATTGGGTAAAGATTCAATCATAATAGTTATCTTCTATATATATAATTTAAAGGATGTATAATATAATTTTAGCATCCTATTTTCAAAGTTTTACTTTGAAGAAGGTTCAAATACTTAATTAATATTACCATATATCATTATGCAGATGTCAATATTTATACTGGATTGGTGTATCTTACTGGATTTGTGCATATTGGCTAATTAATAAATTACCATTATTTAGATACGAAATATTTATTATATTGTTGTACACTCTAAAACTATTCATTTATCTGAGAAATCTAATGAATCTGGAACTTTTAGAAACTTTAACCTGATTTGTGCATTTTTTTCATCGATTTTCTCTCTGGAAGAAATTGAAGTTTGTTGCATAAAAAGTTGAGAACATCAGTAATGAAAGATACAAAGGTTCCCCTTGTTCATTGCTTGAGATAAGCTGCTAATCTTAAACAGTTTTCTGATGGTCCTCATTTCCTATTTCTAGTGCAGGTTGGAGCAATTCTCTCAGCATTCAACATTTTCATGTTTTGGGACAGAAGATAAGACAGTTGCATCTGTGTCCTATAGTAAGTAACTTTCTCTGCTGTAGACTCACATTGATATTAGAGATAGCAGGGAGGTAAATTAGCTCAATGAAAACCAATATGGCTGCCTGTAGTGAAATCTATTGATTGTCAGTGTAATTTTCAATATGTTCACATAGTGTGTGTGTGTGTGTGTGTGTGTGTGTGTGTGTGTGTGTGTGTGTGTGTGTGTGTGTGTGTGTGTGTGTAGTAGGTTGAATCGTAAGAAGTTGGTTGCTGATCAACCACCAGGTGGTTGGGTGGTCAATTAGATATTGTTAGCTGTAAATCTATACCTGCAGCCATCAATCATATCAGTGTATTGATTTGTGAATGGTGAGATCTATTCTCAAATCTGATACCTATGAACTTCTCTGACTGGTTTCACTGACAACTTCTTGTGATGCTCATGGTTGCTGTAGTATTATAGATCTGCACAAATAGTCAAAATGCTTGTACATGGACTAGTACTGTCACATATTAATCCATTCCATCATCTTTCACAACTTTTAACAAATTCACTCTGCAGTAACCATGCATTTATTATGTAAAACTATTATCATTAATCATATTACCAATGTATTTTATCCAAGATTATCAGTATATCAAATGAAACTTTTCTATACTCTTAAATTGTTTAATGTCAATTAAGAGAAATCATTCAACAAAAACTCTGCCTCTTAAAAATATCTGTGTATTGATTTTTATGCTTGTTTATTTCTATGTCAAATAATAATCCTGAACATGAAAATCTGAACAGCATTTCTGAATTTACATTAAGGATCTGATTTTATTTTATATCTTGATGTATCACATCCATGCATCTCTAGAAATACTTTCATATTTATTCCTACACTAAGAAACATCACATTTTTAAGATGGATTAATCCAGATTATAAAGGTTTCTGGTGATTTTAGTTAAGGAATCATTTTGAACATTAACAGACACTAAAAAAGGAAAGAAATCCCTAAATTTTGTTACACTTTTAATCTAACAACTACCTTATTAGCAGGCTTGTCCCAAGCCTTTATGAGGCCCTGAGTATAATTTGGTTTTAGAGCTCCTTCTACTTTTGAAGAAACAGTCAAGCTTCCTTATGGGACATCTTAAACTTAGTTCACTTATGCCCCAGGACAGCTCTGATTCTTAGCGTAAGAATAACCAACTGGGTCAACAAAATCATTTCTATGATAAACGTTTCCTCAATACACAGAAGCGAGGAAATTTTATATATATTTGTGCATATGTGTGTTTGATGTTGATTTAGATCTTTAATTCTAATAACTGATCAAATTTATTAATGTATATGCCCACCAAATAATCATCACAAATAAACTGCGATGACCTCTCCAAAATTCTTCTTTCCATGTATAATTTATAAAGGGTACTAAAAATATATTCAAAGTGCATTTGATATTTCTATTGAATTTATTCATAAAAATCAATAATTTACATTACAAATATAGTTGTATTTTGTAAATATAGTTTTCTTTAGTCTCTTTTTTTTAGTGTTTCATTTAGGATATTTTTTTTTAATGAAACAAGTTTTTCTGCCAAGTTTTATACAATACAACTAATCAAGTTTTGAGCTAATATTAGTACCAGATTGTAAATTTAAAGTTAAATCGTAATTTATATATTGCTATTAGTGATGATATTGGGTTGGTCAAAATATTTGTTCTATTTTTGTTGTTAGATGGCATTAGAAGTGTTTAGTTTTAACTAACTCCATTCAAAAAGATCACTTTTGATTGTATTGTGATAGTTGTCGTAATATCAGCATTTTCTAAAAAGATTTGTCAAAATTGGTGCATTTTTGCTTATTGATTCAAACATTGAAGATAGAGGAAAATAAACAATATCCTCAGCATGTCATAATTTTTTATTTCAAGAAAGATAAAATAGTGATTCAAATGCAAAAAAAAACTTGTGCAATTTATTAAGAAGTAGTGTAAATGATCGAATGTGTCAGAAGTGGTTTGAAAAGTTTCATCCTGAAGATTCCTTGCTGAACAATGCTCCACAGTCAGGCAGACAATCACCAACCCTACCAAAGGTAGGTCTTTATCCAAAGAAGGTGATGCTGTGTATATGGTACAATTGGAAAGTAGTCTGCTTCTATAAGCTTCTTCCTGAAAACCCACCGATGGAGTTGAATAAGTATTGCACCCAATTAGATTAATTGAAAGCAGCAATGAACAGGTGAAAAGTATCTGGAATTCATCAAGAGAAGGGGTGTAATATCCCTTCAGAATGATACTAGACCAAGTGTTTCTTTGGTAACCAGACAAAAATTGTTACAGCTTGGTTGGGAAGGTTTAATTCATCTGCCATATTGCACCATTTGATTACCATTTATTCTAGTCTTCATGATAAAAAGAGTTTCAATTCTCTGGAAGACTGGAAAATTCTACTGGAGCACTTGAGAACTATAAAAAGTTCTGAGAAAATAGAATTATAAAGTTGCCTGAAAGATGGCAGAAAATAGTTGACCAAAATGGTAAATATATCGTTCAATATAATTAAACTGAATGAACTTTTTGTAAGCACATGGTTTTGTAAATAGAAAAATACGAATGTTATACCCAGAAGTTTTTCTATAATAAGCAGTGAACTGAAATCTAAATATCTATGATAGACATTTACAAAAACACACAAATCTATTTCTCCAAGTTGACTGCATATAAGTACATATATCTAGGTAATTATCTATGTAAATATATATATATATTCACTGCCAAATTCTGAAAAAAAAACAATTATTTTACACAAATATTTCTCAACATAATCTCCTTCCTTCTCAATGCACTGAATTCAGTAATGAATATTAATCACATAGATCAGACATTATACAGTGAAAATTTCTGATTAAAATTCAGCTAGTAACTATGTGTCAGGTTACAGACTTATTGATCCACTCTCATAAATAAGATTATTGACTTCTGCCTAGGAAAATTATCTATCAAATTGTATTTCTTTAAACATTACCAAATAATAATTGAAATATCTGTCACTTACTAGTATTGACTTCTATTGTAGAGATTTCAGGGTATAAAATAAGTTGGTAACATTTGGTTATGATTTGCTGTTTTCTATTTCTATCAATGAAATACTGATGAATATTAGAAATTGTCGACCAAAACTGTCAGCATAGGTTTCTTCAGTTTTTAAGTTGGTCTGGCTGACTGGCTATGTATATATCACAAATAAACCAATGAAGTTAGAGGGCTGAAGACTTAAACATTTACCCCTTATTATGTCTAAGAAAAACTATTTTCTGTTTTTTGAAAATTCCCCACAAAATGGGTTTTTAGTGGAGGGGTTCAATTTACAATGTGTGTTTATGTTAAATTATTCCCTTAGTTGAATCCAACTTTGGAAATTCAGACTTTTCTAATGATCATGGCTCTACAAAAGTATCTTATTGATTGATCACCTGAGTTTGATCTCCAAATTATTGCCTCCAATACAGCATGCTGCCAAAATATTTTGGTCACATGATGGTTTCTGTTGAATGACTAACCAGACCTGTTCCTTTTGATTTTCTATACAGAAGCAACAAAATATTCTCATATAAGAGGTAAGAATTGAAAAAAAGATACATTTTACAGAAAATCCAATAAATTTGGGATTACATTCGAAGTCGATTGGAAAATTTAAAAAAAAAAGAAAGAAGAAAACATCCTATTGATGCAAGATAGAAAACAGAAAAAGATGAATTTTGTGATATAATGATTTAGTTTCTCAAGCAACCAAGCCATTATTGAAAAGTAAATTGCATATCAAATATAAAAGAGAAAATATTTCAACTCATGAGTGATAAAGTTGAAAAGTACTTGATTAGATGGAATAAAACAAATTTGTATCAGAATTGAAGAATTCTTTCCTTGAAAAGGTATATCACTGTTATATATTCCAAATTATCACTTGACTATTTAGTTGCAAACATTTTTCTATATTCAGAAGCCAACATGTTATGTCATCATTATAGTAATTGACTATCCAATCTTAGATGTTAACTGCATGAATTTTCTTTCACTTATAAATTAGTCCAATATTAGATTAGTCAAATACAAATTAGATCCCCCTTTAATTATTTGGAAAATGAATAACTTATAGATGTAAAATCTGGGTTACTTATTGTGTTTAAACTAAAACTTGTATCTATAAAATATGTTTTTTTTTTTGGAGTGATTGTGCGAATATAAGTTGGAATGTTTGTATTCATTACTACGTTATGAACTATAGACATAGATATGAAAGAACTTGGTGTAGAAATTGAATAAGACTTCCATGGTAACAAAAGATGATTTCATGAACTCAAGATAGCCTTTGAAAATGTAATTAGGAATTAAGAGTTTAATTTTTGTATGATTAAGCCAGTTTTTAAATCATAACCTATAGACGGAAAGTAAGAGCCATTATAAACTTCAAACAAGAGAATGATAATAAAATTAGGATTTTGTTTCCTATCTAAAGTTAACATAAAAATGGACATTGAAAAAATGCTGTTAGAATTAGGTATGTTGACCCTACATGTAAATCACCATTTTGATGTATTAGATTTGTTTCTACTTTAAAACACTAAATTTGATCTCTTTATCAGATATCTCTTATCCGCAACACAGTCACTGGCAATAAATAAGAAAAAGGTTGATATTTGTGTAGAAATATATATTTTTACAATCTTTTTTGCGTAAAGATTTTCAAAACAAATAAATGAGATGAGAGACACGTCTGTAGATGTTATTAGATTGAAAGAATGTTTTTTTGTATTTCTAGAGTTAAGTTTGAAAACTATTTGATAGTTATTTCTTCATATATCATTTTCAGTTTGTTGCCTGTAAAAGTCAAAGTGAGTAGAATTTTGATTTCTATCTCAGTTTCTAGTTACTTTTAAAGAATTTTATGATTTAATTTCATAAATTTGTTCAGTTTTCATTTCATTCCTGGTTTGCAGCTTATTGTATATTTGAATTCTGAATTGAAAATATTTATAAGGAAACCCAATTGATCATTAAATGAATATTTTTCATAAGAGTGATTATGAGCTCTTTTGGTCCACATGTAGTTATTTAACAACCAAATGTGACACAAGGTTGGTTGTAATGTTGGTGCCCACACACATGCTAGTCGGAAGCAAATGCTCACAATATCTGGTGTTCCCAATTGGTCACCCATCTAAGTACTGATCAGGTCTCAATGCTACTTAGCCAGTGTTTTCAGATCATCTATATGTAACTAGTGTTGTCCCTTTATTTTTTTTATTTAGTCAACTGAATACAATGCAGCAAACGTTCCTTGTATATGTATATTACTTCATACTTTTGATATTTTTTTCCTTTATTTGTCCTACATATCTTGATATAATTATTTGCCCTACATATCTTGATATAATTATTTGCCCTACATATCTTGATGTAACTCAGATTCTGTTTTTTTATTTACCTCCTATATCTATTTCCATCAAAATCAAACTGATTATTTTGCTTCATGCAACTGATACTTATTTAAATATTTTATTTACCATTTATATAAATTTTCTACTTTCCTTTATGATATTGGAAGTTTTATTTTTCTTTGCATATTGACCTTTGTCAGCTCCACTACTCAATTATTTAGGTTGATCAGACATTTCTTTTATTTCTTCAAAACTGTATAAATATCAAAATGAGATTAAAATGGCTTCTATTCAGCATTTTGCTTTAAAAATCTCTGAGTTTTCTGATAATCAACTTTTTAATATTCTAGCTAGCATATTGTTGATTATGGTTTAGCACATGTTATGAAGTTGTATATCCTGACAGGTAATGAAAGAATCATTATTAAAGTATTAATTTTATCAGATTTCCTTTTATAGGTTCTTATGCTACAGGTTGTTGTACTTGAAATTTACCTATCTTTAAAATGAATGAAAGCTGTAGAAAAAGTATCTCTCTCTTCTTTTTAAGTGGTAACCAAAAGTTTATCTTAATAGATATTAATTACAATAAAACAGATTATGTCAGTGATGTAAGAAATGATGCTTAATACTGAGTCTGAAATGATTATTATCTGAACTAAGTATCCACCCTAACAGGCAGGATAAATTGCTGTCAAAAAAAGAATTAATAAAGTAGATTGATAGATGGGAATCAGATTGTGCTTAATTTGATCAGTTTTCAAAAGGTGATATTTGGGACTTTTAGTGTTTTTTTCCACGATCTTGAAAAAATATTAAACATGCATAAACACCATTCAAAATAAACATTCTTCTTTTCACTCTCAATCCCTCTAGCTGATAAACATTTATCATCCCTGTTACTCTCCACTGCTTATTTTCTGCAGCATGCAGTTGTTCAGCTGAAAAAGCAGGCACAAAATATGTGCCCCGGCTCTTTTCCCCAATATATTTTAGGGTATGATTTTCGATAAACTAATTTACTAAGTATCTCTCCCTGGATGGTATTGGTACAAACTGAAAATTTCATAGGGTTATGTTGCATGGTTTTTGTGTTAGGCTGTCATATATAGACAGATGGCAGGACAGACAAACTTTAAGTGAATTATGATAAGATGTGAAAAAGTCAAAATTCATATAGATATTATTTTAATAGTATGTTTTATGCTATGGGATTGAAGATTTTGAATTTTTAAATATATAAAGACAGGTCTGATTAGTCACTAAATAAAAGCTGTCACATGGCCATCTTTTGGCAGCAAGCCATGTTAGAGTGGGATCAACTGAAAAATTGGAAAAAAGGGTGATCAATGAATAAATTACTTCTCTTGTCTTATGTTAGGCAGTGGTCACCGAAAAAGTCAAAAAACAAGTGTGAATGCTGCCAGACACAAACTTAGGGATCAATTTTGCATAGACTTAAATCAAGAAAAAAAAACTATTTTGGGTGGGAATTTTCACTAAAACAAAGAGAGCATTTTTTTCAGACATAATAAGCAGTAAATGCTTGAATTTCAGCCCTCTAGCTCCATTGGTGCAACTTGTGCAGCAAAAAAAGAAAATGTAACCTCATCTGCTTTTTCCTTTTTAGGCTTTATTTAAAAATAATGGACATAGATACAAGGCCAGACCAAAAAATTTTTCTTGTGCAACTTGGGGAACTCTTTGGAAATATAGTTCAAAACCTGCCCCAGTAAAATATCTAAAGCATAGAATCACTTCCTTGAAGTAAAACATAATTTTTAAGGAGAAAAATTACTTCAACCACTAGAATGAGGCTTTTATCAATTTTTGGGGAAATTAATCACTTGTTGCGATTTTCCATTTCTCTAAGATTTATCAAAAGTGGAAAGCTTAAACTGACTGACTAATCGATTTTTCAAAATATAAGCTATTTTGGAAGCATCTTGAAGCATAAGAGAGAGAATTAACTATATTGTGTAAAATGTATTTTAAACCTATATTAAAGTTTTATCTAATGTAATCTAAAAAGTGAATCATTCTGTCATTTCTAACTAAATCTTCTAATTTACAGAACATTTGACATGCTTTAGATTGCTTGCCATGTCTCCGGTTGTAAAGACCTATTTCCCTCTGGATAGTTCAAATAGCACACGATTAAGGCATGAAACCCTTAAATTAAACTAGAACAAGGATTTTATTGAATTTTTTAAAATTAAATATGATGTGCTTGCCCTTGTCAAATTATGTTAAGTCGTCATACTTAGTAATATCAGTAAAAAAAAAAAGCTGTATATTAGGAGCAGCTAGTAAATTACCCACTGCTTTGCTAACAGTATACCTAGAGATGAAAATCTAAAGTACTTAAGTATCTGGAAGAAACACATGGTAGTTGCCACAAGCAACTATCCCCAAGCACTTAACTGAATATCCCGCTCACAGACATTCGAAAGAGAGTTCAAGTCTATCTCATTTAACTTTCTTTCCTTTCTTCTTTTCTCAAATGTCAAGTTCAGCCGGTCTTCTTTAGTGAATATCTTCATATCTCAACCTCCTACACTTTTGCATACTCTTTCCCTGCTTTTCTTTACCTCTTCCTGCCATATTGTATTCTTAGAACTTCTCCTCTATACCCACCCCTTTCAATATGAAGTTTTTATTTTTAGAGTATAACAAACAGACAGACAGATGGAAGTGTGACAGATGGACGAAACCATTGCATATCATAATATAGATTTTAGATTTACAACAAAAGTTGTGCACACACAAATTCATATACTCACACACACATCTGCGCACATGTACACGTACTTGTTATTTGAAGATCCTCGAAGTGTATGAAAATATCATACCAGCAGATTTATTAGTTGTAATAATTTTTTCTAAAGCTTTCACGAAAGAATTCATGAAAATTAATCAAAAGCTAAAACGGCAAATATTTTATTGAGCAACCTTTTTGTAAACTGATTTTTACATGTTATCTTTTAGAATACGGTGAAGCATAAATAGCAACTGTATGAAAACTGGTTTTTGGTACTTGATTTTACTGTGTTAGTAGTTGCTACAAATATGCCCACTTTAGTTAATGTTAATTCTAATAGATAATCATTTCTGTTGTTTCTATTTTCATTAAAACTGAATAATTTATAGCTTAATTCAATCTGTTACACACTTTATTGTACTGGGAGCATTATTCTCAATTACTTATTTATAAGATAATTTCTGGATATTTGTTGGTCTCCAAATGACAAGTTAAAACTTTGGAGCCATGGCTTATTACAATGTCTTGATAGCACAATGAGCAGAAGAAAACTGAGAAAATTGATGATCTTGCATGATACTTAGAATAATGAATGAAAGTAACCACATATCCAACAGAAAAAGAACTTAAACGATCACAAAAGAGCATTAGAAGTAATTGATAGATACATGAATTAGATTTTTCTCTATCATATCACTGTTTTTACTATTTCAAAAACTTGTTTTCTCATTCTTCATTTTCATTTATTCACAGTATAAAGATTACCATTAAAGATCTCTAATCACATGTCTCATGCACTGCCTGTTGATCACTGTTTTTGTCTGAAATAAGCAAATCAGCTGTTTGTAGTTGTTATTGCTGCTGCTGCAGTTCGGGTGCATTTAATACCCTCCAAATAGCCTTCTTTAAGTGTATTGTTCCACTCCGAGCTGCTGCCTAATTCATCTTCACTTTCTTCTATATTCTTCCTTCCTTTCAATATCCACGTGTTCTCCTCTACTGACAACGAGCTAAAAACTCATTTCTTACTGTGTAATGATATGACAATTACACAGTAATATTGGGATAATCTTCAAGCTTCATTTCTTTTTGTACTTTTTTGTTTTGCTTTTTTTGTATAGCTCACTTCACATCTATTTGAAAAAACATCTTTTTACTTGCAATGCATGTTGTCATGTCTATGAATGCCCAAATCACTTTTCCTGACCAAACTGAAAGAGGTTTAAAGTATTCATAAGAAAGGAAGAGAGAGTTGGCGAAGAAAGAGGGACATATTTTTTCTTTTTATGCTTTTTATTTTGTTTCATTTCATAAACGATTTATCTACTGACTTTTATCACTGGTTTGCAGTCTAATGATATAAATATGTACAAAATGCTTTGTCTTTTGTTGAAAATGAGATCTTCATTCCACATTCATTTCTCAACGTAATACACCTACTCATAGTTTGTCAAGTAAAAAATTAATATATACGTATAGAGGACTTTGGCTGGTCATTAATTTCAGCTTGAATCTCCATTTATAAATAAAATTTCAATCTTTTCTTGCTGTTATATATGGCACTTTGTCCCATTTTTCATATGAAAGTTAGTTCCTGATAAACCTTCTTATGGGATTTGTCTCTGCATATATTCCCAACAACCTCTACAAAAAAGCTATGAGGTGAACTTTCTCTTATATTGATCTAGAGTTATACATCATTATTTGAATGCTGATAATAGTCTTTCATTTTCACTGTTTGTTTCGAAATTGCTGTCCAAGTTCTTTCCTAAAGAATATACACACTGACCAGATGTTATATACATAGAGAAACCAAACAATGATACATGTATTAGTATTTCTCTGTGTCTTCCAAAGTTTGCTTCATGATCTGTATTTATAAAAAGACCTATTTTTTCTAACTCACTCAAAGAATTAATACCTAAAGTGCGTGAAACAAAAAGAGTTGTTGTAAGTAAAATTTTGTATTTTGTGTTTTGGTTAATGAACTGAAACTTTTATGATAGGAACATTTTTGATTCTTCCATATAAATCTCATTCATCTGTACTTTCATTCATTTGTTTTCAACTTTGTAAAATTTTTATAAATGGCTACTGATATAAGTGTTGAATAAACTGCTTTGTGTCATAGATATTAGATTTTATGTACAGAGCAGCCGTATGATTATTTTTTCAACTGTTGCTAGGAAATTGCTTAGATATTTATAAAACAAGCTCTATCAAAACAAAAAATTGAAATAGTTGAATAATTCTATGTAAACTTTATTCAGTGAATATCTTTTCTTATAAGAGTAATTTGAGTGAGAGTATCTATGTTCCGCCAATAAACAAAATTATGACTTGTATTTCAAGAACATCTATCAAAAACCATTGCCAGCTTGAAAATGAAAACCCAAATTTTTAAATAAAACTGGTTATAAATTAAATTAGCTTCATTAAGCAATATTGAAATGGATTGCAGTTATTTTTAGATCATAAAAAATTAAAAAAACTCATTTAACTGCTTGTTCCCTGTTTTAATTGTTCTGTGAAAGTCTTGCTCTTTTTGTGAAACTGCTGTTAATGAGTGCAATAAATGAAATTTGGCTATCAATAAGGTAAAATAATCTGAAATCCAAAGTTCAATGTGTTATTTTCAGAATAAGTGAAGCAAAAAGAGTTCTTGTCAGAGACTAAGACAAGATAATTGAGATGTTTGAAGACAGTGATGTGTTGAACAGATTGAGTGCAAATTGATTTTTGCGCTCTTGTCTTGAATTTCACTTGATTCTGCAAAGTGTTGCTTTTACTGCTGTGTACTCACCTAAAGGATCTGATTGGGAAAGCCAGCATCCGGAAAGGACACGCTGCTTTTGGACACTTGTGTGTTATCAAGTGACACTTCAAGAGAGTTTGTGGACCTTGAAGCAACAGTTCTTCATACGAATAGGAAACTCTACAAATTTTTCTTCATCCAAGTCATCCAGTTTAAATGCCAGAGCTTGCTTTCTAGTCTTTCTGTCCTTGAAATCTGTATACAACTATCTAAATTAATTTTACCCCTGGCATAATGATGAAATTTAATGACTTGTTCAATCTTTTTTCTTATAAAATTTTCCTCTAGCTATGTTAGTTATTAAATAGATTTGTATAGATTATGCAACTGATGAGATTCAGTTTTGATGTAATCAAAATCTTTCATGACAATATTATAGTTTCCATTATAGCTTCAAAAACATTCTTCATTCATTCAAAATGCATTTTTAGCCTCACTTTGAATGCATCAATCATCACAATACTTTTCAAGCAGACCGCCTTAAAACTGGAATCTATATTGATATTTATACTATTTCGGTATTTATGAGTATATTATTGACTGCTAATGGATTATGAAGAAGTAGGAGTTTGCTCATGGGCTTGATCTAAAAAAGAATTATTGTTACTGTTCTAAATTTGTATGTTCACATAGGCCAATTCAAATCATTCATAACTGAATCCACGTGTTCATGAATGTTAATTTCTAAGACAATCATTAGTAAACATTATATTTGCTTATTAATAAAAGTAAATGATGAATTTTTTACATGAAAAATTTATGAACAAATATGAAGTTAATGTTGCAATTAGAATAATGTCTCAACATGGATAGGTTGATTGTGCATTTATAAATGAAAACTGATGGCTGCTAAATGCTCAGCTTGATCATATAAACATTTTGAGGTTATGTAAACATTTGGGGACCAATTAGCTTACTGTAGTATCACTTTTCTACTAGCCAATAATCAAGCATTTTTGACAAGGCCCAAATGATATTAGACTGACTAATTAAAATCTCAAATTTACAATGCTCTCTGTTATTCTTTTATAGAGACTATTGTTAGGCACCATCATAAAATGGTTACTTTGTAAACATTAAATGAAGCCAACTTATAAATATTCACATCGTAAGTTTTATTATAGGCTGGTTATTGTTATACATTTTCATTGTAGTCAGTGTAAACATTTACAGTTTTCTATTATTCCTGTTTACTCTGAGAATTACCTTTCTTTTCAGTCTAAACTTCAGATGTATAGGATTTGTAAATGTTAGGTTACATTGAATATTTCTGTCTCTAGTTACTCAATTACTTGATTTACAGGGAGAGGATATTATTAAATGCAATGGAACTGTACCAATATGTATTGACTCTCCAAGATACCTTTTTTACATTTTGCTAAAGGTTTTACTTATTTTTATGACAAATTATGTTATTTCTGTGTATGAAAATATCTACTTTTTCTATGCTTTCATTTTAACTGTCCTTTTTTTTTTTCATTTTTAGGTCTGAAGAGAGCTTTGTATCCTCAAAGTAAAAAGTAAGTTCATTAGTGTTCAAATTTGAACATATCAATAAAATTATACATTAATAAAAGACCAAATGATTTAGAAAATAACTCAAGCTATAAATCATGGTCTCATTTTCTGAGATTTCTTAAAGTGAGTATGAGAAATTAAAGACAGAAATTCAACTTCAATGCTTATTTCAATTAACAATACTAAGTTGTAAATATATATTTATCAATTTCAGATGCAAATCCATCTATAAGATTTAATGTACCAAATTCTGATCTATCTGTACCATTGTTCAATCATACATATTTCATTTAGGACCTATTTGCAAGCCTACCTAAGTTATTGATGCTTTTGAGGTTGAGTATTCTTTTAATACTTGAAATTTTCCTAGTAGCTATCTGTTCACATAAAGAAAATGACTAATTCATAACAACTACTCTTTATTTACGTTTATAAATGAGGTCTTCATGTTATGGTTACATACTAGATTTTGTCTCAGTCTGGCATAATGTCACAAGTTGCTTACAGTATTTGGTATTCTTAAATGGTCGCCCATCTATGTAAGTTTGATGCTGCTCAACCTTGGTGACCAGGTGAGAACTGGTGCTTTCAGCGTGACTTGACTTTAAGCTTCATCTTCATAGAGTATGAAATTTGTCTTGGTTTGAATAGGAGAAAATTTCTAAATGCTGTATAAATTCCTAGAAATTTTCATAATTTTAATCTTTTTGGAAACAAAGAAAATTCCAGATTTTGTTCTAAATAATTTATGAAATGGCTTTCTTGTAAAATGAAGAAATGCATTTCCTCACCAGTCATATTTTTGCTATAATTTAAATTGCAGCAGAAAAAGATAATCTTCACTTCATTTGACATGTTAGTGAATGCATATGTGTGTGCATGTTTGTGCCTAAAGATGATTGCTGAAAGCATATTTCACACATCCTTTACCTGTGTCATAATTCCCCTACAGCAAACAGAAATATATTGATATGTGCTTTAACCAAAGCTGTTACAATGTATAGTTTGGTTTGCTGTAATAAAAAAGTTATTCTCCACAATTTAATATCTTCTTTCTGAAGAGTAACTTTTGAAAATGAATTATCTCCCCTGAATGACCTAAATTGTACTTCGTTCAGTTCATTTTCAAACTCACATCTAAATTCCATGCAACTATTATTTATAAAAGTATATATAAAAGCATTGAAACTAGAATTAAGATTTGATCTATGATTTGAAAAATGAATGAACTTGTAAAAGTTGTTTTCTTGTATACTAAACAGATTATTAATTAAGCCTTTTATTGTGTATATGAATCACTTGAGGTCTGTCACTCTGGCTTACATACTAAATACTGAACTGCATATAGAGATGAATACTCACTATCACATTTTCAGTTTCTTATGTTATGAATATTTATAAGCTTATTTTTTTCAACTGTTTCAGCAAAAAGTTTTTTTTCCAATTCAGCTATGTAAAAATCCCTGTATACTCTTTAGTTGTTTTTTGAAAATAATTTAGGAAGATATCAAATATTAATTAATCTAAATTCATCACCTGAAAAAGTAGTAAAATATTCTAAAAGTAAACTGTGAAAACACATTATTCATGTTTGATGAACATGTAGGATTTGAATTCCAACAACTAAATGTTGTTTGCCAGTAATTAATAGTATACTTACTTTACTTGTTTCCTCATGTAAGTCTAGATTTAATAGGATCTACTATTCTTGGTTTAAAAGTTTATTTAAGTTTTATAGTATCAAATTAATCTAGAAGAAGATTTGACCAAAGATAAAGATAAGGAGATAAATCTTCTACATTTTGTCATAGATCAGCAATTCTGGTTTGCTGTAAATATATTTAGATCTAACAGTAAAATGAACAATTCTAATTTGATTGCATTAAAATAAAGTAGTTATCACATGAAAATCCTGATGAATTTTGTTGAATCAAAATTAAAAATATCCTTCATAATTTGATCTCCTCAAAAATATTTTTGCAAAAGGAATAATTATTAACTATTTTTCAAAATAATACTAGCATTGAACCAAATCTACTAGTTTTCTCTCTTTCCATTTTCTTTATCACGTCTATTGATTTTATCAATGCATTTATATTAGTTTATCTATTTGCCTCTCTTTATAATTCTATATTTCTCTTTTTTGAAATTAATTTTGTTCTGTGTAGATGTATGCCTGCTATCAACACTTATTTGTGTGTGTATGTGTGTTCTTTTTGAAAAAATCTATATATCTTCAATCTTCTGTCCTTGTTCTTTTATAAAATGTTTTGGCTTTCTTTTTCACTGCTGTGGTCGTCTGCATCATCATGACGACAAAAAGAACTCTGTGCCCTCTAGGGGTCTGGTCTCGAGTGGTGGGTAGATATTGGTTGAATTGCATCTAGCACCATTTGAAATCAGTACCTCTGCAGGTTGCCGTGACAACCAGTTTTGATTTTTTTATATATCCAAAATTCACTTTTTTACCTTTCCCTTATTTCACTTTTTTATTCTTTCCCTTATCCCCATCTTTTTTTTTTCTACAAGTATCCATTTTCAACATAAGATATTTTTATTTTCTTTACTACTCTTCTACTTATTAATCACAATTTTCCTTTTATATCATTTACACTAGTTGCATTCTTGATTAGTTCCACAATAACGTGAAAAGTTTTGCTTTTGTTTTACATCTCAACTTTGCTAGTATCACCATGTTTTACTCTTTCCAGTGTACTTTTCAGTAGGACAAACAATATCCTATTTATATCATCAACATAGGCAAGCATCATTTCAGTTGCATGTATACCAGAGAATCAAAAAGAAAACTGATATTGTTAGCTGATACATAATTGATAAGGAAAAAAGCACCCAAACTAGTTACTGATGTAGCAGTAGCTGTATATAATGGTATTACTGATTGGAAAAATATAGATGTGAAGCTGTTGGTTTCTGTATTTGCCAAGCTAAGTGAGCTATTTATATGACCTTAGTGGTCATATGATAGCAATGGTCCCAACAGTAGATTAGTTATGTGACTAGGGATGATGCTGTGGTATATGCTGTTTGGAGAGTACAATTGTATGCTCAGTTGTATACAGAGAAGTTTCACTTCTAATGCCGGCAATGGTTTGGAAGGATGTGGAGGTACTACTAAGTGATAATAGTGGCACTAGCAGTATGTTGGGATCTTTCTCCTGTCCAAAATGGCCACTCTCACATACTCTTTCTTCCTTCTCATTCTTTTTTCAGGATCTTCTCTTTCTTTCTTTTTATCCTTCATTTATGCCAAAGCTTCTTCTTTCCTTCTGGCCATACTACAATGCCTCTCATAATTATGCGGCTCTTCATCCTCATCTTCTTCATCTTGTCTTATTTCTTTGCTGCTGCTGTTCTACCTTCAACTGCAGCAGCAGCAGCAACACTCATAGTAACTGTAGTTGTGTTATGGTGATGATGAAGGTGGTTGGATCTTTTTCCTACCTACCCTCACTGCCCTACTTCCACCCTACTTATACCCTCATCTTCAGTATTTCTTCTTTTCAACACACACATGCACACACAGAGTCTTTCTTTCTATCTTTCTTTGCCTTTTCTTTCTCTACATTCACACAATGTTTATTGATCACTTTCATCTCAATATAATAGTAGCCTAGGCTTTAAACATTCAGCATAACTGTTTACTTGATGAAAATAAATGCTGCTCTTTCTTTTTCTTCTTCACGATCATCTATTCTTCACTTTTTTTTCATTACTCTCATTCTAGAATAGTTTTTACCCACATTTCATTCACTCTGTTAGTTTTTTTTTATGTCTAAATTTTGTCGTTCTCATTTCAATATTGTTTATCCCTTTATAGTGTTGACTTTGATATTTTCTTGTTATTCAATTTTAGTTCTTTGGATGTTTTTATTTGTCATATCATTGCTATCCCACTCACAATACTGATTAAAAATTAAGTTACACAATAAAAACATTTTCCAACCATTTTTTCTTGGAGATTAAATGCTCCTTACTTATACTGTAGAATCTTAGTTTGCTTTATTTACTGATAATTTTTTTACCAAAAGTTATCAGATCAAGTATTGTACAAACAATAATACATATGTGGAGATGTCCATCGCTCTATGTGTATGTGTGTGTGTGTATATATATATATATATATATATGAGATAGTGAGTGAGAGAGAGTGGAAATAGATAAAGAAATGTTTTGTGCAAGTGTAGATCAATAATTCTGTAGCCTGACACGTAGTTGTTAGATGAATTTTCATATAATAATTTCACTGATCCAAGTGATTGATATTTACCATTTGTTCAAATGCGCTGACAAGGAAGGAGATTATATTGAAATATAAATATTTGTTGTGTGAATAAATGCTTTCTCCGCATTAGGTTATGAACTTATTGATATAGCTACATATTTGGTGTACATCAATGGCATCGTATAAACTAACATGTTGGTGTATAATATGCACAGTATTGTAGATAAAATGTGAATGGGATCTAACCAGCATATGCTAACAGATTATAAATACATTTTTCTAAAAACTGTATGTGTATGGTTGTTAGTTGCTACTCACAGTGAAAGTAGCTTGCACACAAGATACAAGTATCACTAGCACCTCCACATCAATGTAGTCAACAGCATTGGCATTACATCTCCATCTTTCTCCACTGTTTACATATACACAAAATGGGCTGCTTCTTGCTACCACAAATACCAGTCTTCCTCTTCCTTGCTCTCCATTAGATCTCAGCAGAAGCATCTGATTCACTTTTCTTTTCTTTTCATTTTGGTGCAATCATCTGCAAAGGTGCTTCTTTCTTTATTGCCTTTTTTTTTCCATTTAAGTTATTTTTCTTTTTTTATTCTCATCTCAGCCTCTTTATCCTCTTCCTCCTCTTTTCTCTTGATTAAGTTTTGCATTTGTGTGGATACACACACACATACATACACATGCATATATGATATGAAAGAGTAATAGATCCACTTTTTTTCACCTTTACTGACCTGTGCTGGTCATAATCAGAACTGACTTTGTTCTACCTTAGCTTAGCATCAACTTTACCAATATTATAATCAAAATAGTTCACTCTGATTACTCTTCTTTTACTGGGGTGAAGACTGGAAAGACTTCCTTAATGTGTCTTTTTGCTATCCCTCTGTCTCTGTCACTCTCTCTATCTCTGTCTGTCTGTCTGTCTGTCTGTCTGTCTGTCTCCCTCCCCCCCCTCTCTCTCTCTCTCTGCATGCATGTACATCTTATTTCATCATTTTTTTCTCTATTTCACTATTCCATATTTTTTCCTCTGCCAATATCTCTTGTATGTCTTCCTGGTTGTTATGTTATGTTAAGCATACAAATTCTTGGACAATTTTTGTAAAAGTGCAATTCATATTCCCACTCTCCCTATCTTTCTCTATACATTTTTACCTTTTGAAATTCAGTTCTCAATCACTTTAAGTATTACATATCTGGTATATAATTTTTCTCTTCCATTCACTGCATTCAGTTTATACTGCATTCTCTCCCCTTATTCTCTCTCTCACTCACACACACGCACATATATACATGCATCTGCACACACACACACACACACACACACACACACACACACACACACACACACACAGAAGTACTTCGGCCTCAACACACGGATGCATGCTGTTTATGCCACATCTGTGTCTCAGTCTATTTCACTCACAACTCTTACTTGATTGTTGTTTGATGTTTAAAAAGCCTGTGTTCATCATGTGCAGGAATTTAGCACTTGTTGTTTCCACTTGTAGCCCATGCAGGGATATGATAATGAATGGAATTTTAAAATTAATCAAACCAGTCTCACTTGTTGGTAGTGCCAAGGGATGCATTGAAACAGCATTTTTCTGCTTGTCTCTTTCTCTCTCTCTCTCTCTCTCTCTCTCTCTCTCTCTCTCTCTCTCTCTCTCTCTCTCTCTCTCTCTCTACCCCCCCTCATCCTTTTACTTGTTTCAGTTCTCTCATCTCGTTTGTTTCACTTTCTCTTTTGCTTTCATTTGGTTGCTCTCTCTCATGTCTGTCACTGGATCTTAATGCTTCTGCACCTATAGAAGAGAATAGGAAAGTTCTCACCAATGCAAAAGGTACGTCAAAAAATTTTGACACAACTTCTCTTTTTTTATCGCTTTCTCTCTTTCTGCCCTTCTCACACACACTTTTAATTAACAAGCAATCTCTTTTTTAATGAAATTTCAGCCATATTCATCCATTGATAACTGAAATCGAAAATGGTTTCTGTCTTATTCTATTTTTATTTTTCGAGTGTATCATACACTTTTTACTTTCAAAAATGCTTTCGCAAAAAGTTCCATCACGACAAAGAAAAAACATTAAAGAAATTTACTGCTAATTTTGATGTCAAGTTCTTATGGTGGTTAGTTTGTTTACTTTTTGTTATGTGTTCCAAAGACTGAAACACAAGATATATATTATCTGCTTGTTGGATTTAGATTGATACTTGATTCATACATTTGTACATATACTAAGAAATATCTATAATCTTGATGCTTATAGTTTTATAACCAGGTTTTAGAATACTGGATACATATCCTAATCTGAAATAATCATATGTATACTGTTAGTACACTCTTGAAGCACTTTGAAAAATATGTTTGTGCAAATATATATCATGACTTAGCTTCATGAATGAAGATTTTGGAATAGATATATATATGTGTTTGTGTGTATATATATTTCCAAATCTTCATTTGCAAAGCCAAGCCATAATATATATATATATATATATATATATATATATATATATATATATATATGTGTGTGTGTGTGGGGAGAGGGATCACTATTAAAATCAAACCATGATGAATGCTACATATTTTCATGTGAATCTTTTTAGTTTTTGTGATTTTTTGGCACTTATTAATTATTTGTACTTAATTATGGTTTATAGTAGAATATTTACACAATTCTTAAACTGTCCTTTCATCATTTGTAAATTCTAGCCTTTTCTTTCAATTGATCTTTTTTATTCATACCTAGTTTTCTTATTATTCTTACTTACAGATAAATGCTAAGGCCAATAAATTATTTATGCTCTATCCCCAGTTGTAATATTAGCCAATATATGTGTTGTTAGATCTTCTATTAAATATGCTAGTATGGCTGTAGACTACTGAACTGGTGAGTTTTGTATGTCCAAAGCAGTAGACATTAAACATGTTTAGGTATTACTTTAGCAGTAGTTCAATTTGGCCTATTTCCATACTTGATCTTTTATTCTTTTAGCAGATGAACATTATAGAAATCATTGATGAAGACCAAACTGAATCAATTAGAATGATCTTTCTCTCTGTCTATCTGTCTGTCTGTCTGTCTGTCTGTCTGTCTGTCTCTCTCTCTCTCTCTCTATATATATATATATATATATATATATATTTGTTTGTGAAGCTAAAGCCATCTTATATATATATATATATATCATTATTTGCAAAGCCAAAGCCTTTACATATATATATATATATATATATATATATATATATATATATATATATATATATATATGTATGTATAAATATGAAAAAGAGAGAGAGAGAGTGATATCAAATTACTCTATTCAAATATCTTTCTTTCAAAATTAATTTGTAAACTTCACCAATTGCACTGCCTTAGTAAATCTATAGATCTTCAGTTATTTCTCTCTCTGAAATGGCAGTTCTATATAATAAATAGCTGTATCCTTTTTTATGTGCATGTATATTATATTTAAATGACAGGTCTTCTGAGTATGTCAACATGTTGAGTTGACAAAAGATTTTCTATTTGATAGTTTCCAATATATGATTAGGGATGAAAATAGAATTGGTGCACCAGAAATCTCTACCCATAGGCATATACGCATGTTGAGATCTTCTTTAATGTAGCCATTTAATAGGGTTGACACTGGTATCAAAATAATTATTTCTCCATACATCAACAAAGCACAAAGTATGAAATGACAGATATACTTCATGAAATTATTTGCACGTGCTGATGAGTGGAAGTGATGCTCGATTTTAAACTCATTCTCAAAGCATAAATTTCCCTTTTGATCATTCAGAAATGATATCTGTAATAACAGTGTTTTAATAATAGTAATAGAGAAATCAAATAGAATTCTTTGCAGATGAATTCAGATTTATGTATAGTCTGTTGGTTTTACCTCGTAATTAGATGTATTTTGAATAATTTTTTTACCTACCAACTCAAATACATTGTGGTTTTCATTTACTATCCCCTCTCTTCCCTTATCAACCTACCTATCATAGACCAAATAACAGGCTAAATAAGATTCTAATACCTGGTCACAGCTTTTTAGATATTGCTGATAAGGGTTTGTCCACTATAAATGCTTCTCAGTGGATCATTCCATCTCTAAATCAACTTTCTTTCTATTCAATAAATCGATTAACTAGGTGATTGTATTGTTTGTATTTTTTCTTGCCCCCACCCATTTCTCACATGTATATACATATCATATATAATGCAGAAATACTGGGAACATATAATGCAACACTCATAGAACTGTATTTATTTGTATTCAATATTCAATTTATATCAGTTTAATAATTTTTAACAAGCTTCTCATCCTTGTGCACATCTCTGTGCAAATTAAAATTCTCTTTTCATTAAAAGGGGACATTCAGAAAGTAATTCAAGATGGGACGAATGAGTGAAGTTTACCTTTTCTGACTGTCAGAGAAAAGCCTATTCTCCTTTCATTACACCATATCATCTCCATGTATATATTCTATCGGCCTCCTTAACAAATATGCTTTAGAAATTCTTCATTGTAGCCATTAAAATTGAACTACACTTCACTGGCTTACTATTTGAGAAAGTCCTCTACATTATAAGGAAATTATTATGATTATTACTCTCAATTAAGATTTGATTTTATCAAAAATAGAAAAAAACTTTACTAATAATTTTTTTCTGCTTTTAATCCATAATACCTTGCTCACCTCTGTAAATTTCTCAGTTTTGAGATAAAATGATTTTTCTGGTTCTATGAGGATGTGAGGGCTATTTACAATGTAACTGTAATGCTAAACTGGGTATGCACTTTTGGCCATTTTCACAGAAGTAAAGCCTTCAAGTATGTGATGTGTAAACTTCCATTTTTTAGGGGTCTTTCCTCATAAAAATGGCGGACTGCATACTTTGAGGCCTTACTTCAATCTTGAAAAGTGTGTCCCTGATTTAGCATTACAGTTACATTGTAAACAGCACTCCCTCATTAGACCTTAGAAAATTAAGTACGTACTGCATTATGGCTTAAAAGCACAAAAAATTACTTACGAAAATTCAATTTTGTATTTTTGATCAAATATTTGACTTACACAAATCTTGGCTTTATTTTCATATTGCTTCTTAAGGTAATTACTATCAATTACTACTATTTGTATTCTGTGATTCCTTCCTACTTTTAGCAAAATTTACTAATTTACTATTTAGTATACTTGTGAAGATCACTTAATGAAAAATTATGCATTGCATAACGTTGTTTTTGAATTTGTGATAATTTTCATCATTGAAAAACATCAACTTGTAATAATTTTTTACATGAGGTTCAAAATCATTTTCTTGATAATGAGGATGTAAAATCTAACTCAGAAGAAAATTTGTGGTTATTGGTTTTATTAAAGGACACTAAGCTAATTTGAAGAAATAAACATCAATTTCAAGTTTTATTTTTCTGTATATAATTCAAAATAATTTAGTGTAACTGTGCTTTTGATTAAATGTGATTATTTAAATGAATATAAAATCTTGATTTTAGTTTTTCCTCAACATGATTTCTTGTTTTATAGCTTCTCTTAAAAATGATTAAAATATTGTACATTACTAGATAATCAAGAAGGAATACTTCAAAATAATCTTCTGTGAAGCTAAATTCCAGTTGAACTAAGTTATCCAAGAATTTTTTATCCAAGAAACATTTGCTGAAAAGATATATTATAGACTAACAGCACATACATAGTATGTCTATCAAAAATATCATCATCATTATTCAAAGCCAAAAATTTAATTTTTTGTTAAAATCAGCAAATAGAATTTTATGTACATATCAATAAATTTGAAATATAATTGGGAGTAATAAAAAAATTAAGTATAGGGGATCATTGTAAATCTCAAATTATTCTGAAAGTTAAAAATATTTTCCATTTTTTGGCCTCTGTCTTACTGAGTGTGATTCGCTTTTCACCATTACATTTATTTTAAATACTTGAAGATTTATAAGTATATTGAGTTAAAACTATGAAGAGAGGATTTTAGATTTTCAAACAAGTTTTTTTTGTTTTGTTTTTTTACGCTGGTTATGGCATCAGCCATCCCCATGCGGGCTTCCCATTTCACAAATTTCTCTTGTCTCAGCTTATGAGAAATAGACTTAGAGGCAACAAGCACCCAAAGTGATATCTCTCACTTCACCTAAATTTTCAAATACGTAAGAGAAAATAATTGGCACATGTATATCAGGCATAAAGTTGTACTTTGTCATCAAAGGAAAATTATTCTCTATCTATTAGTTAAAAATGAAAAATGATGAGATAAAATCATGAATTTTTTATGGTTAAGATAATAGCCTGCTCTTAAAACTAAAATAAGTCTTCATCCATCCATTCATCAGTTACATGAATTAAACTAGAAAATTACTTTCCTAACAATGAGAATTGCAACTCTGTGTATGTATGTGCGTGTGTGTGCGTTTTTGAACATATTCATGAAAATAAAAACGTAGAAAAAATTCAAGCTTATTCTTTTCTATTCCCTTCGTTATATAAGTTATTATATAGCTTATAGAGAATTTGACTGAGTTTTTGTTTCATTTTTCTTGTATTCTTTTATTTTTCATTTTTCATAAATAAAATATCTTAAATAATTCTTTATTATCAATTAGACAATCTTAAAATTTCAAGTAAATGAAATGAATTTAAGATTAATGGAATTTTGAATGGTAACTCAATAACTTGGTTATTTTGAAGACTAACAATCAAAATTCATGTGTATATACTAGCTGAAAATCCATGCAATAGAGCAGATTTAAGCTACCTCCTGCAGATGGCCTACATAGGGCCTACAAATATTTAATCCAGAAATAAGAGAATATTTACATTTATAAGGAAATAGTTGAGTTTATTTCATGTTTTGCTAGTTTGAAATTTGTTGGCTTTTTCACATACTGCAACTTAATTCAACTTCAGTGAAAAAAAGGGATCTCATTCAGGGCAGGTTGCTGATACTCCAAGAGAAGGGAGAGTAGGGGAATGTTTGTATGTTTGTGTTACTCCACTACTTACTGCTACTACTATTTTATTGACCAAGCAGTATATGACAAAAAAAAGTCCCAGAAGTTATATAATAGAAAATGAAAATAAAAGAATATGAGAAAAATTAAACAAACTCTGTCAACTTCTCTATAAGGTATTTTATAAAATACATAATGAAGGGAATAAAAAAAAAATAAGCTCAAACAGTATTGTAAGAAATCATCGTGCCATTCATGATAAGAAGGATTAGAGAAGATTCTGATAAAAAAAACTTGTTTTGTATGTTTAGAACCCAATATTGCTTTGTTTCTTGTCAGCAAAAAAAAGTGCAACTGAATCTTTTTTCCTTTTTTAACTTCTGTACTTTTAAATAGGTGGACATTAGTTTTGAGGCAGATCAAAAAGATCCCTCTTTTGCACCCATATTTATGAAACTCTTTTGGAATACACTTTAAAACCTGCTCCAGTGAAAGATCTTTCATATAGAACTGTTTTCTTGGAGTAAAATGCAATTTTCAGGGAGAAAAATTGCTTCAACCACTCAAGGCAAATTTCTATTATTTTGAGATATGTGTGTATGCGTTCAATCATGCATGTGTCTGACTCTCTCTATCTAAACCAGTGAGAGTTTGTTTTTTGATATACATGCATCTTTAATAATAATTTACCCAGTAATCTAAAACTAACTGGATATTTCTATCTCTGATAAGATAGATAGCTAGCTTTAAGAATTTTTGAATTAGAACCCTTAATGCATTATTGTCTGAATGTTATGCTTGCTTTGTAACTAAGTAAAATATATATGAATAGAAAATAAAATATACATTTTGTATATATATATATATATATATATATATATATATATATATATATATATATATATATATATATATATATATATGTGTGTGTATATGTATGTATATATATGTATGTATATATATATGTATAATATTGTTTTGCTTCTTATGGATGATTTACTGGAGATAATTGAAAGTTTCATTATTTAAGCTCTGAAAAATATTCATTAATGAATTAACTGAATACTTATCAACTCCCTTGACTCGTGTCTATTTCTGTTGGCGTTTAAAGTTACCCAATACATTTTTTTTCATTCAAATGATAGAATAGCTACCGTCCATCCTAACCAGAAGATATCTGTGGATCAATGATAACTTCAAATCAATGATAGATCATTTACTCCCCCCTAGCTTGAATATTAATAGGGCTTTGCATCATGACCTTGCCCCCTTTCTCCACCCTTCTCTGAATTGAATTAACTGACGTTGTAATGTTAAATAACTTATACCATTGTACTATGTATATTGTACTGCATGCTGTAATACATTTATGTTAGCATCCTAATCTGGAAAAAATAGTATCTTTAGTACTCCGGATGAGAAAAAAATATATCACAAATATAAAAAATACTCACATGTACACTCAATTATACTGCATTTTTTTTTCCTGCTCTCTGGCCCATCTCCCATACTAGTCCTAGACTACTCAGCCAAATGGTTATTCTATCACATTAATTTGTTCTTTGTCAAACATGTCAAAATGTGTCCATTATACCTAAACAAATTCACGGTATGCAATATTCCGATAAAAGACAAATTGATAGCTTTTAACTTCATCATTATGTTAATATCTGATCAATACATTGTATAGTTATACTTTCTGGAGTCTTTGTATGGCTTTTGTAGCCTTTGTATGTTGTGTTCAACTACCTTATTTTACATCCATAATACCAAGGATTACCATTACCTCCGACTAATATCGCTTAAAGTAACATGAACTTTGGAAGGATGTATCATATGATTAGATAAATCATTATATTGTAGTAGATATACTTCTAATAATCAAATCATGATTATCTAAATAAACATACATTTCTATTGGGAGGAATTATTTTTTGTTAGTTTGAATAATGAGAATTTATTAATATAAGTAAATAGTAATTTATTTTACTCTTCCATAGATAAAGAATCAATAAGTATTATGGCCTTTTGTTTAGAACCTAAAAGTATTTATCAATTTTGAATGAAAATATATCATTCAGTGTGTAAATATGCTTGATATTTTAACATAGTTTAAGAATAATTGATTATGTTTGTTTAAGTATCAATTCATACATTTATCATGAATGTATTGATGATTAACGATAATATTCATGCAATTTATTTAAAGATAAAGGCTAAAAATTTGAAGATTTAAACATGATCAAGTTATTTTCATAAGTTTCAGTTTATGATAATTGGTAATATAAGTAGTTATTTATGTTGATCAATAAAACTATATATTGCACACTTATAACTCATATAAGTTTTTATTATTCTCACTGATATAAGAAAAATTTATCACTCACCAACCATGAAAATAAACCTGTTGGCATCATTATTGTCTTGTTCACTCATAAGATTATTTACTTAATTATTGTCTCTTTATTATCAGCCTTTTAGGGTCTGTTGTTGGACACAGGCCTTCCCCAAATAAGTTCAAGATGAATCTTTCCCTGCCATGCTGGCCCATAAGGTGTTGGTGGTAGGAGGAGATGGATCATTAACTGCTCAGCCACCTTACACCTCCTAATTAACTTGATATAATAACATACAAAAATGATTTCTGATGTTAGCTATGAGGAGAATTTGAACAAAAAATTACTCTGCTCTTAATTAGCAAGTTGTATATTTATAGATTTTCTTTCATTAAAACGTGGAAGTTATATTCTCCTCTAATAAAACTTTCTTTATTCCATTTTGGTAGAATCTATATTCCATGTAAAAGTTATTCATAATATCTATTCATTCATTTTTCTTCAAAAAATGATCGTTATTGAAACAACTATAATTAAAACTTTAGTTTGCATATTATTGACAGATTTCTACTTTTGAAATGAATATTTCTATTTGCATAAATTAAATTTTAAACATTCCACCATGCATCTATCTTGAAAACTAACAAATATATATACAAGGTGCTATCCAGAAGTTCAGGGAATTTGAACAACACTCAAGAACTTGATCAGATATGGACTTTTGCTGCTACCATCTGTGAGCAGTTCTCTTTGTGGGATCACTGTATAGATTGCCAATAAGACAACTTTGAAGGTGATGGTGGAAACTAGGTGTGAGGCTAAGTCATTTTTTTCCATGGCTAAAGTCCTCAAATTTCTTTTAGGTAGCTCCTCATTAATGTGTATAAAGTGATAAACTGGTATATAAACATACACACATGAACAATCCATGTGTGGCCTAGTACCAGCCTAAGATTGGTAAATATCTGAAGAATATACACTCCATATTCATTTCCTATTAAGAGGGTTACAGGCAGTAAGACTTCAGTTTCTCATTGAACTCCATCTCTGTTTTTTTATTGTTGTTTTTTTATTCAACCACCACTTCCCATTCCAGCTTGGAATCTGCAGTTTGACCTGAGATTGAACTCTGTCTGCCCTAATTGTTAGAATTAAAATGACAACAGCAACAAGCAGCGGAGGCAGCAGAACAGTATCTGGCTGATGAGATCTGTGCTCCTACTCTTCCTGCTACCACTACCATCATTACCACCATCATTACTACTACTACTACTACGACAACTACTACTACTACTGCTGATTCTTGCCATTATTTACCTGTGTAGGTTTTCCTGCACACAGGGACTCAGTTGTCCCCCTCCTCCAGTCCACTCCTTAAGCATGGACTTTTTGCATTTGCACAAGTGCTTACCTTATAGCTTTGCCCAAGTAGGGTAAAAAGTACTAGTTAACCCAGGCCAGTTGATGATAGCACAATCTGATACTATCCTATTCCAACTGCTACAAAAAATCCTTTATTTTTTTCTTTTTTTTGGTAATCAAAACATAGGTACAAATGATAGTGGTCCTGGTTGGATGTCATGTGACAGAACATAGATATACAATTTGTGAAAACTTATGAAGCAAAGCAAAAACAATACGATTTGTTCCACTTTCATCTTGTATCTTTTTATTTATGCATTGCTTTTAACATTGAGTGAGCGTGGATGTGAAATTATCACTCTCACTTTGCTTCCTATATGATGCCAGCAGAATTGTGGGACTAACCTTGCTAAGCTGTGCCAAAATATTAAACTTTTAAAAAACTGTTGGAATTCGTTTTCTTTTTTACTACTACTAATAACCAAAAAAGCTAAAGCAATGAACAAAGCTTCCCAGTTTCCTTTTAATCTGTTATGTGGTTCCAGGAAAATTCTGGTATCAGTTTCAGTGTAAGTAAATAGCAGTAGCAAACACTTCTTGATGAACTTTTAGAAATGTTGATTATACTCCAAGATTCACTAATAATTATTTTTGGAAACATAAGTTTAGATTATAGGCATGGTCTTTTGATTACAGCGGACTTAATCTATGCTTCATTCATATGTACATACAAAAGAGACTTTTATTTAGAATGTCTATTTCATCATTGAGTCAGTGAATGTTCCTAACTTTTGTCTATTTATGTAAGTAAATGAATAAAGACTGGTTAGAAACGCTTATTACTGCGATTATTATTCTATGATGCAATACCTCTAAACTAGAATATATGACTGATATTTGACTTCTTCAGAATATATCTATATTTTTGAAAACCATATGCATTATGTAAAGTGGTGTACTGCTCTAGGATCGTGTGGGAATGACGTTTTATGACTTGTTTTGAGGGAGAACAATGTTCCTTGACTATTGATGTACTTCTAAAATTCTCATTCTATTTATCCCTTTGCACCATCAAATTAGCTGAACAGGTGCATTGTAGCTATATATATTAAATATAGGTATCCCTTAAATGCACTAACATAAAAGAATGTGTAAAAAATCTGGCTGTTTATAATTATTAATTTCTTGGTAACTGGAAATCTGATGCCTTCAGTTACAAAAAAATTGATAATTGAAAGCATCCATTCTTCATTCCTCTTTACTACTAATACAACAAGATGGTTAAATTGGTTGAATTTCTTAGGGAGAGGGGAATAGATATGCCCGGGACCACCCAGCTGTAGAGGATTGCTTTGCTTACCTGCATGCTGGGTTGCTAGAGCAGCAGCCCTGTATTCCCTCATTTCTTTTTACGCCACTGATGTTATGCTAATGTTTGTAATTTGACTGACATTGCAGTTACTTTTTACTTCAACAATCAACTTTTGACAAATTTCAAAGATAGAAATGTTTCATGAAAGTTAAAAACAATTATCAGTCATCAAAAAAGAGAAATTAGCTGTATCTGACATGCAGTGATTCTCAAACTTTGTTTTATGATGGCACACGAAGACATGCATTTGACTTACTCAACACACCAACTGTAAATATGAGATGAATTAGACAAGAGCATTCCAGAAATCAATGAACAAAACTTTCGTATCAACATACTGATAGATATACTCATGACCCTTTTTCATTTCATTAGCTTAAAAAATTCACAAAATTTATTTATAAAACCGCTAGATTGGCAACTCTGGCAGAAGCAGTACAGACGTAATACCCGTACTAGATATGTTCAAGGTTTGAAATACATGTTAGCATATTTGGAAAAATCTACACATCACACCTGGGAGTTAGTTGTTGCACACTATACTGCCATGGGACACAGTTTGAGAATCGCTGAGGAGATCAGAGAAAATTACTGAAGGGGCTGTTTAACAATCATTTTTCCTCATTTCTGATTATGTCTTTCAATCTATATTGTTTAAATCAAAATAAGTTATTGTACAATTTTGACACTGCTAATACTTTTCCAGATTTGTTACTTTTTAATATCAACCATCAACCAAAACTTTCTCTATAAGTTTCTTCAGATTTCATTTTGGTCTGATCGTATTTATGTATCACTCATACAGGCTGTATCAATGAAGCTAGCAGCCTGAAAATTCAAATATTTACTCCGCATTATGTCTAGAAAAAAAAGATTTTTTTTTAATCCCTCTCTAATAGGTTTTTAATGAGGGGTTCAATTTGCAATTTATCTATATCCTCTGTAGTGATAACTGCCTATCAGAAGGCGGGAGAAGTAATTCATTCATTGATTCCCCTTTTACCAATTTTTTAATTGATCACATCCAACATGGCATGTTGCAAAAAGACATTGGTCACATTATTGTTTCTATTGAGTGACTAATCAGACCAGTTTGATTTTGTTTCAAAATAATTGTGTTAGAATGAAAGAAAATTCAAGTAAGAACATGGTTATATTTCTCATCTGCTATGGTGTAGTGCTAAAAAAAGAAGTGAGGGAATGCAAGACTTCCTGTTCTAGTGAGTATAGTGATCCAGTGAGCAAAGCAAGCCTCTTCAGCTGAATAGTGAGAGAACACCATTCCCTCACCCAAACAAAGTAATCGGAACTGCGTTCCCTTGTATCCTCAGAGCACCATACAACGTTTCATCTGTGTAGATCTTTCTCAAATTCTGGAGTAAATTCAATTTGTCTTTTGATACATGATTTGTGATCATGTACCAACTTAGTATTGTTCATATTTAAGTTCTGATTGATTATGATACATACTGAATTCTAGTTAAAATTTATGTAAAGTAAATACAATGTGCAGTACACCGCTCTTTCTTTAAATTGGTTGACATTATCAAATCGCTATAGCCCCAACAATGGCCTGCCTGACCAACCAGCCAAGTGGACTACAGATTCTTCCCTCTTTGCTTGTCTATATGCTCCTGGTCACATTTAGATTTAAATGTTTTTTTTTTGTTTTTTTTTTTCTTTTCAGAAAAGTATTGTTTTTTTATGGTCATTTTGGATCAACCATGTCCAAATCTTTCACTGGTATTTTTTTAAAGATAATTTCAGATAAAAGATCTTTTTTTTTTTTTTTTTAGATTATTAGTTCTGGCACATTTACGGGCTATGATTATTATGGATATCTCATTTTAAATTTAAAAGCATTCAAATTTTGTGAAAAATATATTTCATTTACAAGTTTGTACTTTATTTTTGTGCTTGTTGATTATCCCAATATACTTTATTCCAGTGTAATTTTCAGATTTTATATAGATATAACATGTATTAGAAATAGATTTCAAGAATATTCTTACCTGCATTCAGGTTCTGTAAATAATGCAAGCCATAACAAATTCATTGAAACAATTCAGTCTACTTTGTACTTATGAATGAATGTAATGGTAGTGAACACTTTTTGTTTCCATTGAAGCAATGTTTATAATGTAAGATTTAGGTATTTTTGATTCCTTTCCTTGTTAGGTTAGAAATTCCATTCCTTGTTTTAGTTGAGTAGCAGAAGCCAAAATAAGTTGTATTCTGTCAGAAAACCTTTTGAATGTTAACGATCATTCTCAGAACATCTATAGTTCTGAGAGTAAGTTTTCTTTCAGGATTATACACATGAAAAATAGTAATAAACATGCCATCACAGTCAATAATTGAACAGCCATAGCTTCAAAAGTCATGTAAAAAATTCCCATCAAAGAATAAATATAGCCACAATAAATTGTATTAATGACATCACTGGCATTTTCCACTGGAAAACATCTAAAATGGGGTGAAAAATTATCTAGAAACATTGAAATTCTTGAAAATGTAGATGTTTTTAAAAAGGGTCTGGGAGAGTACTGATGCTAATTTTCAAGTCTGTAGACAAAACAGTTGGCCAGGTGCTGGAACACACAAATACATATAAAAGAGGATAGAACCCTTTGTCACCTTAGGTGTCTACAGTTGTTTAATATAGTAAAATAAATTCATGTTTATCCCCATTTGTATAAACTAGATACCGTTGTTTACTTTTCTCATTGATATGAGTTAAGTAATAGAATTGATAATTTTCAGTTGTAAGGAATTTATTAGACATGTTCAAATGATTTTAATGCAGCATTACAAATCTCCTTTATCCAACTTTTTCTTTGAATAAAAATATTTTATCTATGTGTCAGCCCACTGAAAAAAGTATCCAGCAGTTTTAAGCTGAATATTCTGTTGACAGATATTAAAAATGTTATTTTTAAAATTTACAGGTAATCAGACATGGCCTTTTACTAATATAGTTTTGAATGATCTTTGTCTTCAAAAAAAAAAAAATTTGTTGTGAAATAATCATACTATATAAAAGCCATTGTCATCAATTTTATTGATTTGTCTGTCAGTTTCAGGGACAAGGAAAGATGATATTTAAGGCAGCAGAGCAAAGACAAACTAACTGAGGAGTAGCAGGCGCACCCTCTTCCACTAACATGGCAACACCCAACCCACCCAATGTAAAAGGTGGAAAGAGTCAGGGAGATCTGTTCGTTGAAAAATAAAACTATTTATATTAATGCTCAATTCAGTTGAAAATCTAAATAGAAAGGCGATCTTCTATTTTATGCCACTCAAAATCATAAATCACTTTGACTCGGTGAAACAAATTATGAATAGATTGATAGCATACAATGGGCTACGATTACAAAATATTTATCAATTTAATATTTGATTTTAATTATCTAATATCTAATGATGAGACCTGTCAGTTTTGTAGGTTTCATACTAGTATTTAGACATTTAGTAATGTCTCTTGATCAAAATTTTAATGATAAAACAATTCAAAATGATTTTAAAAATCAGTTAAGGTTCACTTGCATTCAGAATGGCAGATATCCATTAACTTAACTAGGTTATCAGAAAACATCCATTATCTGCCGATAATCTCCTCATGAGCTACTGGAAAACTCTCTCTCTCTGCACGAGAATAATATCATTAAGCAAAATATAGAGCAGTTTACCATTGCCCACTGCTGGTACATTCCATGACTGTGGAAAAAGATATACTTCTTTTAATTTCAAAAGATTTTCTTTTCTTTTTGGTTATTTTTTATTTCGCAATCAAGGGGATGCTGGAAAGTCCTTGATCCAACCAAGAATGGAATGACCGAGAAACAAATTTAGAAGGATCCTGCAAATTGACACTTCACAATAAGAAATAACACCCTTTCCTGCTACACTGACAAAATAACACTGAAAAATATGAATGGTTAATAACTCCATAGGAATAGTCAAGTGACCAAAATCTTTTGCCAGCATACTGTGTTGGGGATGATCAATATTAAAAAATGGAAAAAGGGGCGATCAATGAATAAATTACCTCTTTCACCTCTTGTTCGGCAGTGATAGCTAATATAAATGAAAAAGATGTCTAAATTTTCAAAAAACAGATGTGAATGTTGCCAGACAAACTAAAGGATCATTTTAGTATAAAATTACAACGCAAATTGAACTACCTACCAAAAATCTACTCGGGGTTGGGGGAGTTAAAAACTACAAAAAATCGGGGGGGGGGTATAAAAAATAAGACATAAATGTTCAAATTTTAAGTCCTCTAGCTCCATTGGTGCAGTGTGTGCACGTGATACATACACAGATAGTCAGCTTGACCTACTTAAAAGCTGAAGGATCCTATGTTGATAGTTATGATTGATGGTCCTTTATATGTATAAACTATTCAGAAAAAACTTCTGCAAATTAATGTAATTACAAATTCTACCAATGTAAAAACTGTACATATATGTAATTTGAAGCTGGCTTGTTTGAATCAGTTGTTTGGTTCTCTAGAGTGATAGTTCATCTGTCACAATTTGTTTAAAATCTGAACATTTAAATCCAGTCCAGTATGGTTTTTCGTTTCCTACTAAACTTATGTGAAAGCCTACTTCTGGCAAATTCTCTTCCAGCCTTCATTTGAATATTCTAAATAAGTTGGCAATCACTAATATCGTATAAGGTTGATTATTCTCAAGTTATATCTTATCAACCTCAGCTGGTGTAAGTGACCATGGATCATCATTGAGCAAGAAATATGCAGAATTAAACTTGCAAACCACTTTTAACATGTTTGATCATTCACAGTACCTCCTCTATAAACTGCGCAAATATTTTTTGGCATTTGAGATGCATTTTTACCTTTCTGTAGATATAGCAGCATGATATGCCAGAAATATTGCCTTTTTTCTCCATCTTCAGTATTAAGATCAATAACAAAAATATGCTCTTGACAATTTTTAAAACAAAAATCAAAATCAATGTTATTTGAATGGTGTTGATTAAAACTGAATACTCCTAATGCTACCTAACAGAAACGGAACAAAAGTTTTGGCTACCATATATATATATATATATATATATATATATATATATATATATATATATATATATATATATGTATGTGTGTGTGTGTGCGCAATATGTGTATATATATGTAACCCACACTTATGCGCACAGACCTTATTTTGGACTGAGGAGGAATTTTCAAAAAACAAGAAAATGTTTTTTCTAGAGTTAAGTGTAAATGTTCATGGTTCTCTCACTCAATTGGTGTGACCTTGACACATAACACATGGATTGATTGATAGTTAGCCAGCAAGAATCACTTAAGAACTGAAGAAATCTATGGTGACTGTTTTTGTTCACAGTTTCTAATATATACACATTCACAACTTCAAATTCTATTGTTTCACCAACCTTGATCAGTTGTCATTGCTAAAAAATTGCAGATTTTACTTCGTATTTCTATGAGAAGATGCATTGAGTCTTTACTTACTGGAGTCAGATACTATATATGTTGGTATATGAAACATTCAATTTGGAAAAAAAAATTGTAAATATTACACTGCATTCAATGAACCAGTATTATGATATAGGGGCTATCTACTGAACCATGTCTTAGTAAGCGGTTGTCCTCCAAAATATCCTCGTAAATCATTCATCTCATAGTTCAGCATGAATAGTAAATTTGGAAAGTTGAAATTTTACTCATTGTGATTGTGCAGTCTGAAAAGAAATTTCCACTTATTGGTTATGCATGTTTTTATGAAAAATTTTATGAAATCATGACTTCAAACTGAAGATAATATTTAGAATCAGATTATTGACTGCATAACAATAGATGATTAAATTCAGCTTATATCCTGTTATATCATATTTCACATTCATAGTACTATGTGATATCTCAGAAAGAACTTATTGGTAAGTAAACATACTGATAGATCTTATACAAATTTATATCTTATATCCTGAACGAAGATGTCAGTATTTCTCAATTTGGCTTGGCCTGACTTTATGGAATCTACATAGGTTGCAGCAGGTGTGGGATGGCCGTGCGAATAATGGCCCTGACTCAGCAAGCCAAGTTTAAACTGTGGTACCGGGTTAAGTAAGTGATGCCACTTTGCAATATGTGGAGCCCAAGCTAGAATGACTGAATCCGTAGCCAGAGTAAGGGCACAACTTTTTTGGCTGTGATATTAGTGCTTCTCTTCTGACTAAAAACCTACTTTATAACCAAAAAAAAGTGATGAAGAAAATATTTGCTTAGTGGGTATCACAGAGATTTTGAAAGAAGCCTCAAGTTACATGCTTAAGTTCAATTAAAATAGTTACTAAAGATTATCAGGTACCGAGGAACAAAATTTAAATAAGATTTTAGATATACTTCTCAAAATGAAAGGAAGTTAACTCTTGAAAGACCAACTGCAGCTGTTCAACTGACATTGTCTGACATAAAAATAAATTTACAAAAGTTGTATAGTATATCAAATGTAGTAAACTATTTGTATTTACTTATTGAATGAAATCGATGTTTTCAACTCTGGAAAGAAGTAAACAAAATCTTTATATCGTTGGTTATGAAATTAGTTTTCTTCTAATTCTAACAAATATTTCAGGATAAATTGCCACATTTTTCGTTTATGATTTTCTAATGCCAGATTATATTTACAGCTGGAAACCTAATTCCGCAAGTATAAGTATAAAATCTATATCATAATTATCCAATTTCTGTATGTATCTTACCGTACACTGCAAAAACGGTACATCGTGACTAGATTTTTGTCAGTGATGTACCAGTAAAATCCTCTTAATTGAAGAATAAAACAATTTCCATTTCAATTTGCTACTTTATCATCATACAGTGGAATCTGTATTTGTGCTCGCTACAGTAATAATGATCTGAGCTCTACGTATAGTATTATAATGATCCAATTTCACTTTGTAGGTTTGTTAAAAAACAGCACATTGTAGTGAGAGATTTGCTAGTTCAATACTGTTGAAATGTTTCAACTTGAAGAATAAAACAATTTACATCTTATTCATAATATGGGATCAGTGTTCAAGCTCACAATGCTGACAGTGATCTCATTTCTATATATATGAGAGCAATTGGAAACTCTGTATCCTTAGAGAGTAGGAGAGAGTAAGAGAGAGATGTTTGGCTGCTGATTGGAAATGTTTCATCTTGCTAATAGTGGGTACTTTGATTTTATCCATTGAGAGGGGCTGAATGTTAAGGAAGAATGACTTTGTTCATTTTCTGTTGAGCGTACATACACGAATGTATAATATGTTTTTGAAACTGTAAAAAAACAACTTTAAAGTCAGAAATATAACTTTTAAAAACAAAGTAAAATGAACACAAAGTGAATTCCATCTGCTGTATCTATCTATCTGTTATACATTTTTTCATTTTTTATAGTAATTTACCCTGCCTGTTAGGGCAGGTATTCAATCTAGTTAATCATAATGATTTGCTTTCTGTTACTGGGTTTATTAACATTAAAATACTCTAACTTGAAGAATAAAGCAATTTCCAGTCCAATTTGCCACTTGATAATAATAGTGTGGGGTCAGCATTTGCGCTTACCCTGGTAATAATGATCTGATTTGTGTATGTTTGTGTGTTTGTTACAAAAGCTGGAAAGAAAATCACATCAACATTGGAAGGAAAAAGGAATGAAAAGATTACTAATTGCTGCATAGAATAATGATACCTGTGAAATAATGATACCATTATTTTCTGAAAAATGATTTTTTTTCTCGTACTTTTATCTTGAAATATTTTTTCTACATACTTTCATAGAGGAATATTTTTTTTACAAAATAAAGGCATCATTATTTCACAGGTATCATTATTTTGTGCAAAAACTATCAATCTTCTCATTTCTTTTTCTTTTCTTCTTCCATCATTAACATTTTCACACTTTATTACAAAAATAATTTTCCAAATTGTAATCATGTATGTTCAAAAACCATTTGATATTTTTCTCACTGTGAAAACATCAAGGAGGAAAATACACAGAATGTATAACCTTTTGTTCTGAAGTTAATAATTTTGCTGCATATTAAGTATATATATATATCCTTGTTACCAAGGTCTTTTGTCTAATCCTTTTTCTGTTCGTTCTTGAAAATTGTACTCCCTGCTTTGAAATTTCCTTTACAGCGATGTGGAAAGTGGAATTGAAGAATAGACATAAACATTTCTTGCACATATAATTCATTTGATTACTCTAGACTCCTGCTGCATAGGGATTAGCAGCAGTACTATTAAAGCTTATTATAAATTTTAAATGTAGTTGAAGTGTGTTTAATGACGAAGCACCAGTCCACTACAAGGATAAAATTGTGATGTCAAACAAAATTTTCTGGAGTTTTGAAAGTGTTCTGTTCTATTAGGTCATGGTTTTAAGCAATTTTTTTCAAAAGTCGATGTTCCATTGTAATTGGAATTCACTTTTTTTTTAAATTTTAAAATTCTAATTTAATGATTCTCTGCTCATTGGTTTTTATTCTTCCATTTTTCCTTCATTGCAGTATTGGTAATGTGATGGTTAAAATAGCTGTCAAAATTATTGACTTTGTGGTTTTCAATTTTTTCTTCCAATATTTTTCTTTCAATTTTACATTTCAATTTCAATAGCTACATGTTCTAAAAGTGTTAGGTGAGAATAAAGTCTCTTGAAATTTTAGGAGTTTACAAACCGCTTGCTTGGACTCGAATGTTTAATAAGTCAAGTTTTCAATGATGTTAAATGTATGTTCATTACGTAAAGATTTTTCAATATTGCTACACAGCCTTATTCCTAATTCAAATCTTTCAAACAAAATCTAGATGAGAAATAATGTGAAAAGATGTGGGAAAATGGCAAGGAAGAGGAGGGAAGAAGAGATGATTGAGGAAAGAGATGAACTTTTCCAAAATGAGAGGGTATGGTCAACAAAGAATAGAGAATAAGAGACATGAGGGAAGAGATGAATGTCCTCAGAATGAGGGAAAATAGCAAGAAGGAAGAGGGGGAGAAGTGACTGATGAGGAAAGGGATCAACATCTGCAGAAATTCTACAAATAGAAAATGACTTTACATGGAGCTCAACAGTTACTGAAGGTAGCTTTAAAGCAAGTTTCTTCAAGGATATTAATGTTATCCTCAAATTTGATTATAAAACTAGTCTAGTTCTGAAAATAATGAGCTGATTTCTATTTCATTTTGTACAGATCAATGCAAGCCTACAAGCAATTTCAGTTCTTTCGTTTTGAAGATCACATCAAAAACATTTAGATTTTAGCTCAATGTCTTCACTCATTCAGTGACTAGGGATTCAAGAAAAAGGACTACTTTGTTTAGTGTGACAGCTGTCAGATATTTTTTTGAAAATAGCGTTCAACTACCCACCATTCTACAACTTCTACAGTGCTGAGCATTTGTTCTCATGGTCAATTTTTGATTGTGTTATCAGCCTAGTTCTATAAAATATCATTTTAGAAATTAATGTCAAAGTGGGCTCCAAATTTCATTGACATATCCCGGAAGCTAATTTTAAGTAATGATAACTTATGAGCTGGTCCATCTTGTAAGCTATCTCTTTCAAGGGAGAAAGTAGTGTCAATGCACTAAAAACATTTAGCAATCTGGATTTTTCTAGCTTCTGTCTCACAGAAATCAATTGAAAATAAGACTGAAATGTATCATTCTTAAAGGTCCCTTGTTCTTGGAACCATAGTGACTGATTGAGCTGAAATATTGAGCTAAAACTTGACAGGACTTCATTTCCAACTCAAAAGAGCTGTGAGCAAAGTTAGAGCAAAATCTGAGATGGTCTAGTTGAGACCATTGGTTCACTTGACATTGAATGATCCTTTGGGCAAATATGATGATGTTCATTTCATCTGAGTTTCATATGCAAGAGTGATGAATAAATATAAGTAGATTTGTTATCTTGATACTAATTTATCAGTATTGAACTTATACTCATCAGCATTAATTTGTTAGTGTGATAATTGATTCTGCTTCTCTAAAGCAATCCTTGGTCATTTTTCATTTTCAATAACTATATAGGTTCTAGCTGATTAATTTAATATTTCTGATGATGTAACCTATTCACAGTAACATTGCATTTGGAAATCTTCTAAATAAGTAGATTTCTTTGCATTGTTCTATTTTCATTGGGGTCCTCTCAATGATCTTTATTACCATAATCACAAATCATGTACCTGACGTCTTATGTCCCATGTTTTGTACCCTTCAACTTCCAAGTCTTGGTTTTAACTTCTATCATTGATGCATCATTCTCTGATGATACAGTTATATCAGTTAGAAATGCATGTTGATTTTTCTTATTTTTTATCTGCCATTCATTGGGCATATTTCTATAAACTTTTGCTGAGTGATAATTGAACTTCAATTTTGTGTTTATCATTATTGTATTTCAACACCAGGGGTAATTGATTTGTGAGGTTCAAGTTACAGTAAATCTCATCAGACCTCCAACAATCTTTTCAGTTTTTTCAGTATTTCAGCAGTGGCATGGTCTGTGTCATTTCAATCCTCCCTCAGACATCTTACTCTTGAAACATCTTTGTAAGGGCTTTGGGACCATTCCAAGGGTACCAATGACTATGGGCCTTATTTTCCTTCTTATATCTCACAGCCTAAGCTATTTGCATGCAAACTCATATCTCACCATTTTTCCGATTCACTCTATGGTCTGTTGGGGCAGCTACATCCACTATTTAGCATCATTAGGTCTTGTCTTCGGGCTTGAATTGGGCAATTTGTCTGAATGTTCAAATCTTGAACTATTTTCTTTTTTTAGTTTTCTGGACAACTTGGTTTGTACTCAACTCATTTTTTTTGTACGACTAAACCCAAGGTGCTTACACATTCTCTGGTGAATTACTGCTCCCATTAAATCATTGCTATTTTTGAATTCTCTCTAAAAAATATTTACTACAATTGCTTATTATTTGGTAACTTTTTCTTCTCTCTGATCACTCATTTGCTGTTTTGCTGTGTGTTGTTGACTTTTATTTTCACATAATTTTTTGTAATGCTTTTGTTTTGGGTTGCTCTTAGTACTGATTCTATTTCTCTTTTCAGATAACCTCATTGCAGCCATCTTCAGATCTGTTCATCTTCAACTTCCTCTGCTTTCTGAATTTTACATGAAGTTTTTTTCTTTTCCTATTTTGAGCTTTTGATTTCTGTTGGTTATTTCTGTAATTTCTCAGTTGCCATCCTCTTATGACTTTATGTTGCCAGATGCCATCAGCACATAGTCTGTGTTGTACTGTGTAAATTCCAGTTGCCCTTTAATTGCAGTATTCACTGAGACTTTTAGGTTGATTTGTTCCCTTCCTTTTTCTTTCTCTTTATGTGAAGCCTGACCACATCTCTTGGATGTAGTGCTTTGTGCTTGGTCATTAGTTTTCTCATCCTTTGCCCATGTTGAAATACCGCAGATTTCCTCATGAAGGAAACTACTTGGGTATTTATGCTCTATATCAAGTTTCTACTCCTCCATTTTGTCTCTAAAATCTTCATTATTCTCCTGGGATATTCATTTTTTATTTTTCTTTCCTACTTGATGATGTTGAATTTTTAATATCACAAAGTACTCAAAGTGACTATTCTCATTCAATGACCTGATTATTTTATGGTCCAATAGTTTGATTCCATTAATTTCCACTGTTTTTCTCTTGTACATAACTAACTCCACATATTTTTCTATCAAAAATTCAATTCCTATATCTCTTCTGGAGATCCTTACTGTTTTAACCAATGTCTCAAGTTCTTGGTATTTTGCCAATAGTTCAAGATTACCCATATGTATGATGGTTGATCTTTTTCATTGACTTCATAAAATCATATCCTTTTTAAAGGCAACAAAAATTTTAAGAAAGCTAGAAGCTTTTTCATTAAGACCAAATGTGAATCAGTTGATAGTATTCATAAGAAAGGAAGGATTGAGAGAGTGAGAAGAGAAAGATGAAAATTTTCTGTCCTTTTTTATGTCACACTACATCATATAATTCTTTTTTCAAATAATTCTCAAAATAAAGAAAATACCTGAAAGAGAAGATAGAGAGATAGAAATACAGCAGACTATACAGTGTTTATGATTAACCAGCATATAACAGTCATAAGCATAAAGCTTATTTGTTAAGTGATTTATTTCCTTCTATATTTCTGTTTGTGGAAAGTTTCTGAATATGTTTGTATTCTCTTCCAAAATGGTGCATCACAGCCAGAGGTAATGAATCCAGATATCCATAAAACTGTGCAGGATTAGAAAGATTTAAAAAAAAACAATTGAATCATAACATTTTGAGTATTTTTGAGTGGTGCTTCTATACACTATATAACTATAATGATGAAGTGGACCCCAAGTTTGTGTTTAGATAGCAAAACACTCTGATGACATTCTAGAACACCTATTCTATCCATATCAACAGAAAGATTTTTTCCAAATTTAAGGATCAAAATTGTGAAGTGTCTGGTTTTTATTTTTAAGGTTCAAAACTTAGGGAAAGATCTATTTTTTTCAAATTTTAAAGGTTAAAATAGTGGAGAATTTTTTTTCATATTCAGTCTTCTAAATCAAGGGGGAACTACTCTATTTCAATATTACGAGTCAAAATCAAGATGTGACTTTTTTTTTTTTTTCAATTTTGAGTGCCAATCTCATGAGGAAGATATATTTTTCGATTTTAGGGATCAAAATCTGGGAATAAATTTTTTTTCTCAATGTTTTGGATCAAAAACAAGGAGGAAAATTCTTACATGATTTTTTTTATGATTATGGGATCTAAGAGGGATGATTTTTTTCATTTTTAAGGGCTAAAATCAAAGGGGAATTTTCTATTCATTCCAATCAATGAATAAAAAAAATAGTCAGAAAATTTTTTCACTTTTAGGGGTCAGATTTGGTGTGAAGGGACTCTTTTCTTTTAGAGGTCAAAGTCGAGGGATGATCTTCTTTCAATTCTAAGAAACAAAATTGAGGGGAAACTATTTTTACAATTTTAGGCATTAAAATAGGGGTGGTGGAACTTTTTTCCCCTTGTAGGGGTGAAAATTAGGGAATTTTCTCTATAACTTTCAGGAATCAAAACTTAGGGTAACTTTCCATTCACTTTTAGAGGTCAAGATTAGGAATGAGAGAACTGTTTCTTTCTCTCTTAGGGGTCAAAATATTTACCTTTTGTATTCAAAATTGAGGTGGAGGAATTTATTCTTCCTATTTTAGGGATCAGAATCAAGACGGAAATTTTTTTCACTTTCAGGGTCTAATTTCAAATGGGAACATTTTTTCACTTCAATGTATCAAAAGCAAGGGGAGACTTTTTCTTTCTTTCAAGGATCAAAAGCAAGGGGGAATTTCTTTGACATTTATTTATTTTCAAGGGAAAACAGTTTTATTGTATTTGCTATTATTTTCCCCCAGGCAATGCTGTGTACTATTGCTAGTTTTTGATAATTCAAATATTCTGATTTTGTTTATTTTAAAGTCTCAACTCAACTCAACTCAAGCTGTTTGAAAGGGTAATAGAACATGACACTTGAGACAAATTATCATGTAAGAAAAAACCCACTAGTATTGTGCAGTATGAAAAAAAGTCATAGGAGGAAACTTGTTTTATTGAAAATATAACTTATTCCATTATAAAATAAAGTTTAATATTATTTTATCAGAGAAATTAGGAAAAAAAGTATGGGTAAATTTGACAAATTTTTGAAAAAGTATTTAGACACTTGATCTTTTTTCTTATATTCTAATTTCAAATGTCCAACCCATATTTTTACAACCCTTTTATTGTTTTATCAGAGTTGTTATTTTATTTCCCATGAACCAATCCATTATGAATTTGAGTTTATAACTGGAATCAGCCTTTCTTAGCAGAAAATTCTTGGTTGTATAGTACATTTCAACATTCAAAAAGCAATCTATTATTCATAATCTTGTGGTGGAGATTGAGTGATGGCGAATCTCCTCAAAGTAAGTTTCTTCAAAACTCCAGAATCTTCCTGCTAAAGGTTTTAGATAACTTTTTATCGAATACTATCACTAGTGTTTTTACACCATTTCAAGTGTGTTAATGATTATAGACTCCACCTTAACTCATATGTTCCACTCCTTATTCAGTTCCCTGGCGAGGGCCTGGTATTTATCTACTTTTTCATGGAAATGTTTTTCATAATTCTATTTTCATTTTCACCCCGTGTCTACTGATTTGATCATATGTAATTTTCTTTTCCTTGTTCCCAACAACCAGATCTGGTCTTCTTACTTCATTTACTTGGACTCATCTGTATAAACAGCATTTGCAGTTTTTCTATATTTTATCTATTTTTGCTTTCATAAATTTGATCTGATGGCTTTGTTCAAGGCTGGAATGATAGATTTTCATTTCTCCTTTAGAGTATCCTTTGTGTACCAATGTCCTTATCTATAATGGTTTCTATCTTCTAATTTCAATGAAGATAGAAGGCTGTAAATTTAAACATTTACTCTTTATTATGCCCAGGAAAAAATTTCTCTTGAATTCCTCCAAAAATAAATTTTTAGTAGGGGGTTCAATTTACAACTTGGGGTTTTTGCTAAATGCTTGTGATCCATGCCCAACAAAAGAAGAGAGAATTAACTTATTCATTGATCACCTGTTTTCCAATTCTTTAATCAATCTCTTCCCATCTTGGCATGCTGCCAAAAGATGTTGGTCATATGATGTTTTCTATTAAGTCGGTGACCAGGACCTGTTATTATTAATTGAATTTATAAATATACTTTGAGATCACAGGAATCTTTTCTTCTTTGGATTTAATTGTTCATTCTAAAGCTCTTTCCATTGCTTTTGCCCAATTTTATTTGGATAGATTTAAAATTCCATTGAAAATTTCTCGTTAATTGACTGCTAAATTTTATAAACTGTTTTTCGTACTTGGTACATAGCTTATAACTGGCCAGAAAAAGTTACTATTTCAATTTTAGACTATTACTAAGCTTAACTTGGGAAGATTGTGTTTTGCCAGTCTTCCAAGTGGGGAGGGAAAGGTCTGCATGCCTTGAATATCAGCATTTGATATCCTTAGAAAACTCAAATGGCAATTGGCAGGCCATGTTGGAAGAATGTTAGACAACTGCTGGACATCATGACTCACAACATGCATCCCCGTTCATCATCCTGCAGAAAATTAGATGGCGTGACAATTTAGACAAGTTCAGGGGAAGTTGGTGCTACAATGTCCATGATGAAGAGACATGGTGAATCTTCGGGAAAGTCCATATCCAACAACTGACATGAAAAGGTTGATGATGATAATTACACTTTCATAGCAGGCTCTAGTAATTTGATTTTGCTTTTATCTGTTAAGTTGCAACTGAATTTCATAGTGATTGTCAAGACTTCTCTACTTTCTATTGTGGCCTATAACTTCTAAAAGGCTGATCTCTTTCCATCATTTTGTATTCCATCGAAGAATATTTTCATTATTCTTTCAACATTTTTGGCCCTAGCTTCACTAAATTTGGATATATAACTTATTTGCATTGACTGGAAATATATATTGATTTTATTCTTATATTCTCTACCATGTTCTGGTTGCTTGCCAAAGATCAATGATTAGCAAGATAGTCTTTCAGACCATTTGCTAGTATAGTGAGTTTGATCCCTACTGGGTGCTCAACTATTGTGACCCTGTGTCAGACTTAGCTAAGCTTAATAAATGCCTATACCATTTTCTTATAATTGGCTCCTAAAATATGCATATGATTTTTCTGATGGAATTTCAAACAATAATATTAACTTAATTATTGAAGAATATGACACACTCTATGAAATATTTACTTTATTAGCATAAACACAATTACTTGTACCCTGCTAATGACTGCTTACAGTTATATTCATTTTCCTACTACATGAGGGGATTTTAGACAGAAAAATTATTTGACATATCTCAGAAAATTCTTATAGTCATGGGAATTATTTCCTTAAAGGTACATGTAAAATGGATTTGATTCAATCAGAAAAAAGTATAGATTTCAAAACAATGTTTTCATTATGATTAACTTTGTTGATTACAAATTTAAAAATTATGACATGGTAAGGGAAATTGTAAAAGTAGAATCAAATTTGAGAGAGCGAATATTAGGCAAAAAGTTTGAACACAATCATATATACCTATTTCAAAGTTCTGTTTGCATTTTTAAATTACAGCTAAGCATAGTGCTTCATAATGATAGAAAAATACTTATATGAATCATTTTATGTAAAAATGATTATATTGTACAAAATTCTTTTTTTTCAAAAGAGCCAATTCATTGGAAAAAATGTAAATGGACAGATTAGAAGAGATGAAGTTTCTGGACATCTGTGGAGGCGTTTCTTAAGACCTTAATGTTGTTCAGTATTAACTCTTGATACGGCTTGATCACTCATAGGCTTCTTTAATCTTTTTTTCTATAAAACTGCCTATATAAAAAGAAGCAAAAGCTTCACAAATTGTTCTGTATATTCTCAATATTTTCTATTGTTCTAATCACAAGTAGATTTGATCAAAATCAGCTGTTCATTGCATACAGTAAAATTACAAAAAAAAAACAATTCCTAATTACTTATGATCATAATAATGCTTTGCGACATTTTAGAAAATGTCTGGCATAACAAACAGGAAGCGAGGAAGGGGTTATGTGAACACATGAACACAAAATTGGCTGTTCTGTGAGTGTGTACATGTCTTTGTTTGCTGATTGCTGATGATATAAATACTGCTGCCACTGTTGCTGATGTGTTGATTTTGTTTTTTGGCCAAAATGAATACAAAAATCTTACTTAACTATACTTTGCTTTCAAATTACTTTGTGAACATATTGACACAAACACAGCTTTTGGTATACCATTAGCAAAGCAATAGGAATTTACTTAGTAATATAGAAAGAAATATGAACGTAATATTTGTCTGTTTCTACTTTTCTGATCAGCCTATCCATTACAAACGGGTTCATGCAACTTGGTTTATGGAAATATATACATTTGAAAGAAGTAAAGAAAACAGTATGTATGTGTGTATTAGCCATTATGTGCTTTTACATTACATGCTGACTATTTTATAGGACATGTTTTCAATGGGTTGTGTTTTATAAAACATATCTACAACATGAAAATACTTGAATATTTGACTTCAAACACAGTTGTAGTTGGCACTGGCCACCAAGAAGGTCTTTTTGATTTCGGGGAGTAAGAGTTGAAATTAGTTTTTTGCTCTCATCATTAAAAAGTAACTGACATTATAATGAATAATTTTTTACTCTATTCAAAATGAATTCTTTTAATAAACTTGGAATGCTGAAAAGTATGCACTTATTAGTGCGCAATGAAGACTTTGGAAATTCCACTTGAATTTCTTTTTTACTTAGAAAGGATAATATCTTCAAAGAAATTTCTGTGCAGAAGATCATCATGATCGCAACTATTATCCAGCCAACAAGCCAGATTTATTTGAAAACTGAAGAAACAGTGACAGTTTTGGTTGATTGTTTTTAAACATTTTTCTCTTTATGCAATATCCAGTCACTTTAACACACTTTTAGCATATTTTTTTCTCATTTTGCATTTCAAGAGATATATTAACATTATCAAACTCAATGTTTTCTAGACTGGTAAAGATTCGATGATAGGTATAAGGCTTATTGGTTTTATTCATGGTGAAACATATCTTTCATTTAGATTCTTGATATTTACCAAACTTGGTTCAATATAGTACAAGGCCAAATGGGGGTAGAATTGTAGCATCAATGTTCCAAGTGAGGAAAGCCTGTCTGGCTTTTACTTACCATTGAACACCCACCACTTATGCTGGTGGAAAATTCACAACTATCTAACCCAGCAAGCAGGTATCTCCTTCAGATAGATCCTTTCAAATAATTGTAAAGCTATAATGAGGGCTTCCAATACAGAATAGTGAGAGAATTGCAAAACTGAATGCTTCAGAAAGTAGATGACAAAAAGCAGCCTGCAAAGTTGAATGGCTATTTAGTTGAACAACTATTCGTAGAAAAACCTCAAACTGGAATCACTCAATTATCTCTGATAAAGAGAATTTTGCTTATAGAAGAAGCCTAACAATTATTGTTTTCCTTACAAATTGGTAATCTCCAATTAAATGATGTACAAGTGATTGGATGACAGAGATTGTTTCACATGTAAATTATTGTTGCTTACAGATTGTTTATCAGGGATTGTTATTTGTTTGCTTTCTTTAGGTAAAAGTGTAAAATACAAATCTACTTAGATCTCTGCTCATTGTACTCCCTTTTCTAGATTTAAATGAATTGTTCAGCAGTGATATATAATGGTGAAATGAAAAGATCAGAATTAACTGGCATTAAGTGCTTGTAGTTGGGGAACCAAAGGAATCAATAGTTATACTGGGCATTTCTCAACTATCTAAAATCATCAACCAAAACTCTCAACAAAGCGAGCATAGGTTTCTTCAGATTTTAAGTGATTTTGGTTGGCTGGCCATGTATGTATTATGTGTACAGGCCTCACTAGTGGAGCTAGTGGGCTGAAAATTTAAACATTCACTCCTTATCATATTCAGAAAACATGTTTCTTTTGATTTTTGAAAATTCCACCTCCAAAATCAGATTTTAGATATTCCAAATTGAAAAACCAGAAACAATTGTGAATGCTACTTGATAAAAAATCCACTGCAACAATATAGCTAGCCAGGCAGAATCACTTTGAAACTGAAGAGACTTATGTTAACAGTTTTCATTGATGTTTTCTATTACCAAATAAAAATGAGCATATAACTTTGTAATTTTAATCTTTGGTTAAATTTAGTTACATGAGCATGGGAGCTAAAAATCAAATACTTTATAAAGGTTATCTAAATTTCATGAGAATGAGGTATGTTTCATTCGATTTTCATCCATTTTCAACTGCAAGTTTTGTTTATAAAAAGAAATTTGCTAAATGCTATTTTATGTTCGAAAATATTTTCTTTAGCAATATATTTGAACACAAATTTGTTTCTCTTGCTCATTCACATTTCTTGGGCATTTAAGTAGAAATTTTGCACATTGGGCTCTTTACTCCATGCCTCAACAACTTGATTGTTTGGATAGGTGACCTTCACCTTGAAAGGTATCAAATGAAACTACAAGCTATCTCTTTTCTTAAACCTTGGATTTAATGACTCAATTTTGGTTATGTGTGGCATATAATATGTAAAAGTCCAAAAAAGTGTAGATACTACACAGGAATAACCCTTAAATATTCAAATTTTTCAGTCTAGTATTTTCATTATTGATTTCTGGCTAGTTTTTTTCCATCTCATTGTCAATTTTTATCCTGATACTGAAGTCCTCATTATCATCATTAGCCTGTTAAATCCATTGTCGGATAGAGACCTTCCCAAAGATCTGCCAGTTTTGTAGCTCCTGAGTATTATGGTGCCAATACCTTCTGCACTTGTGTAAATCATCATGCCATCTTATTTTTTGCCAGCCGCAATTTTGTATATGATTTAGGGGTATATATGTTGTGAGTAGTGATATCCAGCAGTTGTCTGAAATCCGCAACATGGCTAGCTCATTGCCATTTGATCTTCCAAATGGTTTCTATGATATCTCCTACCCCTGCTTGCTTTTTGATATAATGTGCTAACTTGTGATCTTCCCATGTGATATTGAGCATGATCTTCTCCTGTGTGCATTGCATGGTTCTTAGTTTAAGAGATAATCTTTTGGTCAAGTTTCATGTTTCTGCTCAATAGGTAATTATCAGGAGGATACATTGGTTGTAGACTCTTCTTGTAAGTGGTTTGCAATGAAGAAGTAGCCTCTTCTCACTGCTTACTTTATTGTTTCTAGTATGTAACAACCTGAGCATTGTGATAAAAAGCCAGGATAAGAAGAAAGAAACATTAGTAAAGAATAAATATCGACACAAGAATCTTCAGTAAAAAAAAGGAGAAGAAAAAAATATTTTAAAAGTTTATATTTAATCATTAAGCCAATCATTAGAAGAGTGAAGAGTGTGTCCAATTTATTTATTTAAATTAAATGCACACACAGTGGATCAGATAAATAACTCCATATCTTTTTATATGTTTCATTGAGACAGTTACTTAACATTGACAAAAAGCTACCAGGATATATACATATATAGAACGCAGGTTTCATACTTTTATTTTGATCCAAAAGTTTCAATTCAGCTATGTGAAAGTGAAAGCTCAACTAAAATACATACAGTTCTCAATCAATACTGAAGAAATGCAAACATCATTCAAAATATAGACACATAAACCCTGAACATTCAAACAATTGATGAGTTAAGGGATTGGATTGTGTAAATGTTCAGGGTTTATGTGTCTATGTAACTGTCTACATTGATTCTACTAAAGTCATGGAATCAAAATTGTAAAGTTCAAGCTGGAATTGAAAGCAATTCTTGGTAAAGTCAGTAAAAAATTACCAATTCTAACCTCTTTATGAAAACAGTGATTTCATTCAACTATTTCACTGCCAATGGTAGAAATTCAAGTGTCAGGCATAAAACTACTCCTCAATTTTTAGGTTTTTTGTAGGTTCAATGTCTACTAATGGAGATTACCGTATACCTATTTCCCAAATTCTATTTTCATCTGTTTATTGCCATAGTTGACTATAGATAGAAAAACCCCTTGATTACCATGAGCAACAATTATGTCCACATTGAATCTTGAAAATATCCTAATGATTTATGCAGTGTTGTTAAAATGTCTTGAATTAAATTTTAGCAGATTGCTTACTGCTTCTGTAGTCCTTGATATTATCCCACTTGTAAATCTCCCTGCACCTACTGTAGCTTTGCACTGATTGAGTGCATTAAGAAAAAGAATTCTATTTATAAAGATTTTATGAGTAAGTACATACAATAAATGAAAAGGTTTATTTTTATGAATTAAAAAAAAAGATTCATATATAGATTGCAAGCATTTAATGTAAAGAGTCAGAGTATGGAAATCAGCCAATCTATTTGGAGATGAACTAGATAGGAATGATTATTCAACTGTTGAATGGGCACAAATAAATAAAAATAAAAAAATCAAATGAAAAGAATATTTTCATATAACTGAGTAACGTTTGATTGCTTGAAGCTTATTTGAAAACAAGGATTGTTTTTTTCATGTCTCAACCTACTAGAAGTTGAATTGTAAAACTTGGAGCACTTTCAAGTTTAAATCTCTGAACTATCAACATCGAAGACTCCATGCATACATAAACAGAACTAAAGCAAAGTATATTCTAATTGTGTTATAAAAGTATTCAAAATTAAACTTAAAATATCACGTCTGGTTAGTCACTAGAAGTTAATAGAAACCGTTTCATGACTAATGTCTCTTGATAGCATACCATTGAAAAATTAGAAAAAGGAGTGATCAATGAATAATTCACTTCTCTCACCTTTTGTTTGGCAGTGATCACCAAAAAAAAGTGAGTTTTCAAAATAACAAACATGAATGCTGCCTGACACAAACTAATGGACCAATTTAGTATGAACTTTCATTACAAATTGAACAACCCATGAAAAACTTATTCTAAAAAAACACAGCCACAAAAAAAAATGTTTTTTCTTGACAAATTAGGGAGTAAATGTTTAAATTTTCAGCACAGTAGCTCCATTAGTATAGCCTGTAAGCATGATGCATGCATAGCCAACCAGACCAACTTAAAAACTGAAGAGACTTATGTTATTGTTGACAGTTTTGGTTGCTGATCTCTAAAAGTTTTCAAAATACAACTGAAAAATAAAGAAGGAATTCAAATCTTTATTTTATGTCTAATTATTGAAGTTTTGAAAAAAATCTTGTGCAAAGTTATACACATATATGTACTCACATGCAGGTATATCTATGATTTAATGAATTAAAGTTTTTGAATTAAGAAAAAATACCTAGCACAATAGAGATTTTTATTAAATTCAAGTTCCAATACTAAAGTTGATGCAATGATATGTATGAATTACTACATTTTTTATATATATATATATATATTGGTAAAGCAATGGTAGAGGTAGCTAAGTGTTTCATTTTGTGTTGATTCTTTAAATATCACCTGGAGAAAATAGGTCAGGCCTTGGTAACATGAGGTTCATAACCACCCCATAATGGTGATTCTTGAATTGTTTTAGAAAAACTTTATATATTCATAAAATTATCTGTATTGGTGTTGCTAAAACAGGGATGTCATAAAAAATAACAAATCAGTTTCATGGTATGTGAAAGAACTGTCACATAGCTGAATGATTATATGCTACTACACTTGCTATGAAACACATAGCTTGTGGCTAGACACAAGAATTATAGCAGATGGTGATTTAGTCTGTTAAATTAGGAGAGCAAGGCCTTCACCAGTGTGTTTGGTTGAATGTAAATGAATGGGTTTTAAAAAGCATAAAATGTACATTTGAATTTTCCTCATCGATATAGTTTTGCTCTTAAGCTTATATAATGTGCAACTTTTTTAGAATCCCTTGTATGAGAAAGTTATGATTATCATTTAGTTTTATTGCTCATATAACTTATAAATATCAGATGTTTTGTTCAATCTCTGATCATGAGGAGGACTGTATGGGGAGTATTTACTAATCAGAGCTATTTCTGATGCTATCTTTTTGTTTTCTAACACCATGCTGTTGTAGTGTTTTGAGAATTTACAAAAAGATTTAAACGAGCATGATTAAGAAATATTTCAAGAAAGCAATTTCTGTGTTACATATCTCATTATTTCCTCAACATTTAGCTTTGATTAATGACAAGTATCATTATAACACTTTTGATTTTTACTTATGGAAAAATAATGTTCTTTACATAGTTAGCAGTCTGCATCTAATTATTTTAACGCGAATGTTCTCATTATCTACTTTGTTTCAATTACAATAAGATCAAAACTAACCTCCATATTCTGTTCACTTTTCTGTTAATGGAGATCTATTCAGTCTTATAAAAAATCTATGACTATTTCCTGTTCAGCATTAGGATGAAAAATTTTAGAATCTTCAAATACTTTAGTCCAAATGATTATCAGAAAATTTTGCAAACTATATAGCATTAGTAATGTAATAATCCAATAAATTCCCATTTTTTTTATATTTCTCTTTTAAGGTAATATATGTCCCAATAACTTCCTTAATGGCAGTCTAAGAAAGAACGTATTTATATCATTATCATGACATTTAATTTAGAAGTTTTCTGTGAATATTCACAGCAACCTGAATTGAAAAACTTTATTCATATTAATTTTTGGCTTATGTCTTGTTATGTATGCTTATCGCTTCTACAGCATTTAACTGAAAAATTATAGCTTTTAAAAAAATAAATATCATGCAATCTTCATATTTCTATTTGGATTATCTTAAATGTTGAGATACAGTATTTACACACAATTAAAGAAGAAAATATTTTGTAAATTGTGAAATGAATTTGCATTTGAATCTGAAATATTTAATTCATTTAAATGGATTTCCGGAGAGAATTTGATTCTGATTATTTTTTTAATTTTTTGAGATTTCACTTGAACTGCTTAAAAACCGAACAAAAATCTAATTAATAATTTTTATAATATTATTTCAATATCTCTTCGAATCAATAATATACTTACACCAATTTTAGCAAATATTAATAATTATTCATACGAATAAAAGGCAATATTGTTTTGTAAGTTAGACTTCTGAATAATAGACATATTTAACTTAAGACATAGGTCATGGGGTAAGCACTTTTAAATGGATATTTCAAAGGCTGCAAATCAAAAATCTAAACTTCCTTTATAAATTTCAGATTTTTATGTATTACATCAAATCATTGAAATTACCTAACTGATGAAATTTTAACATTTTTTTGCAAAAACTAAATAAAAACATAGTTTCAATTTGGGCTAATATAATCATCAAAACAACAATTTTTTTACCACCAAAAGTTTGTGAAATCAAACTCTTTACACAATAAAATATTTGGTTTTAATTTTTTTCTCCTTTTAAAATTAAGTAATATGTAGTATTAATTTCATCAAAAGTTCATTTAATAAAAACAAGGATATAAAGACAAATATTTTTTTACAATCAAATGCTTATGTAATCAAAGTGAAATCAAACTTTTTTTACAAAAAATATGTACATATCACCAATTCGATGTAACATGAAAGTTTTCTGTAAAAAAGAAAATACAGATCTGGTTAGTCACTTAGTAGAAATTGTCTCATGACCATCTTTTGGTAACATGCCGTGTTGGGGGAAATTCATCAAAAAATTGAAAAAACCAACCATGAACATAGCAGGACACAAACTAAAGGACCAATTTAGAATAAACTTACATTGCAGATTGAACACTCCCTCTTGAAGCTGATGGAGCAGGAATTGAAGAGAAAAAAATTGTAGACCTAATGAATGAAAGTCTAAACTTTCACCCCACTAGATCCATTGGTACAGTCTGTATATGCAATACATTCTTAGTCACTGAAGGAACCTATTTTGACAGTTTTGATGGTTTCTAATATTAAATTTTAATCATGACTAGAAAATTAAAAAGCTGACAAACCAGACTTATACACTCTTGATACAAAATTAGCATGGTTGCTGAGCAGTTTTTATTTAATTTTATACACTTTCCCCTTGCTGTTCTTTCTTTAAAACAGCTATTCCTAGTTTTTGGATAAGGAGAAAAGCTTTGTTTTTTAATCTGTACTTAATTCTCAAATTTTGCTTCAATAATTGGTTTCTACTTTTAATTGCTATTCTTTTTTCATGATTAAAACATCTATTTCAGTACAAAAATCTGTATTGAAGCATACATTGTCAGTGTATATATTGTTTCATATTCTACAGAAATCATAATGAATAGATATTAAATGGTATAAATTTTCTGCTTTCCATCTGTATTGTCCATTTGATCTTGATTTGATAAGTTTGATACAAATTTTGAAAGATATTAATTCAAAGATAATTTTTCATATTTTAAAATGTTTTTAATTTCTCTTTTAAATATCTGTCCTATATACTCATAAATAATCATTGTTTATGAATTGTTTGCATGACAATTTCTGAGGAAAAAAATCCAATCGCAAAATCATTGATTTCTCATCTAACCTGAAATACGAAAGTTTGAATATATATTGGAATAGCTTTTTACAGTGTCTAAGGATTACTAGAAAGAATTGAACAGCAGTACTTGGTCCACAGCTATGAATGATGGATTTGTTACAAGTTACAAGGTTTTTGATAACTTATTGTCTAATCTGCATCAATGTCTATTTTTCCTTGTTTTGCGACTTGGAAAAGTGCAATTATTTCTAGGCAAAAGCTTTTGTAATGTGTAATGGTATTATTCTATATCAAGTTGTTTAATACTCTATCTAAAATGCTTTTTGAGCAGTGATTTGTAATCTTAGAAAACAATGGTACTGATGATGAACATTAAGATGATGGGCATGTTTCTAAAGTACAATGTTTATACTTCATGCATTTCTTGTTTTTATCTGTTTACTCACATAGACATTAAAATCATGATACTAAATAAAATTTATTTTATTCTAGTTGCGATTCATTAGGAATAGATTTTAACACATTTGTCATTATATCTATAATGTTGACCTTTTTTGTTCGTCAGGGTTACATCTTTATTGGTATAGAAAAACTGCTAGTTACTCAGTTGACGAGCAAATGCTAATGGTCTGAATCATGTCTCATTCATGTTCTAAATTTGCAATGCTTGTCTATTCATTATAATCATCATTATAGTCTCTATAGGTTATCATTTTCATTGGATAAATGACATACTTGTCCTGCCTTCCGTTTTGGGCTGCTCAGATTTTTTGTTTATTTTTATAGAAGAAGTTAAAATATTCTTTAATGACCATACAGCTGAATCAGTCAGTACCTGCACTCATTGTCATTATCCATGCACTGAATATAATTGGTGACAGAAACAAAAGAATTGTATGTATGTGTGTGTCATGCATGGATTTCTACCTCTGACCTTAACTAATGGTGATTTTAATGTAACAGTTTTGGTATACTGTGTGAATTTCTATAAACTGTTTGCTGCTAGTCATTATGGAATACTTTATATTTCCCCTTTGTCCTTCCTTTCCTTCAATAACTGATTGAACTGTTGGGGATCTCTAATTGACATGTTTAACATTCTCAGTAAGTAAATGGCATGTCAACTTATGTTGAAGTATGGTGAACAATGCTAGACGTAGATACAGATCACCGTTGCTAATATATTATGGCCAAAACACACCTTCTAATAGTTATAATTAGTCCACACTTTCATTTCCATTTCTTCTTCAACTCCATGCCATTACCACTTCATAATGTCACCTACACCTTTTCATATTTTGTTTTATGCTCTATGCCTGTGGACATTGTTAAAAATGACTCCACAAACCAAATTGACCCTATACTTATGTCTTGTGAAATGATATCAATGCCTAACAATAGAATCTGTGGCAGGCCAGGAGGGTAGTTTACAATTTCAACATTACAGTGTTCCTGATTTTTTCTTTTTCTTTTTCTTTTTCTTTTTTTTATTTCTATTTCCAAGCAAGGAAAACAGGGTTCAAAAGTCAACAACCAGCCTCAGTTGATGCTTTGTTTTGTTTTATTTGTGTAGCTTGTGGTTGCGCTTGGTGGCCTAACTATGGTCTCCTGTGTATTTAATTTGAGGGCAACTCATGCCTTACCTGCTTTCTTACCCACTTGCTCTTAGTGAGCTACCCCCCTCTCTCTCTTTCTCTCTCTCTCTCTCTCTTCCACATTATCATCATCATCATAATCATCATCATCTCAAATACCACCACTACTAGTATGTGAGTATGTATGTGACTCAGTAGGTTATGAATGGGTACAGACAGCTGGTTTCCTCAAAAGCACATTGCATTCTGCTCCCAGAAGTACACCTGAGCAGTTGTCTGTGCGTCCACTAGCAGCCTGCATTGGCCAGCTATCATCACCTGTCATACTGTTATCTCATAACTGCTCACTCAATATAAGGTAGATCCGTTTGACACTACAAATCCAAAAGGATATAGTTGGCTTTGCTTCCTGGCTGCTATTTCAAGAAAAAAAAAACTTTATCACATCATTCAAGCCACAATGACAGCAACAGGTTTGTTTCTCTGAAAGTATCCTTCCTCATCTTGTTGCATTTGCCTTCTGGATCTACAATGCTGCATGCTTCAAATCTCTAGATCATCTCATTAGAATTATATATCTGATTTAGTAGCATTCCCTTTCGACTTGAAGGGCAATTTGAAACAACTTTACCCTTTCTCTTATTGCATTATACTTGAATAACTCATGTATTTCATCTTTTTCCAGTTTCTCTGATATGAGTACATCAATGTGCATGTGTAAAACTTATTTTCTACTTCCCTGAAAATGCTTCCTTCAGAAGTAGATCAAGCTTGTCTACCAAATGATAGTCAAGATGCAATCTATACAAAAGTCATTTTTCCCTTTTCCTAAGGTATTTTAAAGCATTTTAAGTCACTTCTTGCATATTTTCTCAAAACTGTCTGTCAAAAGAGCTGTCATTGCCAAGGTGACTTTGAAATAGGTTTCATATAGGAAGTAATGGAAGAAAAAATTGTCCCTTACGAATTGGTGCTCACTGCCTCATTCATATTTCTAAGAAAGAAATACATTTTTTAGTCAACGTTTCATGAAATGCTTCCTCGTATTTCCTCCAAACCATAATGAAGTGCATTGCTTTTTATAACAAGCTTTCTCACTCCTTTCTCTTTTTATATTTTAGGTATTAAATTCTGAGCCATATGTGCACATACACATATGCTGGGTTGATGAAAAGAAATTCTTTATGGGAAACCTTTTTGATTCCCTGGTTGATACCAGTATAAAAAATTCACAGATATACAAAAGTCTCATATAATTTCTAATAAGGAGTCAATTCCCACCCATCCTGTATATGCATACATTTATGTGTGCATATATACATAGAAATGCTATAGATGTGTTTGTGTATTCAAAGGCAATGGTAGTGATAGAATAGTTCATTAGCATATTTTTTATATAGAAATAAGTTTGAAGATTTATCCGAGCCAGTTTTTCTGGAAACCTGTTTGTTAAGTTTTTACTTTTAAAATATCTAATTTTTTCACAAATTAAGAATTGAATTATCAATGGATGTAAATTATTTCTATTGAAACTGGAAATAATGCAAAAATAAATTATGTTCCTAATATTTTCATAGGTTGATAATTGTACATTTTAAAATTTAAAACAGTTGAAATGAAAAGATTTTACAACATATCTGTATCTAATTTCTTGGTAACAATATATGACTGTTGTCTTTTTAATGGGGATAATCATCTTTTGATACTTAATTTTATTTTGAGCTGTTTTACTGGATTATATGAACTCTCAGTTCTTATACCATCATCACAATATCATGGTATACCTTTTATTCTGGAAATTTTGAATCGAAAAGGGATATTTGGAGTTCTAAAAAACTTAAATAATTTCTACACTGAAGAAAGATCTATAAAATATCACTTGAAGTTTTGCAATTAAGTGAGGGATATATTCATAGTGAGAGGTTGTTTTTTTTTGGATAATTTCCTTCCGCATTTTATTCTATAGATCGTGTTGGAAACTTAGTTGGCTGCCTATTATAATTTGTGATCATGTGAGTCCGAGTTATGAAGATAGGAGAAACAATGCAGTAAGGTAAATGTGAAAAAAAAGATTCCTTTAGAAAATCAGGTAATGAACTGTCATTGAAACTTTAAGCTTTCACTACTTTTAAAATATCTTTATTTTTAAAAGAAAAATGATTTGCTCAAAGCACAGGTTTTCTCTATGATTAGACATCTGTTTAATTATCTTTGTGAAAAAAAAACAACATTGCCTTTTCTATATTTACCTCAAATTTGAACTCCACAATTGTAGAGGTATAGCTAGAGATTTGGGGGCCTGGGGAGCTTGGTTCCTTGAATGACTGCCCCCAACATTTAGTGAGATTTGTCAGTAGAAATACAGTAGGCAGTTTCAAATATACCCCCTGCCTCCCCAGCCATGTTTAAATCTTGTCACTATTTTTTCACTTTGATCATCTATTTCCAATTCAAATATATTCAAATTATGGTACAAATAATCTAAACACATTTGTTGTGATACTCTCTAAGATGAAATATATTACGACCGCTGTCTGCAAGATTCTGATGAGATTATTACTTAGTTTTATAAACCACTGCTTCAAATTCATTTTAGCTAACACAATAACAATCATTTGTCACCTGTAAGTTTTACTATTGAAGTTTTTTTTTGCATTTAGCATCCCTTAACCATGATGTATTCCATACATCAGCTATGATTCTTACTGATGACTTGAAAAAAAGTAGAATATCATTTAAAATACTCTTTTATAGATTACAGCAGATTCATTCGAATTTTTGTAAACTTATTTGGAATACTTGTTTGGTTTCAATGGTTCTCAGTATTTATTTGGGACCAAAATATTAAAATCCAGAAAAACTTGAAACAAATCATTTTCCGAGATATGAACCGGGAGAATATTTGCTTAAGAAAACCCATAGAAGCATAGAATAGACTTGGCACTGATAGATAGAAAATGGATGAAACGTCAGGATGCTGTATTCCATAAGGTACAAAAATATTCAGTTAGAAGCATTGAATTTTCAAGGGATTTTAATTAGATTGATATCAATCTTTTATCTCTTGGGATTTCTCTTGATAACCAGTAGAATCAGACGAATGATATTATTAGATCATCAAGTGATAAGAAATATCAGTTTATCAGTGAAGCTGAAGAAACTCATCATAGAGCATTCTTTGGGCTAGGTTGAAAATTATTCAGAAAAAGTAGCAAAGTTTGGAAAGGAATAGCTTTGAGTTTATTTTCTAATTACGATCATTATTATGAGTGAATTAAGACTGAGCATTGCTTTCTCATTGTATATGCACAAAGGTTTAACTTGTTGTGAGGTTTGAATTTATGTTATTAATAAATTAATATCAAGCTTGTTTACAGTTTCCCTTTCCAAATTGTTTAATAACCATTTATCATAAATACTGGCTAAACTCATGCCACATAGCTATAATGTAATTGTTTTCGTTTCTTTTCTGGAGTTGGATAAATATGATTTAAATTTTCCTTCTTTTTGCAGAAAAACTAATTATTCCACCATTTTCTCATCGTAAAAAATTACACAAAATATATTTTGACTTGTGTAGTGGTATTAGGCAAATATTGTAAATCTTTATGTTCATCTTTGCGTGTGAAGTATTTCATTGTGATAAATTTTTGTAACTTTAAGACTAAAAAAAAGTAATCCTGTATCTTAGATGGGAATCATTTTCCTCTTATGTTTGCTTTTGATAACAAGTCTGATTAACCTGAAATTTAGGATGAAACCTCAGCTCAATTGGCACTGTGTCCTCTTTCCTACCCCTTGAACCATTCTTTTCTCTATTTATAATTCCTTTTTGATGTGATAAAATATAATTTGAAGCTTTTTTTCATCAAGAGAATACTACATAAATTTATGTTTATTTTTTTCAAAAAATAAATTATGTTATATATTCTTTGACTTAGTTACAGATATTTTACTGCTGAAAAAGAATGTAGTTAATAACATATATCAAGTGGAACCCTTCTTTCTTTAATTAATGTTGACATGAGCATTTGGAAAAAAAGGTTGATTTGCCAAAAACTTTACATGGTTTTGCTGGAATTACACTGATTAGCCAAAAATTCAACACATTTATCCTAAATTGGGTGGGGGGATATTCTAAAATCTGGAACGCCTTCGTATCATTTGATTGATATACTGAAATCAAAGCCGTTAACTATTATTTGCATTTTTCTAGACTTAAAAATGAAACAATGCAAAGTTAAAATTTAACCTGCTACACTTGGTTTTACAATTCAGTTACTAAGTTGGTTCAGTGTTCTTTGATTTTGGTTATCTAGACCAATATTGGCATTAGGCTATGGCTGTACACGTTCTCCTGTTAGATGAAATACATATTGTGGAATGGTAACTATTGATACATCAGAATAGAAATAAACTGTGACAAATACAAAATATCTGTCAAAATGAAATAAAATAACATCATAAGTACTTGATTTTTAATCTATTCTTTTAGATACATTTTCCTTGTAATCTTACATTTTTATCAAGTTGGTCATTTTTTCCAGATTCTTGATGTAAAACTACCTGTCAGTTTGAATTTCATAAAATCATGTCATCATTTTGAAAGATATGCTTCACTTTCTTCAGCCTTACAAAATAAAGGTTTCTTTTTTCTGGTTTTTCTTGTTTTTTTTTTTTCTTCTCTTTTAAAATAAAATTTCTGTGAAAGTACTCTGTCCCAAAACTCCAATTGTAAATTGTTCCCTTTATTCAATTCTCAACATATTCTTTCAATATTTGCCCCTATTCAATGCTCCACCAATTGTTTGTGTGTCAAAATAAAAGTCAAAGCACACGATAATATCTGTTGAAGTCAATAGGATAAGTATATTTAATCTATTGGCTATTTTCTTAATATGCTATAGTTTTATAGGATATGCCATAAAGTTAGATCTTGCTGAATCTATTTTCCTCTTGATTAGAATGTTTTCCATGAATTTCAAATTTGAATCATTTCTCTGCTATCTTTATATTTTTTGTATCGATTATCTCTTTTCTTTTTTCAAATGAAATCATAAAGCCTTATATTGCACTGTGGTGTCATTCCCATTTATTTGTGTTTGTTTATTCTTCGCTATACTTGATGTTGACTTTTAAGCAATCAAATATTTAGTTTAATAAGTATCACATAAAAGTTACCATCCTTTTAAAAGCTTTATCTCATTATCAAATTGTTCAATATTACATTTTTCTTACTTCCATTGAGGAAGAATCTTCATGTCATTCTGATTAATTTGAATGAAAAGGAGCTACAGAATGGTGAGAATACATATTTAAGAAATCTATGTTCTGTAGAGATCTTTTATATTTTACTTAGCATATACAGGTGACAAGGTAGATGTATCAATAGAAAGGAGTATTTTGTAAGTTATCACAGTGAATGAACAATTTCAAGTGTGCAAATCAGGCATCAAGGGTCAGTGTTATTCTCTGGCTGGAATTAAGTGGATGACTGATTTCCTAAAAAAAATTGAATCAATATTTTGAGTCTTTTTAAAAATCTTTTGCATCAAATTCTATTTAAAAATCAAATAACCAGTACACATCAGATGAATCAATTCAAATGAAATTATCAGTATTGGATATCTATTACCTAACATATGGTACTTTTTACAGATTTAACCCTTTAAACTTTGATTTCTAAATTTAATTTTCTGTACATCCATGTGCTGACAAACTGTACTTGATAAATTATTTCACTTGTAGAATATTTTGAAACATTTTTATGTTTAGCACTTCTTTTTAACTATTATATGGATTACTTCATTGTGCTTGTCATGAATTGGCATATCCAAGTGATTGCCATATACAGGCAATACAGAAATTTTTTTACCTTCGTTACAGATTTTGTGAAAGTTTTGGAAATTATCAATAGAAGCATATTTAAATTTATGCTAAGAAATGTATTTGAATAACAAAGGATGCTGAATTTATTTCATTGATGATGATGATGATGATGTCATCAATGAGACAAGATCAGACTTGGCTTTGTGCATTATAAATCATTGCTTTTATTTAAGATGAAACCTTTAATATCTATTTGATCTGAATTTAGTCAAGAAATATGAATTGCATTAACTTTTTAAAATCATTCTCTGTGTATATCTAAAATTCTTGATGGGCAGGAAGCATATTTTTAAAATTTTAATTTTTTTTGCATCAAAACTATATTGTGGACTTACTTTCTACAAAATTAGTACCAATATTCTTTTATTGTTCATAGTAAATTTCAAATGAACCATTATAATTTCTCTCCTAAAAAATAACTAATAATTCATGTAAATAAAATCTATTCAAGATATATTAGAAATGCCTTTTAAAGACAAATGGCTTGTGTTGCTATGCTTCTGCAAAAAAGTAAAACTGTATTTTAACTGTTTCTACTCGATGTTTGTGAATTCTATTATCCAATTACAGCTATATTTTCATGGAATTCAGCAGAAACGAAGAGCTTTAAAATTATGTTGTTTTTTTTAATTATTGATTTTGACTTTACCTGTATATCTTTCTACATTCTAAAGCTAACTAAGTGTTGATATGCATAAAGATATCTGTTTGTGTTATATTTGAATATATATTGACTTGCTTTACCAGTGCTTTCACTATTTGGCTTCACATTGAAAAATTTCTACAATTTTTAATTTCTCACTCACAGTTATTCAAATTCATGCATTTCCAGTTTTCAGTTGGAATCAATTGTAAATCTTTGTTCAGATTTTCCTTTGGCTCTTTCGACTTCTGTTGTCAAGACTGCAGATCTATAATCTTTTCTCTAATCCTTGCTATTGACTCATGAGCAGTTTCCATCTTCATAAAGAAAATTTTATAGTTTTGAACATCACTTATCCATTTGAAAAATGTGAGATAATATAAAGTATAGTTGCTTCCCTTTAGTTTGTATTTGATTAATAATTTCTATAATGTTTGTGGAAGTACTTTTATGATATCTCATCCTGTCCTTTGCCCTACAAATTTTCTCGACTGTTAGTTCAAAACTATTTTTGGTAAATGAAACTATGAATATTCTAACCTCTTGCCTATAACATACTGTAAAATCTGAAAAATATTATTTGTAGCCATTGCGAATGCTACTGAATCATGATTCCTATGGCAAAGTATTTGGATAAATTTTTGCTTCATTTTTCTGGCCACATTCTCTAGTTAGATATTTGCTCTCTCCTCTTGTTCCTTTTATCCTATTATATTCTCAAAGAATTATTGTGATTTTTGTCAAAAGCTTCTACTTGGTTCATCTGAATTGGCAAGAGATCTGTTTTGATGACTGACATGATCTTGTACCACTGGACACTAAGTTGATGCTTTCTGCTTTCAGTCAATCAAACAATGACAAGCTTTGATCTAAGCATCTTTCTCCTCCACTGACCAGCAAAGTGCAAAGCCTCTTACATATTTTATCTCTTTGTATTCATTCTCTATCTATTTGCTGCCTTCGGGAGGATATTTATATAGTTTTATGCTGCAGACTTCATTGGTGTTTCAGTAAAAAGCTTTATAAAAAAAATCTTGGACTCTGTTGCTCATTTTGCTACTGCTGGATTTGATTATCATTCTCTCAAAAACTATATTCAAGACTAAATGTATGTTGTTTTGAATAGAATAATCTTCCATTATTAATGAAAAGATTGTTAGTTCTGTGTATCTAATTAGTTATATATATTGGTGAGAGTGGATGTCAATAGTGATGTATTGGTGCTAGAGCACTTAGAGATGATCCCATGTATTAATCAAAAGGAATAAAGTAACGAAAATGAAAATCATGCTATTAATACTACCACAATTAGTTAGGGTAATAATCTTGAATTATCAATAACTGTCATCAGGATTTTATATCATATGTCCCCCCCCCTCTCTCTCTCTCTCTCTCTCTCTCTCTCTCTCTCTCTCTCTCTCTCTCTCTCTCTCTCTCTCTCTCTCTCTCTCTCTCCTACACACACTTTTGTAAATATGTTTCCTAAAAAGAATTACTTTCCTGGATAATATAATTTGTAAAAGGCATGGAATTAGATTGTTCATTTCCTATCCTGATCTTTTAAGAATCACTGTTAAATGATCACATTTAAATTAAATATCAATCAATCTTATGAAAGGAGTCGAGTGAAATCTACTTTAGCCTTCTCAAAATTATTTTTATTTTTTTTAAAAAGGAAACAAAATTAAGGAGGAAGGTTTTCTGACATTTACTGCATTCACCTGTGCAAATGTGCAACTGCTCATTGATGGTATTGTGAAATGTAGGCTTGACTGGGTACAATGCAGTTTCTTTTATGAGAATAAGAGAAGAGGGAAGAGATGCTCAAATGTGTCCAGCAAAGTAATTCACAAAAGACCCCCATTGAGATTGAATTGCATATTGAGAGAAGAATGCTTATTCGTTGAATAGCAGCCCTGCTGAGTAGCTTTATTGCATTACAAAATAAAGTGTTTGAAACTAGCCTCTTGGCTGATGAAACGTGAATGGTTGAATAGTGATTAGGTGGAGAAACTGCGTCCACTCCATTATGTGCTTGGCTGATTGATATTGTAAATGCACACCTCACATATACACAAATGCAAAAACACATGTGCACACACACACACACATATACACAAACACACACACACACACACATATACACACTCCACAAAACTGCACCAAAATCTCTACTGCTGCCAGTCTAGGAAGTGGTAAAACAGTTTTTAAAAAATAAATAAAGAAAAAAAAAAACAAAGAAAAATAGAGCTAGACCCATTGCCCCTGTAGGAAGTCAAGTTAGAGATGAAGTCTCAGAACAGGTTAAGGGACAGTTATAAGGTTGCAGTAAGTAAGCTCCAAAGAATAGAAAGTATACACAGAAGAAGACAAGTCATTAGAAGAACATTTTTACTCTCATAAATATCTTCTTTCTTGGCAATTCAATGACATGATGATAATTGTTTATTCATTGGGCTGAGTATGTTAGGTAAAACTGATGTGAAACTAGTTGGAGAAGCAATAGTTGTTTAGCTATAGAAAAGATTGAGTATGTTATGTGAGAACATCCAGTTATTTTCAAATATATATGAATTAATTTCCTGATAATCCAAATAATTGACTTTTTTATATTATAAAAAATCATAAAATGGTAGTTTGTAAGTTAAATGTCGATAGGAATACAGTTACCCCTTGCTAATCATGGGTTTTCCATTCGCAGTTTTGATAATTCACAGTTCAGTCTCGAATAATTTGATGGGAATATTTTGGGGAGTTTTGTGGCATACCGCAAAAAACACATCATAGAAAAGACACGGTATACTGTATAAACAAAACAAAAAGTTTAGGAAATCATAAACGCATCATAATAATTTTTGTGTTAATGATAAGAGGAAAAGTTGTTGAAAATTATCAACTAAAAATTATTTGTGTAGACAATATAGAATTGGTTGAAAAGTCAAACTTGCTTAATATTTACCCTCAAGAACTGATTAGTTGAATGGTATTTTAAACATTTTTTTTCAAATCACTGTACTGTAAACAAATTTATTTGTTCATTTTTAAGTAGATGAAGTTTTGCAAATCATTATTTTTATGCTATGTTTTACCTCCATCTAAATATCTTTGTTGTTTTTTATCAAAACTTTCCTCAGATCCGATGAAAATTTTAAAAAAGCCTAAATGTGGCATGAAAAAAAACTGTTGATAATCACTGCACTTTGATTCTATGAAATTTATGGTTATCTGTATATTTGTTTTACAAGCATCTTCTGCACACTCTTTTAAAACATATAGCAATAATAAAGCATCGTCTTAAAGTTTAAGTTTTATTATAACTGCAACAAAATAGCATAATAAACAAAAAAACACTTTTGCATACACAGAGGATTTCTGAGCAGATTATGGTTCGTATTTGTGACTAAAAAAGATATTGATTCTGCCATAATTGACGGATCAGTAATTAGAAAAAAATGCAGTTGAGTTTTCAAATTTAAGATTTTCACTGCGTGCTTTACTGTATTCTTTTTTTTTATTTGTATACTTACAATTTGAGAATGGTAAAGTGTTTGTTTATCAAAAGGTTCATGGTACAAATTTTAAAAGGTTGAGGGACAGAAAGGGTTGGGAGAGGGTCAGCAAAAACCATTTGCAGATTTAGTGCATTTGTGGACCCATAGTGCCCGTAACTCCTGCAAATGACAAGGTATAATTGCATAAAGTAAATCAATTTTCATTTATTTTCATTAAAAGAAGTATCACATAGCATTATCATTATTTCTATGCTTCTATTTACCTTCATCTCAATTTTTGTTGCTTTTATACTAAGTATTGTTGCAATAAAAAAGTAACTAAATTGAGATGAAAGAAAATAATAGCATAAAAATTATTGATAAGGAATAGATGTATTTACAACTTATCAAATTGATTAAAATACCAAAACTAATCATTTTGATTAGAAGAATAGATTACTTAAGAATTTTATTGTATTATTTTATCTTAGATATGGAAACGTTTAAGAATGTAGTACTTAATTTGATTTTATAATGTTCTACATTAATGATTCTTAAGAATTATTCTTTTTCTTAGACTATTCATGTACTAACTATTTTAATGACCTCTTCTTTCACTTCTAAAGTTTAATAACCAGATTGTTTATTAACTGAAAATAACAGAAATTCATTTGATCTCTCTCTCTAATCTATGAATTGGCTTTACTCACTCAGCCAACATTTGGAAGTTTTCTATCACTGTTACGATAATGGCAAAACAAGCTCATACAAAACTGCCTAAGGTCAAAACCTTTATTGACAAAAATGAATTTGCCTACTCTTGTCATGCAATAAGTTTATGAATTCTAAGTATAAGCTTTGAGCAAAACTCATACGGCTGTCAATGAGAGGCTGGAAGTGCAAGCCAGGTGAGCAGTATTAGCTGAAGAACCAGAATGTCCTTAGATGATTAATTCCTGTCAGATTTTAAGTAGAAATGGAGCAAGAATGGAAGTCAGCTTCACAGAGCAATTGACTCTTTAAAACATTTTAGCAATTTTTAAAACAAGGAAGTTATAACATTTCTTACCTATTCCATTTGAGAATAGTTGAAACAGATATCATTGAAAACCTATTTAGTACAAAAAACATATTTTGATTGTATTTTTCACTACCACAGAGGACAGAAATATTTGACTGGATATTTTTGGATTTATCTGATTTAGCTAAACCCAGTGTAGATTGAGATAGTTGTATAAATTTGAATAATAGTACATTGTAAGGCATTTCCCCAGCAGACATTCTCCTGAAACCATTATGAAAGTCTTGAGGGTCTCCAACAGGAGGAAAACTCTCTTAAATCTTTGTTTGTGAAGCTATGATCAGAGCAATACATTAAAGCACATCAGTTAAGGACAGTGTTAGTATTCTTCACTTCTCTATTACTTAATATCACCTCTCTTCTAACTGACCCACATTCAAGATCTATCAATCTCTTAGATTTGTGATATTTTTAAATATTGATACCAATTTATGCTCAATCAGTCATTCTTTTATGTGGGAACATAATTTTGCTTGTCTCTGACACTTCTTAATATCAAAAAGTCTCACTTGATTTATGTTTTTTTTGTCACACAGCCCATTTTAGTTCTAAGTATTATTTGATTATTGTTTTTCTTGTCTGTTTGTATTGTATTAGTGATATGATTTTCTTTTATCTGTTGCAGATTTTTGTGTAAGTATCTTGTGGACCAAGTCTCCATCTGCCAGCCAAGATCATTCATTCATGCATCATCATCTATGACTTAAATCCACATCCCTTCAGGTATTGACTGTAAACTCTCCTGAAAATATACATTTCCATTCTTTTTTTGAATCAAGATCCAAACTATTTCTCTCATCAAATTATGAAATATTTTATAAAGAATTGAAATTAGATTTTATTGTGATGGTTGCATTGCACAAAAAATATCTCAATATGAGAAATCCAAGGATTGGGAGATGACCTTCTTTCTAACATTTTGAATAATTGAGAATCTGTTTCTCTAACATCTATCATATTTCATATTCAACAAAGTTGAGAGAAATATCACCTTTTGGAAAAGTCTCATTTGTATCACTTATTTTCTTCATTTGACAGAGCTTTTCATTTGAGTATTTGGCACTTGGGATTTAGAAAGGAATCTTGCTGAGATCTTTCTTAACACTTCTTTCTTACGACTAACCATTTCACTGTCGACATTACAGAAAGGGCCTAACCCTGTGAATAGGTTTAGCATCAATTCTCTTCATGTATATTGGATGAGAATATTGGAATCTGAGGAGCTAAAGGAAATCAATAAGCCACTTCTCCCAATGGCTGAACACTCTCTTCACAATAAATAATAGACTTTAGGAAAATTGGCACAAATTGCTTTTCTTTTACATAAATTAAAGTCTTGATAGAGCTTTTGGATATGCTTTGATATCTGCTGTCATCAAGGTGTGTATAGCTGAATATCTTTGAATATGTGTCATGATATTCTATGGTAGATTTCTCCTATACGCAAGTGATAGCTTTTTATGCTGTGAATTGTTCATGTTCTTCTTGATTCCACATCTTTGCTCCAAAGTAGGAATCATTTTCATCTTGTACATTCTTTATTTTGACATGCAACCTTATTGCTAATGTAGAATTCTGTTCTAGTTTTTCTTGATCTACTAATACCTGTAACTTCTTTAAAAGTTGGTTGTCATTTTTCTATTTAAATAGTTTTATGTTTGTCTAGAATTGACATGTAGAATTTAAAACAGATCTTCTAGAATATGTACTTATGTGTGATAACTTTTTAAACGTAGAAAATAAATCTTGAAATACTCTACTTTTCTTATTCTGAATAAAACTGCATCTATTTCTTTTTCTGTTTTTCTTACTTTCCCAGAAATCTTTTCTTCATCCCATTTGATAGCTTCTTGTATTTATATAACTTTTTAGTAATCCTTTGGAAAAAAATATTTTCTGCTTTACCTATTTTTCCATATGCAGGCATTTTAACATTAGACTTCTCATGAACTTGTTTGCAGAAATATTTTTATTTATTCAACTTGAAGCATTTTACTTATCATAATGCACTAATAACTTTTTTACTATACCTCATACACAACTCTCCACAGTTAATGCCATTGATAAGGTTTCACATATTTGTCTTTAGGAGAGTTCACCTATTTGTTTCTTGATTATTCAAACAAAAATATTTCAACTACTTTTAAAATATGATATTTAAAAACTTCCATCAGGGTTTGTTTTCATGACTGAGATAGTTGCATATTTTGAGCCCAAGCAAAAACTTGGATGCCAAATTCTGATTTTCAAAGTAGGCAAGTCCCTCCCACTTGGAAGATTGGTACAACACATGTTTCCACTCTATTTGGCCCTGTGTTGAAGCTTAGTAAATACCAATAAATACTTGTATTATCTGCAGTTTGTGTTTATACAAATATATTTGGATAGTTGGCTGCTTGTACTTTATTTTGCTTGCTAGCAAATGACCAATCTCTTCTCTGTCAGAATTGTTATCATTTCTTTATCATTGTGACTATTGTCCATATTACATTATCCTGTCTCTACTTCTATTTATTATGCTCACCACTCTTGTTTTTTTATGCCTACCATCGTTACCATTCTTGTCATCAATGGCGATCCTGATTGTTTGCATTTCAAAGCAACATATAAAGGTTCAGTAGACATTCTCCACAATTCAGTCCTTTGGCTTGCTGATATATTAACTACTAATGAACTCAGTGTTCTTTCTTCTCAATCATCCAGTCTATTTTCAGCTTGCATCCCTTTTGCATCTCACACTTCTAACATTGCAAGCATCTTTATCACTACTTCATTATTCTTGCTCTTGTCATTCCTCTCTCAGTGCGTTTCGAACAATATACAAGTTCAGTATAGTCTTTTTTTTCTCCTTCCATATGATGTATAACGAAGAATTCATCCGAGTCATATTTGTTCATATTCTCATAATACTGAAAAAGTCACAGATGAAAAACAAGAATCTATGTGTCATCCATAAAGAATCAAGTCAGAAGTCAGTTGAAATTAGAAAGATGGCCTATCAATTTTGGCCAGTACTTTATGTTAATTTAAATTTTTTCCACAAATCTTTGAGATGTTAACACTCAACCTACTTAATCTTTTGATACTTTTTTATCATTTGCTCATCTCATATTTGTTCATATGACTCTAAAGACAATTCAGTCTTTGCCTTGGCCCCAAAATTCACTTGATAACAACTCATGAAAAATTACATGTATGATTAATTCAAAGATGTGCGGTGCTTTGCATAAGACAACTTATCACTAGGCTACATTGTTCAGTAGTGTTTATAAGTTTTCTTTCATATAAGTGTGTACATATTTCATTTTTACCAAAATCATTTTGAAATTTTAGGGCCATTTCTGTTCAATATCATCATCATTATCAGTCTTTCAACACTCAGTGTTGGACATAGACCTTCCTCAGGATCCGCCACATTTCTCTATCATGGGCATCATGAAGCCAGTATTTTCTGAATATGTCTAGTTCATCTCTCCATATATCTAAAATGCCAAATTTGATTTTCTTAGCATCTAATATTCAAGGTTTAATGCATTATAAGTATCTCAAGAAAACTTGCTTTTTCTCATAAAAAATATAGATATCCAGATTACCTGACCAAGTTACTCTAAGTCCCACCCTTTAACCCAGAGGACAAATTTGTCAAGCATTATTTATCCATCTCACTGTTTTCAGGCTTAGTTAACTACGTACAAACCAAAAGTTATTAAAATTTTAAAACAAATGAATTCTACACGCATACAATACTATGAACATTTTCTTACCATTTATTAATGTAAATTATATTGAGTGATATTTCATGTATGGAAATATATACCGTGGGTATATTCTATTTAAGCTTATATAAGAAAACTACATAATTCTAAGTATATAAATATATAGAAAATGCATTGGGTGTTTTTGCCTTTAAAGATGTGTTGTATGAGTTCAAAGGCTATAGAATGATGTTTGCTTTTTTGTTAAAAATCATCTCTTTAGATAATCTATTTATCAAGTATGTATGTACAAAAACTCAACAAATTCCTAAGCTTTATCATTAAAGATATCATTTGTCCTAATCTATACTCATTTATCATTCATCAAGTTGTGATGATTTATCATACTAGGACAGTGATTGTTCCTTCATCATTCAAAAATGTTCTAAATCATTGCTTGATTATGCGGTTTTACTTCAAAATTCAACTTCAAATTCCCTCCTTCATTAACATTAAATTAATTTCCTCCTGCTCAAAAAAGATTCCATGAATTTCTGCAATTAGAGGAGTTATTAATTGTCTTAGGACATCCCTGAAGATGTTTGCTTATCATTAACTGTGTCTTGATTTTACTTCACTTCTTTTATGATAGAGAAAATTTAACATTCTTTTGGGCATTTAACAGATTATACTTGTATTATCATCATCATTAATGATAATAACAAAATCAGTAATAAGGCTTTTTTTATTATGTTGCCTAAAGGGTAATTGTTCTAAAAAACAATTTTTGATAGAAACACATTTGCTAATTTTCCATGTTTTTTGTAAGTATAATAAGAAAAGATCAGGATATCCAAGAAAACATATTTTAAATACACCAACTTAATTGCTTTAATTCAAGTTATTTTTTCTAAAAGTTCCCCGTAGCAACTCTTCAGAAATTTTAGATAAACTTCCTTTATTTACTCCTTTCATCAAGCTTAATATAACACGCAGCCATGCTTGATGATTCTGTTATTGTAGTATTGAGCCCATGATTACTCATTTTGCTTGTGCAGTTACCATTCATGTTTAATTAAATTGAATTAAGCTCAAAGAATAAAATGTATCTCATATTGTTTGTTACTTATCAGAAATCATAAATATATAGATGATATTTTGAATCATGAGGAAAAGCAATTATATTTCTTATAATTTCAGCTTGAAAAATATTTTATGTGATTTTGCAAGATTGAGCATTTTTTGTTTTATTATATTTTCTCTGCTTTGTGTCTATGTTTAATGAGAAGTATCTATTCTAAAAAGTTACAATTTCAGAAATATCTCATGAGCTTGAAATTAAGTAAACTCTGCAGTCTCTTGAACCCTTTACCAGTTGATAAATGTACAGATTGAAATTGTTTTTAAGTGGAAGGTTTCGATAATTGCTTCTTGCCTCAAGCTCATATCAAAAGAGACTGCAGAGAAACATACAGTATTTATTATTTGTGGCTTTGGTTCACAATTTCAGTAGCTAATTGATTTCCATTTTTGATACAAGGTTGGTAGAGCTCATTGCCATAGCCTTACTTTTGGCTATAAAATTAGAATTGTAAATGGCGCCAAGAATTTTGTGTAAAATATGGAATATTAGGTTAAATAAAAAAAACTACTAAAAACATTAGGCCATCCCAGAGACAAATAAAAAATATTTTTACACTTGATATAATTACTATGTAAACATTGCATTCACCTAATTACTCCAACTCACACCCAAATCAAATGCTAGACCTTGAATTTATATTTTCTAGAAAGCATGAATTTTTGATATAATGTAGATAACCATGCAAAGCTTTCTATGATAGGTTTTTCATGTGAATTTTATTTTGAAATATTCTTGTGTTATGTGTAAAATCAATCCCTCCAAACATAACCGTTAATTCTATTTGTACAATGAAATGTTTAAAATTAATGTTTTATTTACTAATTTTAGATTTGTTGTTTGTCAACAAATCACCAGCAACAAAGTGCCTCAAGGTCGTGGACATTTTTCCTACAATCAAATAAAAGACAAGGTAAATTTGCTCTGTATGTGACCTGGTCTCTTGCTTTCTAACTTTTTTTTGTGTGTGATGAATGAGGTTGGGAATAATTGCTAACAAATATACATCTTTTTTTTTTTCTTATAATTCAAATCGTTTCATGAAAACCATTCATTTTTAGCAGATGTTACAAACGAAAATACTATAAATTAGAAATATATATTTGCATAAAATTGTTTACATTGGCAGCTTTTTTCTTCTGGTGTACATTTTCCATGAAAGAGATCGAAATCGAGTTATCCTATTTCTACTCATCATTATTTCAACTAAACTATGGATTTTATAGATCATAAATAAAATATATACAGAAACACTTGGTGGAAATCGCTATTTAGGTATTTTTAATACTAGTTTTTGTTTGATGTACTTTTGTATGAGTTAAATAGTTAATATTAAACACATTTAAAAGAACAGGTATGGTTGGTCACTTGATAGAAACTGCCATGTGACCAACCTCTTTTGGCAGCATGCCATGGAGGGGGTGATCAATTGATAAATTGGATAAAGGGAGTGTTCAATGAGTAAATTACTTCTCTTACTTTTTGTTGGGCTGTGATCACTAAAGAAACCTGAATTTCCCAAAAGCAAGCATTACACAAACTGAGGGACTAATTTAGCATAAACTTACATTGCAGATTGAACTCCTAACTAAAAACTTAAGGCTGTGGATTTTAAAAAAATAAAGAAACGTTTTTTCCAGATATGATAAGGAGTAAACGTTCGAAGTTCCCTCTGTGCCACATGTATGCATGATACATACATAAATACCTACTTGAAGACTAGAAAAACCTAAGCTGGCAGTTTTGCTTGTTGGTTTTGATGATGAAATCAAACATCTTCCTCTTCATCTTACTTTTTTTTTAAAAATCTCTCCTTCAACAAACTATACCACAAAATTTATGAAAAATGAAGACTAAGTATTTTTTTTATTTTAAAGCTTATCAGTCTCATAGAGGAAAGAATTTATCATCTATCTCACTTGCAGATTTTTCAAGTTTTGAGTTTGATAATTTTAATATTCTTTTGTGAAAGCAAAATAATTTTGTGATTACTAATATAAATGATAATGCTACACAATCCATATATTTCTTAGTGAGCAATATGCCAAAGGCTGAATGTTACAACATTATAAATGTTGCTAAGTTTGTCTTCGTGAATGATTATTGTAAGAGTAGATAGTTCTTTTTTTTTCACTGTACGCTGACAGCCTAAAGGAAGCTCCCTGCAGATTTCTACAGTCATTATGAAATCAGGGGAAAAAGTGATTAGCTTCTTCTACCATTACTTTGATATTATTTGGTGCTTTTATTCTTTAATTTCATTGCAGCTTATCATCAAGAACTGATGGTAATCTCATTTATTCTTATCTCTGAATGGATAGCTTTCTTTTTTTGCATAATCCTAATCATAAACTGAACTCAGTGTTAATCACTTGACAGAATGGATTTTGGTGAAATATTTTACTACAGCAGACTTGATTACTTCTCAGATTTCAGTTTCCTTTCATTAGTTTGGTAGTGGTTAATGACGCAGAAAATGGGATTGGCAAGCTAAGTTAAAATTCCAGCTGACACAGTTTGCATTCTTTTTGCAATGCCCTTCGGAAAGGCATGTGTCCATCACTTCTTCTTTTCCAACACATGGACTTGGATGGCAGGATAGAGCCAATCATCAACAATGTATTGCACTTACTAAAGGAAGGACATGTCCAATAGCGGACCTTAATTCAAAGATTTAGTTGTAACTAGTATATTCTCAAGTATTCTTTCATTAGCTATATTTTATATCATTTCATGATACTTGAAGGAAGAACCATTATCTGGTCATGATAGAAAGAACAATGACAAGGATATTGGTCTAAGTAAGATTTACAGCCTTATATTTTTAGTGCCACCTAATTAATATAGACTGCATATTAATGTTTAATTTTTACCTTAATGATGTGTAAGTGAGCGAAACTGTAAAAGATGATGATTATGTGATTACTGATTTTGAGTAAAATGTATTTTGGTTGGTAGTTACTAAAACCACTTTCTATGCTTTGACCTGAAAATGCTAAATTGACAAATTCATATAAAATGATCTTTTCACACTAGGATGTTTGTATGCATGTGCATATATATATGTATGTGTGTGTGTGTGTATGTATGTTTGTTGTGTGGATATGAGGTGATCCAACAATGTTAGTAAAAGGAAAATTAGAAGGTGAAGAGAAATTTTAGAGAAAAATCAGGTGTTTTTATTGTCATATGGGCATGTTCTGATACATTTCAATCTACAATTCAGGAATCTCCTCACTTTAGTCCTCAAACTTCAAACAAGTTTTTCTAAAAAAGATGGCTGGAAACCATCAAAATGCATCAGAATATGCCTACATGATATTAAAAATTTTGTGATGTAACACCTGTTTTTTTTGGGGTTTTTTTCCTTAAATTTCTCTTCACCATCCAATTTTCATTTTACTAACAGATATGTATATGTGAGTGTGTTCAATAAGAATCTCATTCATCACACCATCAAAGCATTTTATTAATAACAAAAGTTATAACTTCCTCTATTTTTCTAACCTTTTTTTGTAGGGTATTTCAAAATTAACCAGGATGGAATTTCAGTCATTAATGTTCATTCCTGATGGGGACAAATCATATATATTTTCCTATTTACTATCAGTAAAAGCAAAAGAATTTTCTCATGTTTTGAACAAATTATATTTTTAATGGTTTCTCCAATCTATTATGAGAATATTCTAATAAGAGAAATACTGATGCTAACAATAAAATTGATCATCTGGCTAAATGGGCTTTTTATCCAGGCTCCATTGTGGCTATGAAGAAGCTCTAGAAGCAATTTTTTTGCTTGACTTTCAAATGTTATATTTTTTCAATTTGCTTATGGCCAAATCACAATATATGCATCTGTTCATATTCAACGTTGTGCTTGCTCTGTACTTATATGCGTGACTGATTGATAATATCAGGTGAAGAGGGTCATGCCACTAAGGTGCCTGTCACCTCCAAGTCTTTTTCACATATTGCAAGCCGAGACAAGTGAAACCTGTGATATGAGAAGCCTAGGCAGGGACCACTGATGCTGTAGCCAAGATAAGGGCACTAACTAGCTATGAATATAATCATATAACATCATTTTCATTGTTGGCAACTATAGTTTTTAAAAATTGCTCTTCAAATTCTATTTTCAATATTGAAGGTTCAAGTTGTCATTTATTAGTTCTTGATTTGGAATGGAGTTTGGGTGTTTCTTCTTACACAGAACTCTCTATTATGACCTTAAAACATTAAAGCTGGAATTGATATTTTGCTAACTCTTATAAAACATTTTTTCTCATGTTCCTTTGACTTTACATTTTTTATTGTCTAAACAAGTTGACCTACTGAACAACTATTTTTATGCTTTCTATGATATAGTATGGTCTGGATTTTGCTTTTGTGAACATGTTTATTTTTTTATAACCTTTATTGGTTTACTTGCTTATTTATTAACTACTTCTAAAATGAGAAGTGTTTGGATGATATTATTTGTAGCAAAAAAGAATCAAGCTGATATTTATCAATAAGTATATGATTTGAAGTGAATAATCTTTAAAACCTCAGCAAGGATTTCTTTTGCTGATTTGCCCAAATAAGGAAAAAAAATAATCACTCTTTTATCTGGCCATTTAGTTCTTCTAAAAATAGAAATTACCAAAAAAACTCCTTTGTATATTTATATGGGCTGCATTTGTTCAAACGCACATTTTTATGAATTGTTAATTCTGTATAAATGCTTACATTTCAAAAGTTGTTTTCAGCACAAAGAGTGAGTATATCTAATCTAGCAATCTAAAGACTTACTCATTATTGAAAGTAAGTAATATTACATTTATAAATCAAAATATTTGACTCTACAAAGACACAAAACTTTCAGATAAGAATATAAACATTTCTACTACAGTCATTGAAATATATATGCTGGATTTCCACGAAAGTGGAAAGAATTTCCTAGATGATATTGATATAATGGAAAAAAGACAATCCTTGTCCTGAACTTGAAAGATTATCTGAAAACCAAGTCAACTTCTCAAAGGTGCATTGTTCTCTCCTTGTGAACCTAATATCTTTTCAGAAAGCTTGCAGAGAGCAATGCTTTGTGTTACACCCTGTATAAGGGCAATCTGCTTATTTAGACAAATGCTTCATTTCTTCTATTCTGTCAGACAAGTTCCATGTCACATGCGTGTTCAGCTCTCTACTTGCTGAATGTGATATCAAAGGACTAGCACCAATTACTGCATTTATGCCTTTCAAACCATTCAACTCAAATCCCTCAAATCCTGGCTTCTTCTGGGTATTCCAGAACATTGTTGTTTACACTGGGACAATAGCATTTGCCTGAACTTTCTCTAAAAACAATTACCAACCTTTTCACATCTTTCAGTCTTTGTCAAACTTTTCTAAATCCCCATTTACTCAATAGATAACTAGAAATGCTTTTAAAAGTATTTCCAGTATTAAGCTAAAAAGTTAATACTAAATGAATACCATCATCAAATAGCAATTTTATGATTAAATGCTATACTGTGAATTTATCGCTATTGAGCTCTAGTCAGTGAAACACATTATAGTCAAATTCTGTCAAATATTCTTTGTTGTTCACATGAGTTCAAGTTGAATATTTTCTAGTTTTCACTTGCATGCAGCTTAAGAAAGTTGTATGTATGTGTGAGAGAGAGAGAGTTTTTTTATGAAACTTATTACATATGCTGTTTGGAAATCTAATATTATTGAGTTTTTGTTCTTTATTTAAATGGCAAAGGCATACTTGTAATATTTATATGCCTAAAGCCAATAGTGTTCCTTTGCTCTCTTTATGGGATCCTCTCCCATTCCAACTTTGTTGTCAATTCATCCTAAATAGATAAAAACAAGCAGAACAATAAAGCTGAAACAGCAAACAACAGAAATTTCTATTCTGTTCATTCAACATAAGTGCATGTTGCTTAGCATGAGGGTGAAAACTACCCAACATAGTATACTTTCTTCATTGTTTCACTCTGCATGTATCTATTAGTTATTAGTTTCAATGATTGTAATAAGCCTCTTGTATCAATCTCAAACACACATACTAACACATAATGCACCCACATGTACCAACCTTGCATACTCATTACCTGTCATAAACAACATTCCCTATCTCAAAATGTGTATCATTGTGAGCAGTAAGTGTATTTGTTTACCACTTTGTATCTATACACTAAACTGTTAGCACCTTTCCACATACTAGTTGCATGTGTGTCATCACACCATTTTTAGCTTTCATTTCTCCATTCATCTTCCTCTCCATCACACTTATATTGCATGATCACCATTTATTCTGATTCTGAGGATACTGGTCAAGGACCCAATCTGGATCCATCCAATGTTTTTCCTTGTCCTTAGACAAAGACTGGCAGATGATGAATTAACATAGGAGTATCCACGATGAAGCCATTGTCCACTGCTAATTCCCAACCCATGCCCATCTATTGGCATCCACATCTTCCAGGTAATGTCTCTAAATTTTGCCACAGCCACTCTTATTTTCAGCTAAAGCATCCATCCATATCTTGTAGAAAGATTCCTTCAGATTTCAATACCAACTAAAACAGATTCCAGTCAATTGACTGATTGCTTTCAAAATCCTTGGGAAATGGCGGTTTCAAATTTCATTTTGACTTGTTTGGACTAACCGCCCACCTGTGAATTGTGCTAAAACTGAGGTCTCTGACTTGAGTTTGACTCGGCCATAGCTGGGGACCTGGTCTCTTCTGGCGCTTAGATAGTTCCCTCTCTAGCACCATTTGAAATCAGTTTCCCAGGGTGGTATCACAGCTGGTGCTACGTCCATGCATGGAACTTCTGACATTTTGAAATTTGGTGTTTGTCACAAAAAGTATTTGCAAAATGCTTTAATTCTTTTACCTCTGATTTTTTTAGAATTAATAAAGTTCTGTTTGAAAACTATTCACTTTGTCTCCTTTCATCATTTCATTTCTTTTCTTTTGATAAATTACTTTGTTGTTTCAGAAATGATTATATTCAGAAACAACAATGAATAATTTGTTATATCCATATCGTTATATTACATTGAATTGAATGATTGCTAATTTTTGGTGATTTTTTACCTGTTCAGCATCAGTAAAATATTTTTGGCGGTACTGTTGTTCCATGTTTACTAGTTAATAGACATTATTTTTAAATGTCTTATTCACATTTATTAGTAATCATCTGTTTCTTGCATAAACTATTGATCGTTTGTTGAAAAATCTTAAAACTTTTTACATACACAGATACTTTGAAAAGTAATTAGGGATTCAAGCCTTAGAAATGACAAAGTACCAAGATTTTATACCCCTACCCACTAAATAATGAATGATTATAAAACTAAAAATATTTCTTATACATTTTACAAGCATGCAGAATAGAATTGGGATAATCAGTAAGTTTGATATGCCTGTAAATGTACAAAGAATGCTGAACAGTTATTATTGGTTTAAACCAGAAGTTTCCATTTTTCAAGCTAAAACTCTTACATCACTTTTTGAAAATGGATGCAAGGCAGGATTTCAAAATAATTTGATTTACCTTTATTTTCAGACAATTCAGATGCTTTACTGTACAAAACAAATCAACAAACTGAGTTATCACCAAGTTTTTTTTATTCTGCTATGTTTAAAAAAAAGAATGTTTGATCTTGAGAAGTCACTAATATTCAAAGAGTTGTTCAGCTAATTGAAAATCCTTACTGTTTATGAGTATAAATTCTTAAAATTCTATTTGCTACTGTTATTTGATACTACCTGAAGAAGGCTATAGAATGGATTGGCATAAACATCGTGTTAACAACAAAAATAACTGGAAGAATATGTTCAATTGTCAAAAAAAAACTCTTGATGAATTTTTTTAATAATATTTTCAAATTTTCAAATATTTTCATATTTGTTAACAGATTGTATAATTTATAATCTATTATTTTATGTTTAAGTCTTCTGAGACTACTTTTCTTCAAATAGTCATTATAAAAATCTTATCAGAAGCTACTGCTAGTTGCAGTTATAATAATATATTTATATCTTACTCATCTTATTTGGAATGTATACATTTGGCATGTTTTTCTTACAAATGAAATTCATGATTATTAAGTATAGAACACTGAAGTTGTGTAGAAACCAAATGTTAGACTTTATTGAGCATTGCTTATCTTCAGTTTTGGATGTTTTGAAAAATTCTAAGCGAAAAGCATAGGTCACTAAATTGTATGCAGATGAACACGTCCACGTATAAATTTACTTCTTAGACAATCAATGAATGTCCATGCTTGTAAAATCCATGATAATTATATAGTGTAAAATCATGTATATATGTTCAATAACCTTTGCTCATTCATATTCAAAGTTAGGCTCTGTTACTATTCTCCCTTCTTCCCATGTTTTTTAATTCAAGGTTACCATTTTCTTTTTTTTTTCTGAGGAAGGGTTGCTACTTGGTATTTTTCAAGATTGATCAAATTTGGTACTGAACAAAGCTCTTTAATTCTAAGTATAAAAATTTGGTACTGAAAGAAAATTTACAGAAGATATCAGTCCATTACACACAAATGGTATAATATTGTCATTTCTGCTTAAAAATGAATCACTGTAGCCAAGTTTTTCTCATAATACTCCCTTGCTGTCACCCAATGATTTAATTCATTCACCTACCACATCTTTTGGGCAGTGATACAAGGTTACATAGAGCAGTAGACGGTTACATAGATCAAAGATGCTGATTACCTGCTGTTGTCAGTTTCAAGGAACAGATGTAAGAGAACCATCAGGATAAAAAAGTATGTAATTTTTACTTTTTTCATAATACTCTCTCATAATCTTATAATCTCTCTGTGAATTTCCAAGGCTCAATGCAAAAAATATTACCAGGACCACAGAAACAGACAAACAGACTAGAGAAAGGGAAATATACCTAGCCTATGATTTTTGGTATTTGGCCAGGTTGGTGACTATGGCTATATTGATTCAATATGATACAAATGTACATAAAAAATAGATTTTAAAAAAATATGTATTTTTCCTGCAAGCTTAGTCTAGTCTGATGATGGATTTTTATTTATTTGATTATTTTCGTACTGAAACTACTTAATTTGGTCCCAAGACAATAAAAACATGGTTTTGTGCAGTAGAAGACAACTGATAATCCTGGTTTGAAATACTTAAATGGTCAGTTATTTGTTGATCGCTTGAAAAATGGCTTAACACTGGTAGCTAAATAGAATTAAGAATTATTTTCACATGGTCATAATAATAATTTTTCCACTAATCAGACTGAATAACATTAATCTCAATTTGAAATTACAGTTACCCATTGCCATTTGCGGGTTTCCCATTCATGGTTTTGGTAGTTTTCGGTTTCAATAATTTTGATTATAACAATCATTGATAATTCACAGCTCAATCATGAATGATTCACTGGGAATATTTTGGGTGAGTTCTGTGGCATATTGTGAAAAACTGTATCATAGAAAGTATACTATACAATATAAACAAAACATGAACGGTTTAGGAAATCATAGATGCATAAAGCAACTACCATGGGCTTATGACAAATAACATGACAATAAAAATGTCTTGTACCTGTAATCTATTAATTCTATCATAATAATCTTTGTGTTATCGATAAGAAGATAGATTGTAGAAAATTATCTACAAAAAATTATCTGTTTAGACAATATAAACCTGAAGATAATCATGGTTGGAACCTGTTCAGACTTGTAAACCAGTTTTCATTGATTAACTGTATATTTTTTCACTGTATGCTTACTGCATTCATTTATATGATTGTACATCTACAATTTAGGAATATTTAGTGTTTGTATTTCAAAGAGCCTATGGTTACAAAAATACGTTTTTTTGAGGACTGAATGAGTTTGGTGGAGGTCAACAAAAATATTTGCAGACTTAGCGCATTTGCACCCTTGTAGCACTCCTAACCTCTGCAAATGGCAAGGAATAACTGTACTATACTTCAATTCCCCAAGGAATACTCATCACCATTTCTGCATGCAGATTTCAGCGGATGCTTGTTCAAAGATACAAATACATTTTAATCATAATACATACACATTTTTGTAAATGTTATCCATTTCTTATTCACATATACATACACACACATGCACACAAGCTTATACTTTCCCACAAAAGCAGTTTTTGATAGATACTGAACTCTCACATATATTGATACTGTCTATAATTAAGGGTTATTAATATTTGATGAGTTTTTTTGATAAATGAACCCTTTTTTGTTGTCTATGTTGTTCATATTATACTTAATTTACTCTACCAGAAAAAGAGGTTCTCACACCTTACTGATATTACATATTACACCTAAAGAAAGCCGAAGAATGAATCAGCCAAAACATTGTGAGAAGAACATGAACATCAATGAGTTCATTTATCAGAAAGATTCTTTGAATCTCTCATGCATCATTATATGGATACATTTTATGCAGCATTCTTGGAGCTAGTTATTCCTAGTAATCAAAAATAGTGATAAATGTCTATGATCATCGTATCCCAATACCATCTTGAGACAAGAAACACGAGCCAATTCTTTAAGCTGTTCAGATCTTTCAACCGATTTTTAAACTAAGCAAACCTGCTTGGCCTCCTTATTAGTCTTCATGATCATACACCTACCAACAACCTGTTTTTGGATAAAGATTAAGCTTAATCTCTAATTGACTGGAAATGCTCCCTGCAAACTTTCCCATTGACTTTGTTTGGATGAACCAATCTAAAGCACTTAGCTCTTTTTATTTATCCTTGATTCATGTAATTATTTGTAGTCTTAGATGACACACTTAACATGATGCCAAAATCAATGGCAGATTTGCCATGATACCTCCACTAACATATCTATACCCTTGAGCATCCCAGATTTTATCAGTAGATAAAAAGACTGACATTGCACAAAGCCTTGAGGCTTGATCATCATCTTTAACTAGCATCAAATATAACATTTTTCCTAGTAGTGCTGCTGTACACAAGAAATGCAGAATCTGGAAATAACTGCTATATTTTGTTTTTGTTTGTAAATTTCACAGTTAATCTTAAGTAGGGTAAAATAATTGACAAGAAATAAAACAGGTCTGGTTAGTCATTCAATAGAAAATCTTCTGGTAACATGTCATGTTGGGGATAATCAATTCAAAAATTGGAAAATAGTAATCAATGAATAAGTTACATCTCCTGCCTTTTGTTGGACAGTGATCACCATAAAATCTGCACTTGATAAAAATAATCATAAATGCTGGAGGACACAAAATAAAGGATCAATTTTGCATAAACTAACATTGCAAATTGAAACACTGTTAAAAACTATTTAGGGGAGAAATTTTCAAAAAACGAAAATGCTTTTTCTACCAATAATGAGTGTATGTTGGTATTTTTAGCTCCATTGGTTCAGCCTGTACTTGTGGTACATTAGTAGCCAATCAGACAAACTCAAAAACTAAAAAAACCTATATTGACAGTTTTGGTTGATGGTTTTAAATTTCAGAGCAATCCAATTAAGCTGAATGTTAACTTTAATGAATTTTAAAATTTCTAAATCTACTATTCTATTCTATAATCATCCAAAAGATGGCCCTAATACCCATGACATGAAAAAATCAATTTAAATCATTATAATTAATGCTAGTTAGTCCAGTTTCACTGACAGGATTGTATTATCTCTTGTTCAATAGCTAGAAATAATTAATCTCCATTAGAGATCTCAGCCATGGACAACTGTTAGAAATTCTATCTTCATTAATGGTCCCAGTGTCTGTATTTTAGCAGCCAGGTTGGATAACACCCCTAATCAAGTAAGATAACACCGCCCAGTTTTCAGTAATTAAATAACCAAATAAGAATTATGGGTTTGAATGGAACCAGGATTCTATGTTTACTCATAAAGGATTGATTATTGATATTTGTGAGTATGCACAGACATATGCGTATGATGCATGTTGAGCACTCAAATTGTTAAAACGCAGAACAAGCGAAGACTTTCTGTTCAGGCAAGGAGAACTTTGTGATGTTTCGTGTGCATGCACTTTTTGAAGGTTAGCAGTTGTGGGTGGAAAAGAGTGGATCAATAAGCTGATGTTGTGTTTGTGTGTGGGACTTGCAGCAATCTTGAGTTCATCAAATGAAGCTGAATGAAGCTTGGGAAAAGATGGAAAAATACAAGCTTCTTGCAAAAGGAAAAGCACAGCAGTATTAAGCAAAGGAAAACTAGCACAGCGAGCAAATATTGTGTAAAAGGAGAGCAAAAAAAAAAAAACATGACAAGAGAAGGAGCTTCTTAACCCTAGTGAAGTCTTGAGAAAAAAAGAAAGAGAATGATGATTTCACCTTCAATAAGCAAACAGCAATATTTGTGCAATGGAAAACAAACAAAACTGACAGCCATAATGGAATCACTTAGCCATTTGAAAGTGACATCCCCCATAGTGTGGCTAACATTGAAATGCTACACAAAGAGGAAAATTATTTTTACCTCATGACAATAGGAAGAGGGGGGGTCTAATATTGTTGAGAATATTTTTGTGGCTAGAGGATTGCACTTCAGTTCATAGGGTGTACAGTAGACTTTTTTTTTTTAGAAATCGGACTAGCTTTAATGTTATAGTTATTGTACTAGAGGTTACTAAATGTTTGGCCAGATGACTCTTGGGATTCTACTTTCATTTATAACTGAACTTTTTAATTCACTGGTCCCTAAACTTTTCCAAGGTATGCATCACTTTGAGATTCCAGAATCTTTCTGTCACCCCTTTGAGACTCCAAAATCTTTCTCACTCCACTTAATCTTAGGGCTAAAAAGTCAATATTGAATTAAAATTAATATTAAAAAGTGTAAATAACAAAATGTTAGAATTTATTAGATGTCAAGATTAAAAGTCTGCATCAAATATTACAAATAAAACCACTTAATGGCAGCTGCTGCTTTTTCTCAATTAACTTTGAAATTCATGGCTTTTCAATGCAATAAATGAAAAAAAGATTGCCACCCTCTTTTCACCCACCTCCAAATTTCCTTATGTACTGCTTGGGGGTGCAAGCAGCTTTATTTAAGAACCACTGTCTTAATTTTTCTGTTGTGAGAAGAAATCAGAACTCTTTAGTAAAAAGTCATATCTTTAGACTATGGAGGCATTTAAAGTTTGACATCCTCATGACAAATCTAATTAGTAGATCTTACAAAATATGAGCTAATAAAATTAGATTATAATCATAAGAATTATCAGTTATCTTACATCTGTGTGTTATGAATGAAGTCAACAGTAAAAGGCTAAAAAAAACTCTCTCTTAAATGTGATGCTGAAAAAGAAGACCAACCCCAAAATAATCATATCCTTGCTTGGGACAGAGAAGAGATGAGATATTTTTCACTTTTAAAAGGGAGGTATCAGAATAATGAATGATCAAGCACAGCCTGCATAACTAAATATTATTATCATCGACTTTATGCTGGGTAGGGTGGATTGGTCCTTGCTTGGAAATCACGTATCTTGTTATCCAATCTTCTCCACACTCTCCTCTCTAGTCATCAAAGTTTTAGAGCCAATCCCTTTTGTTTCAAAACACAATAATCTGTGTCCGTTGACAATAGCGTTGATCCCTTTTTTGATTTTAGCTTCTTAGAGGCCGATGATGTCAATTTTTTATGTTTCCATGTCCATGGCAAATAGATGTGTCATAACTGATGTTAACGCTCAGATATTGAATGTTATTGATTTGAAAGAGTTTGGAATCATACAGGCATAAAGCCCTATAAGAAGACAATATTATTTTACTCAGATTTTAAATTTAATAAACTTAATTATTCACTCAACAGCACAAAAATAATAACAGCATAGTCACTTTACAATGTCTTGTTCTCTAAGAGTACAAAAATTGATAAATTTTGAAAGGGAATGTATAATATCCGTACCTTGCATAAATTAATTACTATAGCCTCCGCATGTGCCAGAACTAATTATCTAAAAAATCATCTTAGAAAATAGATCTTTTATCTAAAATTATCTTTAATAAATGAAACTTTCATCTGAATAAAATCATCTAAAAAATATCAGCACAAGATTTAGATATTGTTGGTCTAAAATGACCATAGAGACCCCAAAAAGTACTTTTTCAAAAAGAGAAAACAAAAAAAAAACTCTTTTACATAGTGCTCAACAGTGTACTCATGGCAATTTTCAAGTTTGTAACCCTAAAAAGTGACCAGGAGCACCTGGAGACACGAATAGACATGGACACTCAAAGAGAGGGGAATCTATAGTCCCTTTGGTTGGTTGGTCTGGCGGGCCATTTGTGGATTTGATAGGCAATGTTATTTCACTCAGATTTGACATTTGATAGATCTAATTAATTATTCAATTCATAAAAGCATGCAAATAATTACCACACATTCACTTTTTAATATCTCATACTCTAAGAGCACAGGAATTGACAAATTTTGAAAGGGAGTGTATAATTGGTCAATCTAAAAATGGAATGAGTTAGCATCAAAATTTAGAACTTAACTTTCACCTGTGAACTGCATAATCATACAATTCCCTAATTAAAGGAAGGTAACTACCATATTTCGGTGAGATTGTCTTAAGCCATTAGATTGGTTTCCTTGTATGATGGAATATGAAATTGAAAAGAATCAGTGCTGCATGTTGGTAGATGTAGTAGAGTGTGTCCAAATCCGTCCAAGAACAGCAGTATGGTATCCATCACATGAGTTATTATTGCAGAGTAGACAGAAAAAAAGCCACTTGGAGCAATCAATATTCAATAGAGAAAGCAGGAGGCCATTGAGATAATGGATAAACCCTTGGCAATTTGGCATACTTTCATTTTTCAGATGACGCCTCGTTTTCTCACATTTTAAACACCAGATGAGCATAAGTCTAGAGATTGCCAGGCCAAGAATGTCTGATGTAGCTGCAGCCCACTATCAAACATCGCAGATATCCAGTTATGGTATTGGGAACTAATTGAAGCACTAGTTGTTAGAAGCTTCGGGAGTGTATAAGGAATATGAATTGAGAAAAAAATGCCTATCTGTTCTGCATGAGGGGCTCCTCTTCATATTCACTGATGGTTACTTGAACAGAAACAGCCCCCTTTTCATGTATCTGCATACCATGCACTAAAAGACTCAAAATTGAAAAGTTTGGAAAAGTATCATCACTTAGTTGCATAGACCACTCCATTCTGCTGAAGATGATGTGCAAACACTTCAGACAGAAATTGTAAACAAGAAGATCTCTTCTGGAAAGTGTAGCTAATGTTGTTTTTGCCACTGAAGAACTGTTTCCTAGCCTGTCAATAAGAAAATTGTTTACTACAAGGAGCGTATCAAGAGTCTTATGTATAAATAAATATTGGCAGCAGAATAGAATGGTCAATGAAATTAAGAGTTAAACAACTGACATGGTCAAATCAGTCCCCTAATTTGGAATTTCAGATTATGATATAAAGAAGATATTGAGTGGATCTTCTACAAAAGAGTTGCTTCATAGTTTGAATGCAGTTCAATTAGGTATCCAAAGAGAGAGGATAGATCTGATAGATTTGAAAAAAAACTTTAACTTCTGCTAATGGCAGGTTCAACAAATTTCAATTTTCCATAATAAAATAGGTCTGGTTAGTCACTCGATAGAAAACATTACATGATCTACGTCTTTTGGCAACATGCCTTGGTGGGAGTGATCAGTAGAAAAAATTGAAATGGGGGTGATTAATGGATAAGTTACTTCTCTTCGATTTTATTGGGCAGTGATCACTAAAAGGTTTTTCAAAGATCAAGCTTAAATATTGCCGGACACAAACTTGGGGATCAATTTAGCTTAAGCTTACATTGCAAATCAAATAATACATTGGAAGAAGGGATGGTCAATGAATGAGTTATTAACAGTTATTATTTTGGCAGTAACCACAAAAAGTTAGCATTTTTGAAAAACGAGTGTGAATATAGCTGGACACAAAATAAATTACCAATTTAGCATGAAATTTCATTGAAAATATAACTCCCACTAAAATCCTAATCAGAGAGGAATTTTCAAAAAACAAAATTTTTTTTTTTTCATGATGAGTAATTTTTTTTTTTTCATGATGAGTAAATGTTTAAATTTTCAGCCATCAGCCTCCACTCATGTTGCTTGTACAGGTAATAAACATATATAGACAGCAAACCAGACCAGCTTAAACACTGATGAAACCCATGTTGACAGTTTTGGTTGACTCTTTCTATCATTCATGAATTATTCAGACCCTTGAATAAAGGGTCATGTTTGAATATTGAGGTCCCTCTTTACTTTTGTCATGTCTCTAGATAGGTAGGAATATATAAAATTAGGTAAAAGCAACGCGGTGATTAACAATGAAGAAAATAACTGACACCATCTTGAATTAAAACAAAAACAAAGTTTGCTACATTCAACTGGTTTTCTCCTTAAAATCTCACATTATAATGAGCTAATATGCTAATTTTTCTGATTATTCAATAATGTGTTTGTGCTCAAATGAGATGATCTCATTGGTTGATTTACCATCATTTTATGACATTATAATAAAAATTATGCTATAGAAACTCTTTAGACTTAATATCTGATCCTCACACATTAAAATAGCTTGAAATGAGTTGAAACTTTAATAAACTTTTGTAAATAACCCTGTCATTTGGACGGGTATATTCTAGTATTTTATAAACAACAAATATATTTTGGCTATTATCCATGTCCATTCAACATTGATACAATCTTGATTTGAAAAAGAAATGATCAATAAAGACATTTCTTATCTGTCTGAATATTCTAGATGAGGAATTATCATCGTACATGGATATTTTTGGACTATTGTTAGCTTTCCTCAGGTGTATATCTCGATCAAAAACATCTTCATAATGTGAGGACAAGAATGCCATTCAATCCGAATAGACAGTTAAATTAGGACAGTTTACACCCGTGGATTGAATGGGGCTGTGTCCCCACATTTCTAAAATGTTCTTGATCAAGACATATGCCCGAGGAAGGGTGTAGGGTACAACAGCCTGAACATTGTATTAAAGAAAACAACCAAAATGAAAACAATATCTGTTACTTGCATTAATGAATCATCATAGCCCGTATGTGTACCAAAAAAATTATGCGAAAAGTTATTCTAACAGATAGATATTTTCATCTAAAAAGATCTTTAAAAATCATCTATTTTATCTAAAATTATCTAAAAAAAATATCAGCAGTTGGTCTCAAAATGACCATAGTGACACCCAAAAGCACATAGTTCACTTGTGCAAATTTTCCTAAAAAATATGACCAGGAGCCCTTGGAGAATCACTTAGCTCACTTGGCTGGTTGGTAGGACTACAGCAATTTGAAGGTAGTCTACTTAACAGGTTGGTCAGGACATTTGCAGAGCTACAGTGATCCAATGTATAGGTACACAGAGTCTACATCAGCAATAGTTCTAAAATGTAATGAGTATAGAGTATGGATCCTTTATGGCCAGGACACGCCTCTAAGTCTATGTCAAGTCAATAAAGTAAGTATTAATACTGTTGTCTTAGTTTTATGACAAAGCTGATAAAAATCCCAAATCCGTCTCGCAAATGATACTCTGGTTGGCAGCATTATTATTAGCAGAATATCTTTCTTTGTTATTTTAGAAATTTTCCCAACTATAAGTAATATAAATAGATTCCTCTGTGAGAATAAATATGAAAATTGGGAGAAATAGGTTAAATCTAGATAGGAAAGAACTTTTGTATAAGATATGTCAGTGATTAGAAAAGATTAAGGGCTTCTTGAACCTTTTTCACTTATGACCCCTTTTGATAAGACAAAATTTTTTTGTGACACTTCACTCATTGTTATTAAAGCAATTGGTATTGAGATTATACATTAGTCTTCAGTTTTAATCTAACAGCAATTAAACAAGTAAATAAAGACCAAACAATTGTCAAAAATTGCAACATACCTATAATGTATAATGAGTTTCATTGAGATTATTACAAAAACAAAACAGACTGGTTGGTCCCTCAAGAGAAACCATCATACAACCATCTTGATCAGTGAATAAGTTACTTCCCTCATCTTTTGTTGGGCAGTGATCATTAACAAAGTCTGAATTCTTTAAAAACAAGAATGAATTCTGGCACAAACTGGAGGGCTATTTGCCATAAACTTACTCTGCAAAGTGACCCCAGTGCCTCACTATACCTTATTATGGGCAGGAATTTTTCTGTAGATATAGTAAGGAGTAAATGTTGAAAATTTCAGCTCTCTATTTCTTTTGGTATAGCCAGTGCACACAATACATACATAGCCAGCCATTTGAAAACTGAAGAAACCTATTATATCATTATAGTTTTGATGACAGTTCCGTTTGACGCTTTCTAATTATTTCCTAAGAATGAATACCAAAATGAAAAAAAAAACAAATTTTTAAAAAAATATTTAATTGCATCTGGCCATTTTATAGTAATCTCCAGATGAAGTACATTTTTGTACAGAGATGGAAAAATTAGTAACATAATTATTTTTAAAAAACAATTTTCAAATAATTCTGCTACCTCCAATAATCTTCATACAGCCCCAAAGGGGTTTGGACCCCTACTTTGAAAAGCCCTGAACAAGACTATTGCCTCAAATATTTGTCCCAATCAGCATATTAGGTCATAAAGTCATAACTCTTATGGCTCCACACTGTATTCACAGCATTTTCCAACCAGGATTAAACCTCCTCTTCATAAAGAAATCAGTTTGTATAACCTGAAAAGGACATTTCATGCACCAGGTTCAGAGATGGTTATTTCCAAACAATATGACCAAATAAATATGCAGATGGCTCAAATTGCAAATAATCTTAAATTTCCCCTGGTTCCTCTGTAATTGCTTGTGGTCCATGATATCAATTCAGTTTGTGGGAGTTTGGGTTGGGACTGAATTTAAGGTTTTGATTGGTGGCTTTTTATGGATATTGATTAATTTTGTGCAGGAAGAGAGTAAAAATATTGAAGGTGAGGACCCCCTCCATCCCCATGTACTTCTCATATGACAGACTTCATTCATGCCTCTGACTCGGAGGTTCAATTCATTCATTTCTTTCTCAGATTACAAATCACTCTAGGATTAGCTTCTTGTCTGCATTACTTTGTAAACGTCTAACAAAATATTTGACAAGCCATTTCCAGAGATAGTTACATTCAAAGGCAGAACAGAAGCTTAATTTAGTCACTGACAAATTTCATGTATGAAGGAAAATGACATTAAAATATATAGCCTCAAGCAACCCTTTCTTTGAAGACATTATGTCTCATTCATATCTCTGGTTGCCAACTCTATTCCTGATGATCACGAACTCAGATTATCCATTTTATGTTGTCAGCATTGCTTTGTTAGAAACAAACATGACATTTTACAAGCCGGTCCAGAATTGGTCATTTTAAAATAATAGAACCAAATAAACATAGTGTGTTGGTTTTGCTTAGAATAACTCTGATACTAGTTCATCTCCAGCAAAATCTAAGCTCTCTCTCTCTCTCTCTCCCCCTCTCTCTTTCTCTCTCTCTCTCTCTCTGTAAGTATTTCCACCCAGAATATTTCAATTCTGATGGAGAAGATTAATTTAAGGTTAGAATTAAGAACAGATCAATTCTATGTCATAAGGTAAAAAATATGTAAAGCTGAACCAATCCACTCCTCCCCTGGGCATCCCCGATATCAGTTTCCATTCACGTCTTTATTGTAACTTTATTCATTTCTTTCTCAGGTTACCAATTCTGTGCGGATTAGATCCTTTTTTTACTTGACAACATCAATTTATAAGCATTGAGCGAAATAGTTGACAAGCTATTTCCATAGATAGTTACTTTTAAAATGGTGCCATCTGATCATTGCTTTTCCTCAAGTTCTTATTCCGTCAAGAAGAGGTCAACGTTATTATGACTGTCATCATTGCTTTTTGTAGATTGGGATCGGGGGCTTTTTCTGGATATAAATTGATTTTGTACAGGAAAAGAGTAAAAGATTGATTGTATCTCTCATATGACAGACTTCATTCATACCTCTAACTCTAGATCCCATTCATCCATATAATCCTGAGATTTCCCAACTCTTTCAAAGATTTACCCTTTATATCAACTATGAAGAGAATTGTAAAAGAGTTAATTTCTTGATAATATTTCAGGACACTTTTCTTTTTCGTTTTACTGATGGATGCACTTCCTGCTATACTCAATGGCTGGGAAGTCATTATTTATGCCAATTATATATATATATATATATATATATATATATATATATATATATATATATATATATATATATATATATATATATATATATATATATATATATATATATATCCTTACATATAAAAATGTTGTTGTCTGTAATTGTGTTTGTATGAACGACTGACAGTCTTAAGAAAGGGGGCAAGGTAAGACAAAATTATCTGTCATCAGTAGCCCCCGGGTGTCACATAAAGATTATTGGAATTGGGGAAAATACGAAAATTAATCACGTAACTAGAATTTTTTCAAAAATCTCTATTCAGATATTTTCTCCTATTGGTGCTTATTGTGAAATAAGCCAACAATTTTTTGTGCTTCAAATCAATAACACCTCTGTTACCTGTAGAGTCAGTTGTTAAGAAAAGAAAATTTGGATTCAGGGTTGCAATTTACAAAGTAACTATGATACTGAACTGTAAACCTGCTTTCCGTCTATCGTACAACCATCTAAAATCCTTTTTTTTGAATATGACAATTTTTCTGAATATAAATAAAACTGAAAAAATCGCCAAAATAATTTCCCATCAGCAGTAACATGAATACTTCAAAGCCTTACTTCTTTGCAACTGTCATAAAGTAAGGGTCCAGGTCAGCATTATAATTAGAATGTGAATATCCACATGGAAATTTGTCTTCTTCAAAAACTGATAATTTCCAAATCATAATGGAGGTCTTATTGATTTAAAACACCAAGAATTTCTTCTGAAAAAAAAAAAAAATGAATTCTAAATAGTTTTCTGGTAAAAGAATGTTGAACTTTTTTAATCATAACCTACCTCAGGCCATGATTCTATGACATTCTGTAAATAGTATATAAATTGTAATTAAGGAATGAGCTCTTGGTCTGAATAATTTTCTTTTTTCGATTTGTTGTGCTGTGTATGAACTTACTTTCCATTGTACTGTCACATTTTAAATTATTTTTCCCCATGCAACACCAGGTATCCCTGATAATCTGTCAGATTATATTCATCCATTTCTTTATAATATAACAATCTGCAATAGGGGAACATAAAGAGCAGATATGGACAGTGGATGAACGAAATGAGATTTGAGTATACAAGCTTTCCAGCACACCAGTTTAGCTCAGATGGTAAGAGAGGAACCACATTAAGATGAGCTCCTGGTTGACGCACTTATTTCTTTGATTGTTTATACTATTTATGCTCTCTAGGCCAACTGGTTTATTCACTGTGTAAAAATGGGGAGTCATTTCAAATGGAGTTTCTAATAAAAAATAACAAATTCATAATTATTCTGTCGATTATTTATCCATTTCTTCATTTTATGTATATATGTATGATTATAAAATATATGTATTTTGAAATTTCCTAATAATATATATATATATATACATATATATATATATATATATATATATGGGTGAACACTAAATGAAAGGGACATGAACAGCAAGTCACGTCTGTTGTTATACTCACTGATCACTCATTGTTAAATAAATTTTTAGGATAACCTACATAAGTCCTGTTTCAATATATTATGTGGTATAGTATAAAATAGCATCCATATACAATACATAATGATAATACCCTATATAAAATGACAAACTTCATATATGACATAGGCTATATATTAAAACATTGCTGAAAGGGATGTGGTGTTTGATCAACACTAGTGGGGTGCTTTGTTAATATAACTGTTTTGTTTAAAGAAATCCCTGAAACTGTTACATGATGGACAACTGATGATTTCAACAGGAGAAAATTTATAAATTGTATCATAACAACAAAGTATACATGAAAAAGGAAAAAAATCACAGAAGGAAAATACATAAATTGCATTGACAGATATTGGGGAATAAGTGACTGGAGTGAGACAAAAAGATTTGAAAAAGATTTTTAGGGTTTAGTTTAAAGCTATAAAACTATCTAGACTATATATATACATATATATACATGAACAAAGGAGAAGAGTGAAGATAAAGCATTTTAGGGGTCTTTGCCTTTCCTGTCAGGCGGTTTAGCTCAAGGTTGAGAGCGATGCTACATTGAAACAGTTACTTATCGATCACAGATTCAATTCCTGCTGCAGTCCTATTTTTTTTTATTGTTCATTCTATTTATGCTGTCCAGGCCAAGTGACTCATTCTTCGTGTTACAATGGGGGCTCATTTCAGATAGAGTTTCAAATTATATAGCACATTCATAAGTAATCTGTCAGACTATATATCCATTTCTTGATAATATATACATATATCTATGTGTATATATATATATATATATATATATATATATATATATATAATGATAATAATCAATAATTGTATCATCCACAGACAGCTGTTTCGTTGTATTACAACTCTTCAGTGTAGCTATAGACTATCCAATATCCCTTCTAGAACAGCAAGGTAGGATTGAAACTTTCACCTCAGACCCAGAGGCTGACATTTCACGCCTGCCTTACATAGAACTGGACGGTCAGTGAGACCGAATTAAGCAATATATTTTACTTATGCACAATTCCCCATCTACCAAAGTGCTCTATTCCAGAGTTGGAAGAGCATTGCTATAGTAGCTTATGATGGACAAGTTGCCCCACCTAAGAGTGCTCAACCCTGAAGACAAGAGCATTAATTATGATAATAATTAATAATTGTGTCATCCACAGACAGTCATTTTGTTGTATTACAACTCTTCAGTATGGCTATAGAATATTCAATATCTTTTCTTTAAGGATGTATACTTTTGGTCTATGAATTTACAGTGTTTCTGGATTGAAGATTTATGTTTATGTGTGTATGTGTGTGTATGTTGAACATGTGTGTTTCTTCATCCTTACATGTATTTTTAAAACTGGCTTCTCTCCAGCTGGAGTGGTCAGCTCTCAAAGATTTTTTGCACACCACAATTGACAACAGATGTAATTGTTTTTTCATACAGTTAATAATAAATAATAAAGAAAATATATTTTACAAACATTATATTCAAATTGGACTTTGGAATCTTTCTGCGTATATGTAAAATGAAAAATAATGAATCATTTCTAAAAATTTAAGAAGGTTTTGGCAAAAGAACATTCTCCATAAATAATCGTAGAAAATTACTTTTTTTTAGAAAGCTAACCGTTTTCACGCCAGATGGGAACATGCAGTTTTTAAACGAACCTCGATATCATTAGAAACCATCAATAAAAATTGCCGCTAAAACTGTCAACATAGATTTTTTCAGTTTTTAAGTTGGATTGCCAGGCTGGTATATATCATGCATACCATCCATGGAGCTAAAGGGCTGAAATTTTCAATATTTACTCAATATATCTAAAAAAAATTTGTAGTTTTTTGAACCAAAGTGGTTTTATATGGAGTTCAACTTACAATGTAAGTCTATGCTAAATTGACCCCTTTTGTTTGTGCCCAATGGCATTCATACTTGTATTTTGAAAATTCGGACTTCCTTCTGCCCGACAAAAAGAGAGAGAAGTAACTTATTGATTGGTCACCACTTTTCCCGATTTTTCTTCCATTGATTGCCCCCAACATGGCTGACTGCTGAAAGACGTAAGTGATGATGGTTTCTATTGAGCGACTAACCAGACATGTTTTCTTTTCTTTTTTTTTCTCTGAGTTTGCATTTAACAAGATGGCTCATTACATTTTTTTCAATTTCTTTCTTTTTAAACGGAACGGCTCAAAGTTTTCATTGATTTTGTTTGCTCTTGTAAACTGCAAAAAATATTCTAAGTCGAGTTAATTTTAGAAAATCCCTGAACATATTTATAACTCTACAGCATTGATCCTCTCTATAAAGATAACGTTCTATGTTACGGAAACGCTTTATAATGCTGATTATAATAAGGAAGAAGAGCAATATGTTTTTTCTATCACACCAATATCTATATGGGCTATATATCCCTAGCCAGTATTCAGTAATGTAGCTTGGCTTGGCTTGTCTCATTCATGGGCCTCCTCTAACATCTAGTGAAATCTGATGAGAAAGTTTAGTCACACAATAAAACCATCACAAAACCAACATCTTTTTCCGTTAAAAAGCAATAGAAATAACATTCATTGATCACGCCTTCCTCCAACTTTTTAATTAGTTACCCCCAACACAGCGTATATGGGTGATGGTGATTCATAATTTCCCTTGGAATGCTAGTTCTGAATTTGTTGATTAGGAAAAGAGTGAAAAGAAGCAAACTGTATAAAGGCTTACTTTTATTTCTTAAATATGATTTTCTTGCACATCAACATATACAGGGGCCATGCATCATCCACTCCAGCATTTACATTTACTGATTGATTTAATGAATAAGTATTCAATAAAATTGTTCTTTTGTTGTTTATTAGAAGTCTATAGGGCAGACAGAGATGTTGTTGTATCTGCATTTCATGACACGTTGATAATCAAGAAGAGATATCTAAATCTCCTACACATTATAAGCTAGGAAGCACTGAGAGAGCACATACCTCTGTCAATAACATCGTTACTAAAAGCTGAATGAAAATCTCTTCATAAATAATTGCAATGCAAAGGGAAGTAACTGTGAAAAAATTCCCTTCATCCCACTCCATTCAATCACTTCTTTTATAGCCCATTGCCTACCCTTCTGCGAAATATCATTGAAATTCATTGAGAACTTTTGGAGATATCGTGTGGTGTGGACATATAGCTACAATGAAGAGAGAGGATGCCTGGATCCAACCAAAAATTTAATCAGTTCTCTGATAGCCCATTGCCGACCATTCAACAAAATATCATCGAAATTAATTGAGAACTCTTGGAGATATTGTGTGGGCAAATAGACGAACAAATGGACAGACAGGCAGGAATGAGTGAATATATATACCTCTTCCAACTTGAGTAAATAACCATAGATCATCTGACCTTTTGCTGTCTTCAATGACAATGATAATGGCTGTGTGAATGGTAGCTAAGAAAAATATTTAGAAAATAAGTCTATTGCTATTTATAAATCTATTAACAAGAAAAGGTGTGTACTTCAGTCTATGGAAAAGGGAACTAAATCAAATATTGATCATTGTGTTTATTTAATAATATGAATAGATTTTACAAAGGAGTAATCAGGAAGTTTGATGAGATTTTGCTTTTAACAAAAGAGATGCAGTAAGTGAGTTTGAGTGGGTGAGATAATTATTTCTGAGATTAAAAAAAAAAGGCTCTATGAATAAGAAGATAATTTTTGCTTAAAAGAGTCATAAACTTCTTTCATTCATGGAGGGAACCAGAAAAAAGTCTTTACATCTTGCTCTGTAAAACACCATAAGGAACCAGATTCAAAGCCTCTAAAAGTCATCAAAGTCCTTCATCTTCTTACTGTCCCTTTTCAGAGATCACATTCTTTTCCGTGCATTTCTGTCTCAGCTAGACTTCGAAGGCTATGAAAATAGAGGTGACAAGCACTCAAAGTGGTGTCACTCAGTGCAACATTCTTAACACCACTTTACCCATAGCTTGAGAGAGCATAGATGGATTCATGCCTTTTGATTAGTGAGAAATGGATACTGATCATAGTCAGAGTTTGAACTCAGCTCATTATTTCTATCTCTTGTGCTGCTAACCAGTAATCGGCATTTCCAAAGTACTTAATCTTCCAACTATTTACACACCAATGTTCAATGGGTTATAGCATTTGAATCCAATTTTGCTATTTGGTTATGAAGACTTAAGATTATCTCAGGAATTAAGGTTAATTCATCAGTTGAAGGATCAAGTGTGAAAACAAAATCAAATGTACATAGACATACAAACCAACCTCACTTGAATTGTAGTGTTATTCAAAAAGAAATGGAAGATCAAAATTGGACATATGAGGTGCAGAAGTTCAAAACCTGTGAAGGAAGATTTGGTAGCACAAGTGAGTAAAGGTGCCAATTGAATTTGGTATTCCTGACTCATAGTAGAAGTCAAAGAAAAAATCTTTCTATAGGTTTTGAAAATTGTTATCAAACTTCTTTGGCAAAATACTAATAACTGATTCTGAAAATTTTCTAAGGATTTTCCATCATTTATAGATCAATGAAAAGAGAGTCAATAAAATGCTTGTTTGTACAAGGTGTTGACTTTGATTAGATACAGTAATGACATACTTTCTTAAGTGTAAGTGTCATTGAAAGTGCCAGAATCAATGAAATAATTCCCAGTTGGCAAAATAATTCAAATTCTTCAAAGATTCAAGTGACATTGATTCTGCAAGAAGACAAAACTCTACAAAAAGAAACTTTCCTTTCAAGTCTTCTCAATGCTGTGATGTACAAAAGCAAATTGATTAACCCTTTGAACACTGCCCCCCTTGCATGTATACTGACACCCAGGAGATCTATATCATGTGCTGTGTTTGATCAGTATTCTAAAGTCAGATGGCAGACAGAGTGCCACAATTCTGGGATCACAAAAGTTCACATGAACAGAAAAACAGCAAATATAATTTGCACTGTACCTGATCAATGTCCTTGGGTCAGATTAGGGTCAGTGGGCTATGCTTCCTGGGGTGTCTATAATAATATATGTAATGATATTTGTAAACAGAGTGCATGTGTCTGCGGTCGCTGAAGAGGCTGCTTGTGTTTATGGCCATGAAAAGGTGACCACCAATGTTCAAAGAGTCAAGCATGAAAGACTCTATCCTTTCTCTCCAACATCTTTGAATCATTTTTTTTTCAAATCTTATTTAATGTCCATATCTATTGCAAAGTGGTGGATGAAGATGGTGGTCAATGACTTCATGGGTTGCCTTTATGACAGATAAGCCATGGGACTTGAACATTTCTGCCACACCCTCAATTTTGGTGGGCATTTATCACTAAAAATATGTTAATTTTCAGAAAGGAAAGTATGAATACCATTGAATGATCCCTGGACACAAACTAAGGGATCAATTTAGCATAAACTTACATTCCAATTTGATTCCTCCTCCAAAAATTGGTCTAGCCTGTATGCATGATACATACATAGCCAGCCATCCAGACCGATTTGAAAACTGAAGAAACCTTTGTTGACAGTTTTTAATAAAGTCAACTGATTGCCAAAAGCCAAGGAAAAAAATTACTTCCAGGTGGAAGTGGGTGGGAGCATCATATTGCTTTATATCAATTTTTTTTACAATTTTGTCAGCAGGGTACTTCAAAAGTGACCATATATTTTCATTTTCTTCTCTGATTTAAGTCAAATCTTAGTGAAATATATCTCAGTTGATAGCTCAATTTCTGAGAAATTCTTTGACGCTCAAAATCTCTATCTATTCTTGTTATTATGGTAATGACAATAATATAAAAAACATGGTGCAAAATCAGAGCCTGGCAAGGGTTTAGGTTTATGATTTCTTTTCTGAGGGGCAGCAAGGTTTTTTGCAACAAGATCAAGAGACCTTCATGAACTTAAGGCAAGAATCTGAGATTGTTGTGCAAACATCCCACTGAAAATGCTTGCTGATGTCAATAATGCCTGTGTCAATCACTGGCGCAGCTGAAGTGCTATGAAGAAGTTGGTTTGCTTGCTGGAGTTCACCAGTGAAGCAGTTCATATTTGAATAACATAATTCTCAAACATTCTAATTTATGTGTACCAATTTTAAAAAGTTTACTTTTGTTTGTTTCAAAAAACAGATAAGTGTATAGTGACTTCTGTGACACCCTGTATAACTTATTAAGGGCCACTTTAAGAACTGTAAGTTGATTTTAAGTTTGAAATTCATCGAAGTCAATAAGTTCCAGAAAAACATAGAATAGAAATAAACGCCCCTTCTTATCAGTAAAGAAGAAAAGTATCCTTTTGAGACAATCAACTGTTACACTTGGCTACCTTTTTTTCTTACATACATTACATTAAACTTTTTTATGTCATTTCCAATACAGCCATAGAGATAAATACATGTGAAAAAATAAGAATGTGTTAGCAGGTCTCACTTCATTTTTTCCTTTAATTATTTCCATTGTTAAGGTGAGCAGGTGATATTGCACAGAAAGAAAGTAAACTGCAGCTCAGGCTGGTTTTATATACCTGGATCTTGTGTATTCATTCTTTTATTTGAGAAAAAAAAACAAACCCCTTTTCTTTAACAAAAACCAAGTGGTAATTGATGTCAAATACTTCTCTATTCTATTCATGATATGCAAACAACTCCTTTATAGTCCATCCTATTTGGCGTTTTTTAAGGAGTTATTTAAATAGCATACTAGCAGGGCTGGGCCATAAGGCAGTGCAAATAGTTCAACTGCACAGGGGCACCAATATTTAATAGGCCCTCAAAATATGTCGTAAAAATTTTTTTTTTCTGCGGGTAAAAAAGTAAAATGTCTCCACTAAGCTTGTTTGAAGATTTTTCTATGTTATATAGAGAAAGATTATTGATCCATAGAGAACTTTAGGTTTAATTAAACATCTTAAAAATATCTGCACCTCATATAAATAAATAACTATAGATTGCACGTGAACAAGAACTAATTACCTAAGAAATTATCTAAAATTATCTGAAATGATAGATATTTTATCTAAAATTATCTTTAAAAAGAATACCAGCGCAAAATTGGCATTATTGGTCCAAAGAAGCACATTTTTGAAAAAACAAAAGTATTTTTTAGGTGATGCCCAGTGTTGTAGTCATGCAAAGTTTCAAATTTGTAGCCCCCAAAATGTGACCAAGAGCACTCGGGGATATACACAAGCACAAACACACACACAGACAAGCAAGGAGAGAAGAATCTGTAGCCAAATTAATTTGTTGGTTGGATGGGGTCAGAGTGATATGATATTTTGTTTTTGTGTGGATTCGTTTGAAAAAAATATCAAAAAACAAAGATATAAGGGTCCCTAAGAAATCACTGTGTCTCAGCAATGTTAAATTTAGTCCTGCATACCAGCATTTAGTCTCTTGTGCAAAAGTCTTTTCTTCTTGTTACTGAGCTTAAATTGAACAGCATCCATACAAATTTTCTCTTATTGTGTGCCTTTAAGATACTGGTATAATCTGCATATTAGATTGGTAGGTGCAAATGATGAGGTTGGCTTTGAGAGAATCATGCCAATTGCTGAAGCGGTTCCTTGGGAGAATCAATGAACAATTCCTGAGGTTTTTGTCGAATTTCAGTCCAAAACTGACTTGACTTTGTTTTTCTACCGTAACAAGAACAAGAATAAGAACAACCCTTACCAAATTTGGGGGAGTAAAAATTAATATCATCCTACAGTGATTTTAAATCACGACAAACTGATTGGTAGTTGAGTATCGTACCGACTAAGCTAAATTGACTGGTCTTACAAATTTATCTAAATTCTTTTTTAGAAATAAGCAAATATTTATTTCTTTCCAAGGAATAAATACACTTATAAACTTAACGTTTCCCTTCTGTGGTTTGAAATCACAACCGACTGATTGGTAGGTGGGTGTCTAAATGACTGAACTAAACTGACTAACCTTACATATCCACAAAGTTTATCTTATAGCTACACGAAGACTCATTTCATTCTAATAAATAAATACATTTATACTAAAAAAGTATATTTTTATAATCATTTATTTATTATATACGCAATTCAAAAGTTGCAGTAATCATCTTCATTCAGAATAGATGTAAGAGTGGAGTTTGACTCTACTGTAGCCAGGCTTGTCTATTTTATAATATTTTTACAGTCCTTGGACAGGCAGTGGTGGAGTACTGTGAGAATACATGGAGCTAATCTTCTCTTACTTTGTTTGGAGAAGGAACAACATTTCTTCACTATCTATTTATTACTAAAATTAAATCACTGTCACCCCCAAAATGGCCCAAATAACCAGCCAAATGGGCTACAGATTCTTCTCTTTTAGCTCATCTGTGTGCATGTGTCTCCAAGTGTTCCTAGTAACATTTTTGGGTCTATAACCATGATAATTTGCATGACTGCACCACTAGGCACCATCTAAAGATGTTTTTTCTTTTTTTTTTTTAAATGCTTTTTGGGGCCTCTATGGTCATTTTGGGACCAATAACACCCGAATCTTATGCTGGTATTTTAAAAATGATTTTAGATAAAAGATCTATTTTTTTAGATAATTTTTGAGATAATTAGTTCTGGTACATGCGCGGGCTATGGTGATTCACTAATGCAAGATACGGATATTCTCATTTCGTTTATCTATTCGTACCCTCAAACCTGTGCATTGTAGCTATATATATATATATATATATATATGGAATCAAAGTACCTCAAAAATGCATGATCAAATTCATAACTTAGTTGTAATAGTTTGTGAGACCATCTCGTTAACCATTACACCATTATAAGGTGCCCATTGCCCTGGCACTGTAGGTATCAGCTCATCTTTAAAGCCAATCACATTGACATCAGAATATAATCTGGATAACAATTCAATAAAGCTGGTCTTCTTTTGCAGTGAAATCCCAAAAGAATCAAATCCTCAGCCACCGCTTAACTACTCGATCAGTTTGCATGCGGAGGAAGCTCATCTGTCTTGATTATCCTGGAGGATTATAGTCACTAGAGCTCAGTGTGACTTGCTATCCTGTCTGAGACAGATCAGTCACAAGTGATGAAGTGAACTTAACTGTTTACCTGGAAATTAACTCTAATTAGTCTGCATGTAATACACCAAATGACCTTTTGAATCAGTGCTTCCCTAACCCATGGATATGACCTAAATGGGGGTTCCAAGGGTGCTCCTAAAGTGCGTAGGATGATTAAAAGCAAAATGATAATAAAAATAATTATCTAAAAAATCATCCAAAAAAAATTGATCTTTTATCTAAAATCATTTTTAAAATATCAGCATAAGATTTGGGCATTGTTTGATCCAAAAATGACTGTAGAGAGCTAAAAAAGAACTTCCCCAAAAATATTTTCAGATAGTACCTAGTGGTGTACTCATGCAAATTTTCAAGGTTATAGCTCCCAAAATATGACCTGAAGTGCTCCAAGACATACACGAACACACTTTTTGATGCCTTTGGTTAGAATTTCTTAACTTCCATTTTTCATTGTACGTAGTTGGTGAGTGTTGTGCTTAATTTAGTCAACAGTGAAGGTTAACATACAAACATTTTTCCAAAAATGGATGTGTGTCTGTGTCTGCTTTTAATTCTAGAAATATCCAGATTGGTCTCAAATAAACTCTGCACTATGCAATACCTTAGGTATACAAATAATAAGTTTCAGAAAGTCCAAATAACCCTGAGTAAGCTTGTAATGCTTACCAAATTCTGAACATAAAAACCATCAAGATATATATGTAGATGATTGACTTGGATTTCTTTACGTCATTTTTCCATATCATGGTTATATGGATTTCTTTGTGTCATTTTTTCATATCTTGAATATATAGATTTCTTTATGTCATTTTTTCATATCATGAATATATGGAGTTCTTTATGTCATTTTTTTTTTCTATAGATATATGGATTCTCTATTGCACTTTTTCATACCATGGTTATATAGATTTCTTTGTCATTTTTTCGTATGGATATATGGATTTATCTACGTCATTTTTTCAGCTCTCTGAAAGTTATGGTTGAGATTATAAATGAGTTATCCTGGAAGTTGAGCACTTTCAGCAAATTGTGCTGCTATGATCCAGATTGAATTAAACTGATATTTGTTGAAAGCACAAAGTCATTAATTTGAGATTTTGTTTCAGCAAATTGAAAAATTAAGAACAATTTTCATTCTACGCTGAAGAGTTCATGTTAAAATGCCAGAAGAGTGTCAAATTTTATAGGGAAATGTGTGCATGCTGCATTTTAACTCTATTTGATAATGAGAATGAAACATTTATTAAATAAGATGACATGCCTTAATGAAATCCACCATCTCAATAGCATATTTATACATTCAATAATAAAGATTAAAATAATAGTATTTGCATGAGACTTGAAGAATTTTAATAGCATCTGGAAAAAACTCAGTAGTAAAAATATTTTATATGAGGAGAAAACATAAAACATTGTAGCCATATCTGTCTGTAGTTCCTAGATGTATTGATACTATGTTGTTGGTTCAGATTTTACCTGACCATTCATCAAAGCTATCAAGTTACAACTCATAAAGGTTAGGCTAAATATGATTTAGTTAAAGTGAGACATAATGATTCCTCTGGACCTGGCCTATTAAATCATTTGAGACTTGTAAATTACCCATAGCCTTGCTAACAGTATATTTAGGGCTGAAAATCTAAAGTACTGTAGCATCTGGAGAAAGGCATGGTAGATTTCTGAAGCGATCATCCTCGGCACTTAAACAAATCTTCCGTGCACTGACATTGGAAAGAGTGTTAGATTCCATCTCATTTTTTTTTTCCTTGCTCTTCTTATTTTCTCGGCATCCAAAATCAGACCTTTAGCAAATATCTTTATGTTTCATCATCTACTCTTTTGCTTAACCCTTATCTGATTCTCTCTCTCCCTCTCCCTACTCTTTTTGTGGTCTTTGGGTTGTAATTCCATTCTCAGAACCTCTCTAACCCCCAACTATTAAACATAATTTTTTTTTCCAATGTGACAGATGGAACTGTAACAGACAGAAGTGTTCAAACATGTTGCTCATTATAGTATAGATTGGATTGGATTGGATGAACCCTGAGGGCTGTAAGTTCATTTCTCTGGCATAATCTGTTGCATGTAGTGGGTTAATTTGGCATATCGAGTAGGCCATAGATTTTAGCCATAAGTTGGAGTGTGTGTTTCTGGTATTGATTTTTATGAAAAAAAAAAATGAAAGATAATCAGTTTTTTTGTTCTCCCCTAAATGTAATATGCAGATGTGTGAAATGGTTGGAGAGATATTTACATTTACATTTCAACATATGGAAAGAGAAGGAATGAAAAAAAAAGAAAAAAAGAGTTAGGACGATATCATTTACTCACTTATTGATTATTTCAGTTGATATTTACGCCACCTGGGTATTGCATTTTTTTTTATTGCTAAGCAGACCATCATTGGCAGTTGTTTGGGAAAAGCTAAATATTCATTCCCAGGCCCGAATTCAAACTACCTGATTGAAGAATTTATGTTTAGTAGAGAAGCCACAACATCACTGTTGAAAATGCATGGGGAAACCTACTTATCAATTTTAGCGCAGATAATATGGTCTCGAAATGGCTGTATTTTTTCTTTCAAATTACCCGCTAGGGCTTACAGTGCTTACTTTGCACATCCCTGATTATGAGTGTACGGGAACTCTTTAGCTAAGGAGGGAGAGGGCTTGATTAGCCCAAAAATTTACATGGTTTTGTAAAAATTACACTGATTTGTCTCCCCCCTCATTCATGCACTTCTGTCCCTGATGGACCCCTTTGAGTGCCTGAAGCATAAATCCTAGATACAGCCTTCCTGAATGCTTAGTTCTCCAAACCTATTTCCATCAATACACAGCACTCAACCAACACGTCTGTCAAAAATAATAAAACACATATACGTTCATAAGCAGAAACATGGCAATTTATTTAAGATTAAAAAAAAAAAAAATATCTCTAATGGACATTATTGTATACGTTGGCTAGTTCAGACTAATTTCCTTGTCTTTGTTGTTTTGTTTTATCACAACATTTCGGCCGTGTTACCTTTAGCTTTCTTCTAGGTGTCTGGAGTACACAGCTGGAATTTCGTAAAAAAGCAACAAAGACAAGGAAATTAGTCTGAACTAACCTATATACAATGATTAAGGCATCTGATCCAAAGAAATACACACTGCTTTATGATGCTGTTTCATTGCACAACTTTACTTGACATTCATAAGGACAAGTCTTCTCAGTTACTCAGTAGAAACTATTCCCATGACCAATGTCTTTCGGCAGCATGCTATGTTGGGGGTGATCAATCAAAAATTGGAAAAAAGGGATGATCAATAAAGAAGTTATTTCTCTAGCATCTTGTTGGGCAGTGATCATTAGAAGAAGTCTGAATTTCAGGAACAAGCTTGAAAGCTGTCGGACCCAAACAAAGGAACTGATTTGATATGAACTCAAATTGTAGATTGAATCCCCACTAAAAACCTATCTAGCAAGGAATTTAGAAAAAAAACCCTAAAAATGTTTTCTCTCGACATAAGGAGTAAATAGTATCATCCTTGTGCATGATAAATACATAGCCAGCCAATCAGGCAACTAGCCGGCCAGACTAGCTTGAAAGCTGAAGAAACCTATGTTAGCACTTTTGGTTGATGGTTTTTAATGATAACTAGACACTCATCTTTCATTTTTTTTTTTTAAATGTTTGCTGCTTTACTAATTGTATACCTAAAGCTGTTTCTGTCTCAGTATGCTTGCACAGTCGTTTGAAAGGTTAATGCAAGGTATTATTCACACACACACACACACACACACACACAGCAGAGCAGAGCAGCATTTTGAGTTTGTGCTTTTATGATACAGCCTTAATTTCTTCCAGTTTGTTGTCACCGATATAGACTGACAGTTCACAAATCGTTTTAAGAATTTTCATTTACCTTTTGAGGTGCTATCCAAAAGTTTTGAGGATTTGATCATAGAAAAGAATTACATATCCTAACATCCACATTCTGCGTTTCCCTTTGAAGCAGTTTCCTTTGGAATCTTTTGATCTTATAAAGAGTCGCATTAAATGTTTGTGCTATATTCAGTTCAATTTCTTTCAATTTTGGGTAGATCCTTATGTGGAACTTTCTAAAATAACCGAATTCAAAAGAGTGAATAAGATGACAAATTTATTCTCCTGAAAAAAAAAAAATCTATGCAATACAATGTGAACAGGTTAGCCCAAATCCTCAAGATGATCTGCAAGCTGTCAGTATTTCTGTGACATAATAAACAGAAAGAGAGAAAGAGTAGTAATACAAACACACAAACACAAAATAGTTGCTCTGCTATGTGTGTGGCTACTGATCATCATCAGTCTTTTAACGTCCATTGTTGGACATAGACCTTCCCCAGGATTCGCCGCAATTCTCTATCATTGGCAGCGCGGAGCCAGTATTTCCTGAATCTGTCTAGTTCATCTCTCCATCTTGTGTTTTGTCGGCCTCGGTCTCTTATGTGATCTTTGGGGATCTATGTTGTGAGTTGTGATGTCCATCAGTTATCTTTCATTCTTGCAACATGGCCAGCCCATTGCCATTTGAGTTTTTTAATAGTTTCTATGATGTCACGGACACCCATTTTCTTGCTTATATACTGTGCTGTCTTGTGATCTCTCCATGTAAGGTTGAGCATGATTCTCCCGTTTTCTTCCTTATATACTGTGCTGTCTTGTGATCTCTCCATGTAAGGTTAAGCATGATTCTTTCATGCACACGTTACATACTTCTCAGTTTGTAGGTCTGTCTCTTGGTTAGGTTCCACGTTTCAGCTCCATAAGTGACTATCGGGAGAATGCATTGGTGATATACTCTTCTTTTTAGGATTATTAGGTGATAATATATGACTATTACTACTGATGATGTGTCAATTTTTTTTATTACCTGAAATGAATAAAAGATGACTCAATACCTTGCATTAAACTTTCAAATTACTGTGTAAACATACTGACACTGCTCCAAGTTGACTGTTAACAAAGATATGGATATTTACAAGTCCCTATGGATTATAAACCATTGTTTTTATTTTTTTTTTCTCGTCAAACTTTCAGACTGGAGTTGACTTTATTTTTCAACAATAGCAAGACCAAAAACAACAAGAATAATCCTTACCTAAATTGGGGGTGTAAACTGATATGTAAAATTTACATTCCCCTACTGTAATTTGAACCTGTAGCCAATTGATTACCCGGGGGATGTATTACTGACTAAACTAATTGACAAATTTATTTTATAGATATGCCTTATTCTATTACATTTATTCTAAAGAATATATATTTTTCACAATTTCCTTCATTTATTATATGTACACTACAAAAGTTGCAGTAATCATCTTCAGTTGGAATAGAAGGAGTGGAGTCTGACCGTGTAGCAGCCAGGCTTGTCATAATAAAGGTCCCTCCACCAAAGAATTTACTAATATAAAAGGTGACTCATAAAGAAGGTACATATTGAGCTGTGAATTTGAATAAGAAGAAAGAGAAAACAAATGATTAAGAGAGAGAGAGAGAGAGAGAGAGAGAGAGGGAGAGGGGGAGAAGGAGAGAGGGAGAGAGCCAAAAGGTGACTGTTATTGGAATAGGGTTCGAGTAAAGCTTTTTTTGAAAGAAAATAAAGAATGCATTTCCAAAAGAATATATATATATATATATGTATATATATATATGTATATATATATATATATATATATATATATATATATATGTGTATATATATATATATATATATATATAAATATATATATATATATATATGTATATGTATATATATATGCATATATATATGAAAGACTGAAGTGATACAAAAAAATTTAGAAATGTTCAATGTTAAAGCTGTAAAGTATTCTAGACTATATATATAAATAGTAAAACGAGTCAGAAATCCTTCATTCAAACATGCATAGTTGAAAATATCAATCTCTCTTTAAATCCCACTATCTTGCTTATATGATAATAACTGAAGATGCTCAGAAGAACCACCAACTTTTGAATGTTTTTTAAAAAACTTTGATGACATCAATAAAAGGTTTATATGCAAACTAAAAAATTAACTAAGTTTGTCCGTTATTTTAACAATGTATATTCAAATATATATATATATATATATATATATATATATATATATATATATATATATATATATATATATGATGAAATAATAGATTAAAATTGATTTTTAAAAATCAAACGCAATTAACAAAATCAAGAAATCAAGATACTTTAAAAGGAAGAATCATAAACAAAAAAAAAAAAAAGGAAGTATATATATGATAGGGCGGTGTTTCCCAATAGGCACTTCCCAATAATGTTCTTAAATAGGGAGCAGAAAAAATCAAAATATTCACCTGAAGGAGCCCTAGAAGCAGAAATACAAGTGTGCCTGTGTAGCAAATCATATTAATCATTTCATCATATTCAAAGCTCTACAGTAATTAAATGTTTATACTAAATAAACCTATCACACATCTTATATTGAATCACAGATTTGTGAATCTATATATATATATATATATATATATATATATATATATATATACATATATATATATAACTCTGACCATAACTGTCCACTTCAAACTAACGCCCTTACAAAAGAAAAGAATCCATTTCTTTTTCTCCGCCCCCAAGGTATGGACAGACTCTCTAGTCTCTTTGGAGGCAATCAGTCTAGGAGAGTGACAACTCCGAATTCAAAACCAGCTCATCGTAAAATTATGTTGCAAACCACTAAACACACACATATACTGTAAAAACTAAATCTATGAATATGTTTTGGTTAGTGTGTTAACATGTTTACGCATAATGGTTAAAATCGTTGGATCGATTTAGATGAAAATCGAAAATGTATTTTGGACCCTCAGAATCAATAACTGACATTTTTATTTGCATATTTGAAAGAATCTTAATTGCATTTTAGGAATTGTTCCTTTTCAATTTTGATTAAAATAATGATACTTTCATTTTGCAAATAAGTAGGTTTATACTTCAAATTTTTCTAAGTTCATACAAATGATCCTATAGCTTCTGCGGATTTACATTTGTTAATTTTTCAAATCACTTTGTCTCTATCTCAGAGTATACATGATTGTATATAATATCAGAAACATTAGCAGTACAGCTCAGGTTGTTTGTACCTGCATTCGGAGTCCAATATATCTATATTCTGTATACTTGATGTAATGTGAAATACATGAAATATATAGGTACATATTTTTTGTGTTTGGGATAAATAAAAAAAAAGAAGATACATTCGAGTATATACATGTTTGATTGTCTTTGTATGAATCTATGCCAATGATTCCCAAACTGTGTGCCACAACTATTTCTCAAGTGTGCTACATAGATTTTTCTAAATGTATAAACATGTATTGCAAGCCTTGAATGTGTCCAGTCCAGCGAATATGCAAATCCAATCAAGCACATATGGCCCATTATTCGGATATGTGTTTTTTCTAAAAGGTAATGTAATTTACACATTAATTCCCAAGGGGTATTACATATATATATATATATATATATATATATATATATATATATAGATAGATAGATATAGATATATATGTACAGTATCACCTATAAATGAGTACAACCGTACCATTTTTTTTCTTCATTGGAATTTAATTTTTTCTAAATCAAACATAAGAGAATATGATTATTTCTAATTTCTAACTGGAACTTTACACAATCAAAACAGATATTATTTATGACTGAACTATTGATTTTAAATCAACTTTTCTCATATGAATGTACTCATTTTTGGACTGCAACATATCCATATTTTTGGCCACAGAATTTCAATGCAGTGAAATTTGGTCATAGATAATACCTGATAATATCCATTTCAATTGTGTAATGTTCCACTAGAAATAATGACATCCTGCTATGTTTAGTTTGGAAGAAAATTAATTTTCTATTTTTTAAAAAGTAGTATGGGTGTACTCATTTATGGACAATACTGTATGAAGTTCCATACCTGATTATGGCCTAATATATACCCATGTATATTCATGTCAAATATATTTCTTAGCGTGCCATCATACAATAAATTATGAGGACCACTGATCTATGCACATGCGTATGTACGATATTATAAATAGCTGTTGACAGCTGTCCATCACTGTCTATATTCCCAGTCTATTTGCTGAAAGATCGATAGCCATCCAGTGGTAGTGAGCCAATACATCCCAATATGTTCGTACAATCTCCCCCTGCAGCACGAGCCTCTTTTCAAGCATTCTAAGCTGTAGTAGTGAACAGCAAACATTTACCTGACACTGTAGAAACCTCCTTAGATTGTCATATCTCCCTCAATGCAGTGCTTCAGTCTGGCACATACTATACACCCTTTCCACTTGGCTTGGTTTTGTCAAGGCACTGTGGATTTCGGTGGTTGCTTTTTTTTTTTATTGCCACTCATATTGGGAATCTATCTTAGTGAGAATTTTGGTAGCATTATTTATTGATATTTTTTATATTATTTTTTAAAAAAAAGCCACTCTGATCAATTTTGATAATATGATAACAATGTACTGTTTAATTTTTTTTTATGATGATGATGATGATGGTGATGATGATGGTGGTGGTGGTGGTGACGATGATGACGACGATGACGTTGATGATGATGATAATGATAATAATAATTCGATACCAAGTGATAAAAACAATGGTAATGATTCAATTGAAAAAAAAAGGATGATAAAAAACCAATTACTTCTCTAGCCTTTTGTTGGTAAGTGATCACTAAAAAAATGTCAATTTTAAAAAAAAACAAATAAGTGTGAATGCTTCCAGACAGAAAGTAAGAGACCAGTCTAACCAAAACTTACATTGTGAATTGAATTTCGCCCCCCCCCCCACACACACACACATATACATGCACTAAAAACCAATTCATCATGGGGGGGATCATGAAACAAAAAAAAAAGCTTTTTCAGACATAATAAAAAATGAATGTTAGCCGTTTAGCTTCATTGGTGCAGCCTGAATACACAATACATGCATACATAGCCAGCCAGCCGGATCAACTTAAAAACTGAAGAAACATATGTTGACATTTTTAGTTGACGGTTTCTGATGATAATAATGATAAGGAGAATAATAAGAATAATAAAAGTAGAATACTTGTTCTCATGGATAAGATGAAAACAAAATTATTTGAATCTAAGAAACTGGCTCAAGAAAGTCAGACACCTCAAAATCATTGATAGAATGAAAGTCTCTTTGAAAATGATGAGAAAAAAATAGACAAGCTTGGGTGCACTACGGTCAAACTCCCTTGCTTCATTAAAATCTAAAAAGTAATCAAAACAGAATTCATTTCTCCGAACAATATTATCCAAAAACTGTGTGTCTTTTCAACTCCTTTACTGATAAAAATTCCTGAAAATGGGATTTGCTAACTTTAGCAGAATAAGTCAACCTGAGTTGGGCTTTAGAGGTGGAAGCAAATTCATCATCAGTTTCGGCCTACACCACTGTGTCACCGTTATTCATGCATGACATCACTCATTTTACTTCTGATCATTGTCCACACATTGTATAGAGAGATCCTTGACTTGTCCAGCAGTTGTCTGACATCCTTGCTACATGGTCTTCTCACTACCATTTGAGTTTGGTAACGGTCTCTGGGATATCTGTGACACGCATTTTTTTCTCTGATATATTTTTCTGTTTTGTGATACTCATAACCTTCAGTCTCATAATCTGAAAATTGTGAGTTTGATTCTCACCTGGAGCACATAATCCTTCATGCTAATCTCATGGAAAGTCACATTCAAATCATAGAAAGCCACTATAGAATGTGAAGTAAGGGTTGTATTTGGTTACCAGATTACATGGCTTTAAAATATACAATGACAAAACCTGGAATGAAACTAGCAATTTCAACTGAGTCAGCTTTTGGTTACTTCTATTTGATTGCTCTACATATACCTGAATTGCACTAAAAAACTAAATTAAAATCAGTTCTCACTTAGTTAAGATGCTGAAGAGGTTTCTTTTAACAATTCGCCTGTAGCCCATGGCCCACCCTTCAAGGAAATGTCATCAAAATTCATTAAGAATTTTGGAGATATATGGACTGACATGAGTGAATGTATGAATGCATTTAAAAAATGAAAAACTATCCGTCAATCGAAAAAGAAATTTCCTGGATTCGATCCCAAAATCAACTGACCCAACCCTCCACAAAATGTCATCAAAATTCAATGAGAACTTTTGGAGATATTGTGGGTACAAACAGACAGACGTGGGTGAATAAATATACCTCTTCCAACTTAGTTGGCAGGTGCAAAAAAGAATGAAAATCATACTGATTTAATTTGATGCATTTTGATGGATAAAGATTGAAATCCAAGTTGAAATGTGCATAAAGCTAATATTTTTCTTCTCTCAACAAAGTAAAATCAATAAATTTTCAGTACAAAAAATACACACGCACACATGCAAACATGCACACTTAAGCACACACAGACACACACACACAGACACACACAAGCAAACAAACAAACAAAAAGAAACACACTAACAAAGTTTTTGCAGAGATGGTCAAGTGGTAGAACTTGGTACTGATAGACGAGGGATTTTATCCTCGTTGCGAGATTATCGAATCACTGTAGCCCTATAAATGGCCCAATCAACCAACTTAGTGGGCTACTGATTCCTCACTCTTTGACTGTCTGTCTATATGTATGTTTGTCTCTGGGCACTCCTGGTCACATTTTGGGGGCTACAACCTTGAAAATTTACATAACACCACTAAGCATCCTCTAAAAATCTTTTTTTTCTTCCTCAAAGAAATGCTTTTGGTAGTCACTATAGTCATTTTAGTCTAACAATGCCCAAAGCTGATTTTTTTAAAGATTATTTCAAATACAAGATCTATTTTTTTAGATAAGTTTAGATAGTATTTTAGATAATTAGTGCTGGTGATTGCACGGGCTATGGTGTTTCATTTATGCGTGGTACGGGTATCAAGTTATATATTTGAATGCCATTCATATACTTGTAAAATCCACAATTATACTTTTGGTTGTTTCAATGTTAAATGTGCACTTAAATTTTAGAACTCATTATCATCATTATCAATGCTTTCCCTTAATGTTGAAGGTGATGGTATATTACTCAGAATGAAAGCGCATGTACATGTATCTATTTAACATGTACTTATTGTAATTCTAGAAGCACACAAAACTCCAAAAATCAACCAATTGATTCCAGTGATAAGGAAACGTACAACTGGAGTCGATTGATCTGTTATATTATGTTTGAAAAGCTTATTATCTTTTTTATTACATCTGTTAAGAAAAACCATTGTTTTCTTAGTGGTTTGAAAATGATGTCTATTTTTTTGATTGTCATAACACGTCTCCAAACTCCAAATAAATAAAAGATAAATAAACGATTGTTTCAATGACATCTTTAGTAGCACGGTAATAATAACTGTGTATATTAATTTTTCTCTTTGACAAACATATTCCTTTATCTAAATTTTATTGGCGATATTTCTTGAAACGATTCTTAACAAAAAATTTTGCCACATTCCTAATTCAGTTTGAAAACAGGGTTGACCAGCAAGGCCAGAATATCACCAATAAAAAATTAAATAAAGTAGTATGTTCTCTGAAAAGAAGAACAAATATATACACTTATGAATAAATGAATAATTAATTACATTTTGATTACATCTGTTAAACATTGTTTCTTAAGAGCTTTGAAAATGGCGTCCATTTTCTTCGATTGTTAGACTCCAAATAAGTAATAGATAGACAGGTCTATTTAGTCATCCAGTAGTAACATTCATGGGACCAATGTTTTTTGGCAGCACACCATGTTGAGGCTGATCAATTGAAAAATTAGAAAAAGAGGTGACTGATGAATAAGTGACTTCTCTTGCCTTTTGTTGGGCAGTGATCACGTGAATGCTACTGGACCAAATTAGCATAAATCTATATTGCATATTGACCCCTACTCAAAACTTTTTGGGGAAGGGAATTTTAAAAAAAACAAGAAAACAATTTTTTCTGGATATGATAAGGAATGAAGGTTGAAGTTTTTAGCCCTCTAGCTCTATTGGTGCAGCCAGTATGCATGATACATATATTCATAACCTATCAGACACACCATCTTGAAATCGGAATAAATCCATGGTGACAGTTTCGGTTGATGGTTCCTGATAAATAATTACATTTTAATTACATCTGTTGACAACTGTTGTTTCTAAAGAACTTAAAAAATGACGTCTCTTTGATTGCCAGACTCCAAGAAATCTCAAAACTAAACCAGCCTCAATCACAATGAAATAATGAAGACTTGATTTTGTCAGAAAAAAATATCCTCCAAGAGTCATGTATCTACTTTTGATATTAGTAATTTCTTTGTTGATGAATGGACTATATCAAAGGAATGTGAAAAAGCCTGCAATGTTAAGTAATGTGAAAATCACAGATTATTAGCATCTAAAATGATGTTTTTCAGGAATAAGTGCACACTCATACATATATTCATTCTTGCATATGAAAGAAACAGTAATCTTATATCATGAAAGGCTGTGTCACTTTTTTGTTTGTTTGATTGTGGGTTTCTGTCATGCTAAAGCAAATAGAAAGAGTCGAAGTGAGTAAAACAAACCTCAACTGTACTAGTGTATTCATGTCTAAATCACTACTACTGCTACCACTGCTTTAGTAGTAGCATGAAAAATGATTCTCCTTAATGTAGGCATCTCTGATTTTTCATGAATTAAACTGCTTTTCTCATATTGAAAAATAAATTTGTTTTTCATCATATTCTGTTGCTTTGTTGTTTTAAAACTATTGAAAAACAGCAAATATAAAGAGTTATAGAAAATCAACATGGAAATGAATTTTGTTTGAGGTATACGTTTTTTGTTTAGAATAAATACCTTTACAAAAACATATTGAATCATCGCAGCTCAATAAAAGGCCAACCAATTGGGCTGCAGATTCTTCTCTCTTCTTCCTAGTGTGTGTGTGTATGAGGATGTCTCTAGGCACTCCTGGTCACATTTTGGGGGCTACAACCTTGAAAATTTGTATGACACCACTAAGCACCAACTAAGAACATTTTTCCCCTAAAAGTACTTTTTTCGGGTCTCTATGGTCATTTTGAACAGACACGGCCCAAAATTTTTGATAATTTTAGATAAGAGACCTATTTTTTAAAGATCATTTTAGATATTTTTCTAAATTTATTCTAGTATATGCATAGTATGATTCATTTATGCGAGGTATTGGTATTTGCATCGGATCCATACCTGATTAATCCTGTCATTTTTGACGGGTACTGTACTAGTTATATATAGTGCTAATCTGCGTCGCCAAGATATAAAATGTAGTGCTTGAAACGTACAGCTACTGTTTCATAATGGTCTGTAATTCAGCATTCAAACTGATACAGAATCATTTCTAATGGATACTTTATGTACTCAGGGAATGGAGAAGGTTGATAACAACAATTATCATAACACATCTGTGAATAAAATAGAAAGACTTCATTTTTGTTTAAAATTTTTAAAGAAATTGGTTTATGTTAGTGAAAGTGGAATTGAGTGATCTCTTGTTGGAAATTAGAATAATTATAGTTATAATAATTAGTTTTTTGAGAAAAAATGGACATTAGCGATTATGTAATAAAACTTGTAATTATGTTTAACTGGAATTAGATGTACTTCATTGATTTTGCCATTTGTGAATATTTGGACGCATTTGTTAATCGACAAGAAAGCCAAGAAACAGGAAACATATTGCTCGTAGTGAATATATAAGTTCAGAGCACAGTTTTGCATACATACTGAAGCTGGACGAGGTATATAAATTCACTTATGTCTGTTTGTTCACACAATATCTCTAAGAGTTCTCAATGAAATTCAATGACATTCTGTGTAAGGTTTGCCAATGGGTTAAGAAAGAATTGATTAAATTTCAGGGTGGATCCTAGAGTTTTCTTTTCAAATGAGAGATATTTTTTTTTTCGTATTCAGTCATTTGTTTATGCTTGCCCTCACAATATTTAAAAATTTCTCAATGTATTTCAATATCATTTAATGAAAGGGTGGGCCAAAGGCTGAAAAAAAAATTTGATTGAATTTGAGGGCAGATTCAAGTATTTATTTTGGATTGAGAGATATTTTTTCACACATCATGAAGAAGTAAACAATAGTCCAAAATATGGGAAATTGAATGGCATTGGTAGGGTTATGTGCTCACGGAGTGTTTTTTAGTTCTGCACTGTATCATGACACTGAACTTAGAGACCAGTATCAATTCTTGGTCATGAATACTCTACCTGAATCTGATTAGGTTCAAATCCCCGACACCATCATCCCCCCCCCTCTCCAAAAAAAAAATCTGGTGAAAAATTTTTCACTGGTTTGATTGGGCTTCTATGTTGGAGACTAGAAAAACATGTCCGGTTAGCCACCCAATAGAAACCGTTAAGTGACCAATAGCTTTTGGTAGCATGTCATGTTGGGGATGATCAACTAAAAAAATTGGAAAAAGGAGTAATAGGTACTTGTCTCACCTTTTATTGTGCGGTAATCACAAAAAGTCCATTTTTCTCAAATAACAAGTGTAAATGCAAATGGATCGGTGAAACATAAAATTACATTTCAAAATAACCCTCCCCCATTAAAAAAGAAAACTATTTGGAAGGGGGATAAAGAAAAAAAAACCTCTTTTTCTAGACATGATACATTTTCAGTCCTTTAGCTCCATTGGTACAGCCTATATGTATGATACATATATATATATAGTCAGCCATCCCTATCCACTTAAAAACTGAAGAAACCTATATTGACAGTTTTGATGACAGTTTCGATTGATGGTTTCTAATAATACTAATTACCCTAACTACCTGACTGAATATTTTCTTCCAATATTTACAATGATTTGCTCCGAGTCAGCTCTCGTTGCTTTCAATTAATTTTCTGGATGTTCTCTTTGTTGTTGTTGAATCGGCAGCCAATCGAACATTTGCTAATCTTTTTTCCCCCATTCTCCAGTCGGTTCAGCTAACAGCCTGGTCAGTTTCCAAAACCGCTCCACCATTTACCAGAAATGGAGTTGTGGCTAAATAGCTTTTGAGGAATTCTAATTTCACTACACTCCTCTTCTAAAGGACTGGTATTAGCAATGGGACTGTTACGATCAAGAACAATGGGTGGGTGGGAAACATGTCCAATTAAATTTATGAGCCAACTAGTTTGAGATGTGCTTTATACATACATATATATATATATATATATATATATATATATATATATATATATATATATATATATATATATATATATGTATATATATATACTATAATCCATAAAAATGACTGGATTATTTATGTATGGATCAGCATTTTTGCATAGGATCAGAGTATCTGTGCACTCTTCCTATAATCAAATTATTGCTGTCCAGCTCTCTGCCTAGAATCTGCTTGCACCAGTACAATACCATGGCTGATGATGGCTTACTGAGGCTTGGTATTGCAAAGCGCAAAGGCCTAGGATTCATCCGGTGTTCTCAAAAAATAACTTCGCCCAATCTCAAGGGATCAGTAAGAAGCACCTTCCCATTGCAGTAAGGAAAGAAGGGCCGGGCTCACCTTGACACCTTCTCAACACCAGTTGCGTAGACTGGAGCATATATATACGAGTCCCCACATTAAACCAGCCTAGGGTCATACCTTGCTCTTGTGGGGAAGCGAGTAGATGAGAATCTGGGTGCAGTATCTGTGTACTTTGCACTGCCCAGGATCAAAGTATTGCTCCCAGCAATTCTACCCAAGATCAGAGTTAAGTATACATACTTTCATGGAAAAGTGTTACACATATATAAAAAATATATGTACATGGATTTGGGTGATGCAAAGGTTTACAGCATTTTTGGCAAAATCTTTCATTCATACAAATTCATAGCTCAATTAATCAGTCATCAGAACATATTCCCTGGTTTCTCATTCTTCTACCGATACATGAAATATCCTCTTAAAATTATATACGTTAATCTCTAACAACCAAAATATATCGGCACAGACATACATATATCTCTGTGTGAACTCATATTAATACAGATATACAGACTCATGGACACACAATCATATATATTGGCACACACACACACACACGCACATAGATATCACTATATAAACAAATACTGATATGGATGTAGATAGTTACGGACAGACACAGACAAGCAGAAGACACTGCTCCTTCATTTATTTGACCTTATTTAAAGGACATCTTTCCATGTTTCTCAAGTCTTTGATCATGACAAATGTAAACAAGGTGAGTAAATTAATAAATGTCTGCATATGCAGGTCAGATGAAACACAAGGACCTCCCCTTCTCTCTCTCTCTCTCTCTCTCTCTCTCTCTCTCTCTCTCTCTCTCTCTCTCTCTCTCTCTTTCTCAGTCTATCTTTTCCTTTTTCTTTCTCTCTGTCTCTCTGGGTACCCCACACACTCAGTTCCCACGTATTCTCCACATCTATATCTCTGTCCACCAACGTCCATCCTCTAATCAACTCTCTCCAACCTCCCTCATTCCATCTCTCTTTCTCTCTGTCCCCATCTACCAACCTTGATCTTCTCATCACCCCTCTCTCTCTCTCTCTCTCTCTCTCTCTCTCTCTCAATCTCTCAGACCCCGCCTGGCACACACAATTCCTTCGACTTCTCCTCATCTATACCTCCATCTACCGAGCATTGATTCTCTCATCACCTCTCTCCACCCTCTCTCTCTTTCCATTTCATTCTCTTCCTCTCTTTCTCTCCCCCTCTCAATCTGTTTCTCCCCGTCTCTCTCTCTCTCTCTCTCTCTCTCACTCACTTACACTCACACATACAATTCCCTTAATTTCTCCTTCATATCTATACCCCCCCCACAGAGTAACCTACATCCTCTCACCATCCTCCTGTCCCCTCCCCACTCTCTCTGAACCCATCAAGTCAGCAAAGTGGTTTTTCTGGAAAGGTCAATCTATGTTTCATAACAATATCCCTTGTTTCTGCAAGAGAGAACCCTCACAGGAATATTTACATATCTATGTATACACACACATACGTATAGTTCAAAGCACATATACTCACAAATACATGCCCATGCATAAACACATATACACACACATATAGATGGAGGCACATATACAATTCCATGTATATACATACGCACCCATGGATGGAGACATATATCCCCATATACGTGTCCCTGCATACACACACACATACACATGGATCGACACATATAATCACGTATGCCGGGCTGTACACACATACATACTCACTCATATACGTCCCTGTCCACATATATAGATGGAAGTACAAGCATAGATATATATGGATGCTTTCACAAACACTTATAAAGCACATATATATACATATCGACTCAAATTCATGCATAATTAGAGAGGAACACACGTTCACAGATATACATGCACTTAGAAATACACAAACAATATTCCCACGTATGAAAGCATACACAGGAATGTACAAACAGACACACGTACACACACATGTGTTCATCTATCTTCATATACGTGAAATACATGTATACTAGCAAAAGCATATATTGATTTACATCTATGAATATACATGTGCACATATGGTCCAATCACGTTAAAAGCATTGGTTCTAGTTCAATCACCGAAGTTAAGCAGTATCTAGCCTGATCATTACTTAGATGAGTAACTGTTTGGATAAACCAGATACAGTAAACATGTACTGCATGCATGTATGTATGTGTGCGAGATCTTAAAAACTTAATTAACTTTGCTTCTATATCAACTAGTACTTGAGTAGTAGGAAGAGTGGATGTTTATGTTACATGGATATTGTTGATTTTAGAAGTATAATTGACTGCAAAGGATATGGATCTTTTTTTTTTAGTTTGAAATCAGTTTTCGTTCTCATTGATCAAACCCAGTGGTTCTCCAACTTTATCATCTGACAGCACACTGACAAATATATTTGACTTTGAGCGCACCAACTAAAAAACGAAATGAATTGAGACAAAAATATTTCAGTCGTCAATGAAAGAACCTTTCATATCAGTACGCTTATATCTATACATATCATCCCTTCTTCTTGTCATCTATAGCTGAAAAAGATTCAGATCTCATAAAATCTAGTGAGGAAACCACTTGATCGGTAATTCTGGACAAACAATACAGGACACATTAAAAGCTCAAAATACAGGTTTGTAAAATATCTATGCACCATAATAGGACGATGATTGCAACATACTATCGCGCAATGGAACATAATTCGAGAACCACTGATCTAACCAATGAACTGTGCCCTCCATACTCACGAGTGCTCAAAGATTCTTGAAAACAATTTGCCAGTTTTGCATTCATGTCAAGAAACTGTTTAGCCATATTGTCTGTTTTGCAACAACGTATTCGTTTCTGGACAGGCTGACAAAGACATCCTTTTATATATGTCCGTCTGTTCCCGTGTGTGAGATGGGCCGGTATTCGACTCGTGTGATTGGTTCACAACGCACAGTCGTACGAACGGATGTGGCAGGCTTGAAGGTAATCAATATGCAGAGGAAGTTAGCAGCAAAATGTTTTGTTGTCTGCGGGATGTCTTTTACTGACATCCTGATTACACTTCTTGGAAATTGCCGCCTGCTACCATTGCACACGACCATTTTACTGCTGCCATTCTACCATTATTTGCCAGACAGGTTCTGATTGAAAGCCATGATATGGTTTTAAATTTCATAGTCAAGGAACGACAGTGAAGTAAAAGAAAAGAAAGCAAAATCACCCATAAATCCTAATTGTCACATGGATCACATTGTCACAATAAAGCAGTTCCTGAAAACAAGTTCCCATTGCTATCATCAGTGGCAATTTAACCATTACTCTGAGTAGGCTTGAGTCTACGGGTCAGAAAGGGAGAGCGCTTGAGAGTGAAAATTGGTTTGAGTGTACAATAAATGGCTTGTTAGTATATGTGAGTATTTTCCATGATATTTCAGTACTTTTGCATATATTTTTCTTCACACCTGGAATACTACAATTATCAAAGATAATTAAAAATTATTTCCAGTCAGTCTCTTGATGGATCCTTTCCACTGGACTCCTAGATTTCTTAACTTCTTCCTGTGTTTGCGACTTTGGATAGTTATTTTAATTTCCACCTTATAATTATCATAACAACCTCCTAATTTTTTCAAAAAATTATACAGGCGGTTTTTAAATGTCTTTATTGTCTTAGCTTTAACAACATGTACTGGCAGCAAGTTCCATGTGTTTGCTGATCAGGCAGAAAAAGTACCATACAATTTTCTAAATTAGGCTTTTGGCACATTAAAAGTTTGTTGTGATGCTTTTAAGTATTTGTACTACAGCAAGTAGAATATTACACATAGTGCAATGGTATAAGTTATTTAATGTGACAACATCACTTCACTGTAGTCAATAAAGGGTGGGGCGGGGAAGGGGGCAAGAGAAGAAGAGCCTTACTTAAGTTCAGCCAGGTGGTATATATTCCATCATTGGCTATCATGGGTTACTTCTGTACAGGTTATCCCTAAAGGATGTGAGTCATCAAAGAATTTAGAACTTTGGATTAATTTGCTTTTGAGAACACACAGTATTCACTGCTATTAGAAACTGAAAGGCAAAACTGTCACCAAAACTTTTATCATAGGTCTCTTCAGTTTTCAAGTCAATCTGGCTGGCTATTTATATATAAAATTATCACTTTGGATTAATTTGCTTTTGAGAACACACAGTATTCACTGCTATTAGAAACTGAATGGCAAAACTGTCACTAAAACTTTTATCATAGGTCTCTTCAGTTTTCAAGTCAATCTGACTGGCTATTTATATATAAAATTATCACTTTGGATTAATTTGCTTTTGAGAACACACAGTATTCACTGCTATTAGAAACTGAAAGGCAAAACTGTCACTAAAACTTTTATCATAGGTCTCTTCAGTTTTCAAGTCAATCTGGCTGGCTATTTATATATAAATTTATCACACGTACAGGCCACATCAATGGAGTTATAAGGTTAAAAATTTTAACATTTACTTATTATGTCTTCAAAAACGTTTTTGTCTTTTTCACACTCAACCACCCACCTGTCCCTCAAAAAGATTTTCAATCAGGGCTTGAGTTTGCAATGTATGTTCATGCTAAATTGGTCCCTAGTTTGTGCTTACATGTTTTTTCAAAATTCAGACATTTCAGTGACTACTGCCCAGGTGATCACTCCTTCCTCCAATGTTTCAATTGATCACCCCCAATATAGCATGCTGCTGAAAGACGTTGGTCACATGATGATTTCTATTGAGTGACTCACCAGACCTGTTTAGATTTTTTCTCAATTGTCGCTCTTGCATTTGGTATAGTAGAAATTGAATTTATTTCAATTGAACAGTCTGATATTTTGATGATTCTGAATTAACAAAAGATATTTTTCTCATCTTTTTAGAACATTTCGAAATAGAACCATAGTAAGAAAGCTGATGGCCAATGAAGCCAATACATTTTGATTTTATAGCACAGGAACTTTATACTGTAGGCAACCGAGTAAAACATGCACTTTTCATAGTGAGTATGTCAGAAAAATATTTTTAGATATGATTCTATGTTTAGCCAAGGGCATATTTCAGAAATAATATTTTCCCTCTTACATTAAATATACTCAGAAACAATCAATAAGACCTGTGCACTCGAAGTACCTAACTCAGCAATATAGAATTTTGATAGCATTCAAGTATGCTTAGAGTTTCAACTTCATGCTCAAATTTGAGCTAGAACTGTACCAGGCTATGGACTTATTGATCCAATCTTATGAAAACCATCTTCCATTTGTAAAGTCAAATTTTACTGATTTTTGTAAATATAATTCTGAACCATACCGTATTCACACATATGCCATACATGCACACACAAATGTGCACATACACACACTCATTTACACACACTCATTTGCACACACACACACGCACACTCATGCACATATTTATTCTTAAGTTTGGGGATAAAGAAAACTCCATTATCATAGAGCAGTTGTTGGGTACTCCCACTACTTCTGTGATGTCACCATCTACCACTTCTTATTAAGAGGGGTGCCAAGTCTTGCCTTCTGTTTTAAGTCTCACTTTTGTGAGAGGCACATTGTAAGATAGCCTTGTTCTTGGTGCAAAAGATCTGCTTGCCATATAATAAAGAGGAGTGAAAATGCAAGTTGACCATTGAGTGACAGATACTTATGATTCAAGTAACCAGAAATTATTTTATTACCTTGTGTGACCAGAGACAAGAACACAAATACAAGAGTAAGTCAGTCTGGATTAGCCTGATATAGGCAACACAAGAAATCAGTTGCTACAACGAAGAAGGTCCTATATGAACATATAATTGCAACAGCTGAACCCAACAAATCTTTTCAATCCATTACCTACAGCAGGAGAAGATCAGTTGCTATGTTATAGATGTGGCTGTAACTTTGATTATACAGGTGGTGCAAAATAAGCTGAGCTGTTTGTTTTCTTTGTAAACAAAGGACCCTCCCACTTGAAGTTATAGACAGAGAAACATAAAAGCAAGTAGAAAAATGATATTTTTGTGGGTCTTTAGCTCTTTGGGTGTGCAAACTGTATAAAAGCCTAGGTTCCATAGAAAAAATTCATTTAAATAAAAGGGCTTCTTGACAATGAAAAGGTTTCAAACTACTGGATTAGATCAGAACATGAAAAGTTTTGTCAAACTTGGAGCTTTAAGTGTTTGCTGAATTTTTTAAAGTTGAACCGACTATCTTGAATTACTGTTTGCTTTTATTAAAATGATTATGATGATATCTGTACCTGGCATAAATTGACCTCTGTAACCCACGTTTGTACCAGAACTAATTATCTAAAAATTTATCTGAAAAAAAATCTTTTATTTAAAATCATCTAAAGAAATAAGTCTTTCATCTAGAATTATCTAAAAAAAAAAAGAAGAAATCTTTTATCCTAAAACAAATACCAGCACATGATTTGTGCGTAGGACCCAACAAAAGCACTTTTTTGAAAAAACAAAAATAAGCATTTTAAGATGTTGCCTAGTGGTGTACTTTTCAAGATTGCAGCCCCCAAATCATTGCCAGGAGCAACCGGAGACACACCCACTTACACGCATGCATAGACACAGACCCGTTTGGTTGATTGGTTGGGCAGTTACAGTGATTTGATAAGTGGATTTTGCTTAGTCAGTCTTAAAATTATGAAATTTATTTGCCTCCCCATGAGGACAAATTTGACACAAGATCAGTTTCAAAGGTGGGGTCCACATGTATATGTGTGAGTAATGACAAAATTGCCAATCCCCGTACCACAGAGGCATTAGGTGCTGTTCAGGGGAAAGTAAGTCCCAAGACTAGGCATACTTTACTTATTTTGAAGGCCATAAGACGAATTCTTGGTCAGTTGAGTATATATATATTGTTGATCTTGCCATATATTCTATCAAGCGGATTATATATCCACTTCTTGATAATATAATTGTCCACTTTGAAAGGAACAGATAGAGCAGATATAGACAATGAATGAGCAAAATGAGAATTGGGACTTGGAGCAGGTTTTGAGCCTTTGCATCACTGGCAACTGTTTAGCTCAATGGTAAGAGCAACTCTACATTGAAGCGGCTACTTTTTTGGTCATAGGTTTGATTCCTGCAACAGTCCCATTTTCTTTGATTGTTTATTCTATTCATATTGTCTAAGCCATTCACCATGTACTAATAGGAGATCATTTCAATAGAATTTCAAAATAATATAACGCAATATATGATTATTTCTGTCAGATTATGTATCCATTTCTTTTTACATATATATATATATATATACATATATATATATATATATATATATATATATATATATATATATATATATATATATATATATATATATATATATATATATATATATATATATATATATATATATACAGTCTAGAAAGCTTTAAACACTAAACGCATCAAAAAAATAATTTTGTGTCACTTCAGTTACTTATCTCCCAATATTTGTTAAAGATATTTGAGTAATTTTCTTCAGTGTTTCTTTTTGCTTTACATTAACTTTGTTAGTATGGTAATTATGTGCAGATTCTCTCTCGTTTGGATCATATATATATAAATATATATACATACATATATGTGTGTGTGTGTGTATATATATATACATATATGTATTTCAAATATGGCTACAAATATATTAGACTTACAACAGCAAGCATTACGAATAAGAAGCATTTCTATCCAAACTATTCAACTGTAAATAGTTCTATTTCAATAAAATATTTAAATCAGATTGAATTCAAACGCAAATCATGTGATTGTTTTATGCTCAAGTCTTTTTCCATATCAAATCAAAACTTTATACTCATTTTGATCCTTGTAATAAAAAGGGCTTCCATAATTTTGACCTCTGACAGAAACAGCTGTATAAAGGCTGTTGCTTTACACATTAACGTTGATTCAAAATTGATTTACTGTCACTTCCATAAAATCCTGATCTTTGTTGATCTTGCCACATATTCCATATTCACTCTTATTTGGTTGGCCATTGGAAGTGAAAAGGTGCTAGTGGCCTAATGGTGAATGGCATTGAGTGCGGGATCAACAAGCAGAATTCAAATTCCGGCTTAGACAGCTTATATTTACTTTGCACTCATGCCTTTGGGGAAGACATTTCCACATTTTCTCCTACCCATACATCATGGGTAAGCATGGCAGGGTCAGGTCCATCCCCCAAAGTTATAAACTTACTTGGGGGAGGCCTATGTCCAGAAGGTTGAAGGTTGATATAAAAAAAAAGAACTGAATGCATGAAATTCATTATGCATCAACTAAAAACTAACCGAAAATAAGATATTAAAAACAACGGAGTGTACGCATTTCTCGCAATATGTACAAAATATCCAGTAACTTCTCTTGAAATTTAAATTTAGCTTTTTATTAATTGTTTATTTTACTGGAGTTTTTAATATGAATCCCTGAGTCTGCCCCAAAATTCAATCACTTCTTCCGTACCCCATGACTCACTCTTCCACAAAATCTTACTGAAACTCATTCAGAACTGTAAGAGATATTGTGTAGATAGACTGACAGACTGACAGGTATGAGTGAATACATATCCCTCTTCCAACCTCATTGGCAGTGGTAACTTGTCAGCCAAAAGGTACTAGTTAAGGAGAAATAAAAATTTTTCTTGAATTTTAACACTGAGTCACAATTTCGTCCTTCATCTCCCTAGAATATTTCATATATCCAAAATGAAAAAAATTATTCTGTGTGTGTGTGTAGTGTGCGTATGCATGTGTGCTTGTGTGTATGTATAGTTGTATGCTTACATGTGTGTGAGTATGGCACGCATGTGTTTGCTTGCATGTGTGAATCCTAGAAGGTAATATAATCTTTCGTGAGAAACTGCTGAAATAGAATCAGTGAAATTGCCATTTTCACTCTGGATTGATACGCAGAGAATTCGGAAAGAATTTTTTTTTTTCCAATTGAAGGAAACTCATTTCATTTTCTTCAAACATTTTGCTTTCTCCAAAGGACATTTGACAGAACATCCTTTTCTGAAATAAAGTTGTTGGCATTTTGACAAAAGTTTTCTCATTTCTTTTTTCTTCATTCTTTTTTTCTTTCCTTCTCTCTTTTTTCTTTCTTTTGTCATTTATCTGTTAATTTTTTTTCCATTTTTATAGCTTTCAGCAATAGCTTCTGAATTTTATTACTGAAATTCTATCATTTACACAAAAAAAAAGGAGAATTTTTTCAGATCATGGTTGGTGACAATACATTTCAATTTACCTAATAATCCTAGTATTCAGTTACTAATCTGATTGTCTCTAGCGATTCACTATTATTTCATTTCTCACTGTACGCAGCCAGGCCAGTCAAAGGGTGGCATTGGGGCATGGCTGGCCTCATTCAGCATAGTGCTGAGATTGGTTTCATCCTAGGAGGATTAATGGGAATATCACAGGGGATTCTCTACATGATTCACAGCAGCTTACGACACCTGGTATTCCCAAGCGGTCACCTATCTTCGTACTGGCAGTGTTTAACTTTGGTAATCATACAAGAATTAGTGTATCCAATGAGGTTTGTATGTAACCCCTTCTAGATTTTGGTTGCTGACAATACATTTCAATTTACTTAATAATCCTAGTATCCAGTTACTAATCTGATTGTCTCTAACAATTCACTATTCATTCATTTCTTGCCGTTTGTAGCCAGGCCAGTCAAAGGGTCCAGAGTAGTAAGGGGAGGGTGTCTCTGGTCTATGTTATTCATCATAGTGCAGAGATTGGTCTCTTCCTTGGAGGAATAATGGGATCACCACAGGAGGCTTTCTACATGATCCCAACCTGCCAACAGAAACTATTATTCCCAAGCAGACATCCACCTACGTACTTAACTTCAGTGGTCGTACAAGAATCGGTGCATCCAACTTGATTTGGCTGTTATGAGCAATTCACTTTGTTGAGAAAAAGGATCAAATCTTTAAAAAAAATAATGAGTTGTTGGAAGTAGAGAACATTTAATATGTTGCCTTGTTTCATGATTGAATAAATAGATTTGCAAGACAAGAACTCCAAGGCAAGGTTCATAATTGATGACTTCAGGACAATCACTCCCAAATGAAAATGTCTTTCTGACCCCTCCCCCCAAAAATAGTGACCCTAGGGGCAATTGCAAAGGATAAAATAAATGAGAAATCATTGCATTGCTTTGCATAAATATTTGCAAAAATTTATGTGGATTTCCATAAAATCCTAACTCTTGACCCAACCTTAACCCTAATCCTAACTGTAACCCTAATATTAGACCTAACCCTAAACCGTTTCAAACTTCTGGTGAAAATTATCTTTAGGGGTAAATGACCCGGGGTGGGGGATGTCCTCAGAGAGGAATTGTTTTTGTTGGGGTCGGGGACAATCATCCTGACTCCTATGATCAACAGTGGCAGTTCAGGCAATAATTAAATGAGGACCCCTGCTTAGATACCAATTTCCACCAGTACAAACATAATCCTCTGAGGCAACGTTACAAATACGCTTTTTGTTTATTTAAGCTAGAGGGAAAGCTGAAGCCTCGAATATACCTCTTTCTTTCATCTTGTATAAAACAAAACACTTTTATGAACCTAATGTTTCTCTTTAGTTTAAATCTGTATAATGACTGACAATAAAACACTCCTTAAAAGATAACAGTTCACTAGCGCTTCCTTGCTCTCCAACACATATAACATTCTCAGATCTTATGGGAGGCTGTCAGTTGCTCCTATCAAGAGATTTTTTCCTTTTGTTGGTGCTGTTTTATTTTTTACTAGTGTAGTGCCCATAAAAAATGACAGGATCATTTATTTATGGATCAGTACATCTGCCTAGGGTCAGAGCATCAGTGCACTCCAACTAAAATCAAAATGTTGCGCCTTGGCCCGCTGCCTAGTGCAGTGTCTGTGCACTCTATGCAGAAGTTGCAGACAGAAACAAAGAGAAAAGCTCACACCATTTATCACATAGATAGGGGTACAATTTACAATGTAAGTATAATGCTAACCTGGACCTTCACTTTGTGTCCATCAGGTTGACTGGGCAAGATCTTTTCGTTTAACTATGTAAACTACACCTAGCTTAAAATCACACCCATAAGGTGGGTTTTCATCTAATTTGATTAATTTCTGCTAACAGTTTTACTGAGCTGGTATCATTTACAATGGAGGCATACAGCAGAATGTTTCGAGGTATATTCTGATAATCAAGCAAATTTGTTTCATTACAACCAGGGAGACATCAAATATTTTGGGCAAGGGAATGGGATATAAAAGGTTAAGGACCACTGTCGTAGATCTTGCAACCTCTAGTTTACGGCTTTAACCAATAAGTTATATCCTTGGGGACAATTTCAAAATCCAGTTAGTGTTTGGTCCGAAACCTTTCGATGAAGCAGAAAAAGAGGCAAGTCATTCATTACTAATTTGGTGCCAATTCCTTTTTACATACAAATGCCACAGCTGACCAGTAGACGGATCAGCACACGGTGACTGACCAACACCGCAAGTGGGTCCAGTGGCATGGAAAAAGCTGTAGGAGTGGACGTCTTTCATCTATTGCAACCTTTATCGACGTTTGCACTCATTGCGTGATTGAATTATTTGTCTGCTTAGATTGGATTAGCCTTCATCTGGGGCCTTTCCTTGCAACGTGACCTGGCCGAAGAAGAGATGATGATGGAGGCTTGTTGCAAGAGTTTTCTTTCGGCATGGCTTCATTGGAATGCTGCACTGGACAGGACAGGCCAGACACTTGAGTCCAACACTTCAACACTTGGGACAGACAACAACATATATATAAATATATATATATATATATATATATGTGTGTGTGTGTGTGTGTGTATACATATATATATATATATATATATATATATATATATATATATATATATGTACCCTAACATTCATAATTGTATGTAAACAAAGTAGGTATGCAATTATCAATGTGTATATCACATATATATAATCACACATTACATACATATATGTGTCATATATTCATATCATATTCTTACAAAAGTATATGTGTGTTTTACTTATGTATTTTTATATGAGCGTGTGTGTATGCATATGTTTCACTTATGCACTCAAATATATATGTTTTAAATTATGCACCCATGTATGTAAAAATATTATCCATGGAAGTTCATTTATATACATGAACATGTATTCTCACACTTAAACAAAGAGATAGGTGTATCACACCTATTTATAGAATACACTGTGTGTTTGTCTACATCTATTGTCTTTAGCATTTGTCAAGGGAAATAACTATTAAAGGCTGATTATAGGGTAGTGTAGAGTAAATTCATGTTGAATGTAATCAAGAAATGCAGAGCAACATGACGTTTTTGATATTTTTTAAGTAAAATGCAATTGCAAAATGATCTAAATACTTCCGTCATTTGCAGACAACATAGGTAAATTTGTATAGTTATAAATGTGTTAGGTAGTTATATACATTTTAAATTCATGTATGATTAAATCCACAAAATAATCTGAATGTATATGTATATATATATATATATATATATATATACTTCTCATATATATACATGCACACACATATATATATATATATATATATATAGATAGATAGATAGATAGATAGATAGATAGATAGATGGATGGATAGAAATATATATATAGATAGAAATATATATATAAAGATATAAATATATATATCTTTCTATGTATATTTCTCTCTCTCTCTCTCTCTCTCTCTCTCTATATATATATATATATATATATATATGTATATATATATATATATATATATACACACATATAAAAGGAGAAGTTTATAGATCAAAACATATTGATTTGAGTCATGATAAGTATATGATTTACCTGAACTCATGGATGTATCCACGGACATACATATTTAAGCATGTATGCACATAGATCTATGCACACCAATGAGAAAAAAAACATGCTATATTGGCATATGCATATGTATATATAAATAGGCATATTCAACTTAAGTTACCTTCACCCTCTAATAATGCTATCTGAAACATACATAGAAATATACAACTGCTCGTGTACATAAGTATCACACATACATGTACATATCAGGAAAGCCTCAAAGAGTTTGCATCATCTGGAATGTCTCATTTCTAGACACACCTTTCAAGCTTGTATCTCTCATACGCGCATATACCTATGAATTGACACGTGCACAAACAGGTACATACAATAATGACAACTGTAGCATTGGGGCATGCAAACACGTGTTCCAGCCCCTCTCAACGGCCGTACACAATTAGGCTTTTGGCTACAAATGGTGCTTTACAAAGTTACTCAGCTTATAGAATTTCCTTCTCAGGCCACTTTTACCTGATTATTTCCAAGAATCTGCTCTAACTTGGCTGCTCTTTAGAGCCTCTCTTCTCAAATGGGGAGATCTACCTTGACCTGTCCGTTCTCATTTAAATATTCTATTTGGCTCTCAAAGGCACAGCTTTGAGTTGGTGCATTGAACATATCTTGGAAAATTGAGGTCTCATTCCATTCAGTTATTTAAATCCTTTCTCAAGAAGGCAGAACGTGACAAAAGGTCGGTTTTTATGTAGGGTCTACCACAAATGCATGCTTATAATATCTGATGTTCCAAAGAGGTCACCCATCTAAGTACTGATCAGGCTCAACACTGTTTAACCTCTCGAGCAGTGGTGGAGCATTGCACATCTATGGGAGAATTGAGGTCTCATCCTATATAGTTGTTTAACTATCCATAAAGACAGAATGTGGCACATGGTTGGTTTTAGTGTAAGAGGCCTCTATGCATACGTGTGGAAAACAAATGCTTACAGTACCTGATGTTCCAAAGAAATCACCCATCTGAATATAGATCAGTTTCAATGTTGCTTAACTTTGATTATAAAATGAGAACCAGTGCTTTCTGTTTGATTTGACTGCACGTTAGTGTAACTCACTTGACTGAAAGAATGAATTTTAGAAATCGAGAAAAATCTAACATTTGACTGAAATAGTCGTACGAAGTTGACTTTGAAGTTATAAAACTGCCAAATTTGTTGGTCTGTTCTTATTAGATGGCCAAACAGTTTGATGTACTGCTACCAAATTTGGTATGCATACTCACTAGACCCAGGGAACAGTTTCAATAATTATAATGAGATTGATTATCTGTAGAAGAAGAAAAGCTTAGCTTTCTTTGCTCAGCTATCAGAAAAATTTTATGTAGTTACTGTAAACATTAACAGCATCCATACCCAGGATTTGTGTCACTGAAAATGAATAATGACAATGACAATTTTCTTTTTTAGTGTCATTATACCCATCTGCACTCCCAGTCTTGACCTCTTACCCAGCGTAGACAGGTACTTCAGCTACTTTTTGATGAGCTGCCATGATGTCTTTAAAATATTGTTTGTATTCTTCAAATTTGCTCGTATTTTTAGTACTTTTTATTATAATTATTGAATTTGTGTCAATTGATGTTCAACTTGTGGCCTAAATGTCACATCAGTCAGAAATTGTGCTGGCTGTTTTTTCTCTTTCTCTTTTCTTTTTCAATCTCCTTTTCCTCGTTGTCTTCTTCTTTCTACTTCTACTTCTTTGCCCTCTTCTTTCTTCATCTGTATTATTCTTATCCTGTTTACCTTTGCCATCAAGGTTGGAAGAAGTATATGTATTCACTTGTGTCCATCTGTCTGCCTGCTCAATATCTCCAAAAGTTCTCAATGAATTTCAATAACATTTTGTGGAACAGTGGGCTATTGGCTAGGGAAGAGGTGACAAAATTTCAGAGTGAGCCATAATTTTTTTTACACATGGCTGTATATGATCTGATTTTCATTCAGTTTTCAGTGACAATGACAGGTATGCACTTCTCCTTCCTTCATTCAGTCATTAGATTCTTTCTCTCATATCTTTAAAACTGTAAGTTTTTATTTATACACATATTTTTTTAGATAACACCAAGGTTGACACAAGGTTTTATTCATGGAGCACCAAATAAAGAATGAATTCAATATCAATAGACTAGAACAGAGATGGGGGCAGGTAGGCCAGTTGACATGGGTCTATGATATTGAGGAGGCCTTATCCCCTTGGTAAAGGCAAATGCTATAGTATTTTCCATCTTTTCACAATACTATACTTTATCATCTTACATACATTTTGAATAAAATTGCTTACTATTACATTCTCTATAAATCTGGTTTTTTTTCTCTTCTGTTATTTTTAAGTACATTATATACACTACATTTATATGTATACACCTCTACATAAATCATATGTATTTTGCACTGATAACATAAATACTTAATGAGCAGTTTAAGATAAGACCCACATTTCACATCTGGTACGGGTCTATTACCAGCTTTGCATGGGCCTTACTGTCAATAGTATTTGAAACTTTCACTCTATTCTGCATTATAACAGCTGCTCAAAGTTATGTATCTGGGTACATTATCAAATGCGTGTATGAGTATATTCAAGTTTGTTTGTGCAAATATATAAGCATATGTGTACGTGAATATTTTTGTATTTGAGATAATTTGAGTGTTTTTTACACAATGTATTCAGAAATGTATATTTTTATGTAAATGAGTAGTTTGTGTGTAGGTATGCAAAATGGAGAAAAAAATTTGCATGTGGTTTTCTCTGTACATTTTATAGTTGTGCGATTTTGTGTCCAAATTTCTCTTCATGAGTATGTTTGTGTATGGCTGTGTGTGCTTATGTTCAGATGTGGCATAGGCATAACAAATCTCACTGAATATTGGAGGGGACTCTTCAAGGAGCCAAGCCCCCTAGGTCCCTAAATCCTTACCTATATTCCTGGATGTTTAAGTAGATATGAATGAACAACTGTTCTTCATATTAGATTTCAAAACTACAACTGCACTAATTTTTTTATGAGCTACTTGGATAACTGTAAATTCCCCAAAGGTAGTATTTTGAAGGAATCTAAGGTGCCATTGCCCTTAGTAGGCTATCTTTTCATTGATATTACATAGCTGGATACTTTTTGGACATACTGTGTATGCTCAACTGTTCATGTATGCTAATTATAAATCCATTGATGTATGTGAATAAGTTTATACAGCTATGCATTGACCTGCGTCCAAATCACATTCTTGTAGTATGGATGCAACTAAATATGGGCGTGATACATATATATTTACCTAAAACTCCATATTGTACAAAAGACTTCCTTGTCATTCTGGAGAGAAAGGAACAAATTTCGTCCATTATGTTCCTTTCACCAAGTCATTTGCTCAACCAAGCAAGGTTTTTGATCTTTTTATCTTCTCCTTCTCGCCTTTCCTGTCTGGAGAGCTGGAAACCAACCTGAATTACACACTGTATTCTCTTTAATAAGCTAACAATGACATGACACAAACTTTTATCATCTAAATTGAGTTATATATATATATATATATATATATATATATATATATATATATATATATATATATATATATATAGTAGAATGTGGATTCACTGCACAAACTAGCTCATGTTTCTGCCCTGTACGGGCCTCATCCAGCTCTACTCAAAAACAACTTAACTTCAATAGTAAAAAGTTGTATGTATTGAGCACTCTATGAAATAAATCCATTACTTTTCAGAAGTGGCTTTATATCATTTATATATTATTATATTATGTTATACTGCCAGCCTGATCTGTACCACATGTACTATGCATATATATATATATATATATATATATATATATGTATATACATTTGTGAAAGATGGAAATTTCCATCATTTGCAGTTGATCCACAGAACTGCAACAAATGAAATTCCTGTCAGCCGCAATTAATGGAATATAATTTCTCGTGTGGACGTAACTGTGATCGGACGTTAGTCGGTCAGATGTAAGTTGACGTATAACTGTATATCCGGGGTAAGGTACGTGTTTACATGCATGTCAATGTGCATGTTTGTTGAAGAAAGGCCATGAACATAATGGCTACTGGGATATGTTGTCGGGCTTTTAAGTGTCAATACAAACAGTCGTCGGAAAATTAAGTGAAGGCTGCACAAAAGAGAAGAAAAGAGACAAAAAGAAAAAGAAGAAACTATAAACTGGGCGAACAAGTGTTGTGTCCACTTGAGAAACAAAGAAAAACCGCTGTTATGATTGTTTCCATCTGCTTAGCACCCAAGCAAAATAATAACAAGATTTTTTCTAATAAAGGTAACAAAATAACTGTTCAATTCTAAAAGCTGCTTAGTATATGGGATACTTACCTGGCCAGTATACATCCTGGTTTCTCTAAGGCGTTATCTGTATCAGTTTTGGGGACCAGGGAGATTTTTTTAACTGCATGCACATACGCAAAATAATAACAAGACTTTTTTAACAAAGGTAACAAAATAACTGTTCAAGTCTAAAAGCTACTTAGTAAATGGGATACTTACTTAGGCAATATTCATCCTGTTGTCTCTAAGGCGTTGTCTCTATCAGTTTTGGGGACCAGGGAGATTTTTAGAACTGCCTGTACATATGCATGCGGGACCCTTCACACAACCTGACTTTGTGTCATATTTGTCATCGTGAGAAAGTTGATGAAAAAACACCTGCTCCAGGATTTGTCCTGTGACCTCAAAAAAATAAAGTATGCTCCATCTTGGAGGATAACTTTCCCCGGGAAACCTCCCAATAGTACTCAAATGGGAGAGTCTGGCTCAATTTGATGCTTTCGTGTCAATGTTTGCAGGGACTGGGCGGTTTTTATTATTTCCTACTTGTACCCATGTGGACCCCTACTTTAAAATCAACGGTCACATTCTGTCCTCTTGGGAAGGCAGGTAAATATCTAATAGATAGGAAACAAAGGATCCATTCAGTACCAATTTGAGCTGGATTAATTGGTAGTTACTAGTATATACTACATGTATAATGTAAATATAGAAGAAGAATTCTCCACTTAAGCCAAATCTTATAGAAGTTCATACAAAGTTGTGCTCTGAATTTAAACACTGTTACATCCATAACAAGTATAATACAAATGTTCAGAGCACAACTTTGTATGAACCTCTGCAAGATTCGCCTCCCCCGATGACAAATTTGATACAAAGTCGAGTTTTGTGTGAGGTCTCGTATGCATATATGTGGGCAGTTCTAAAAATCTTCCCAGTCCCCATAACTAATGTTTTGTGGACATTAAAGTAGGATTGACTTGTTCACAGAATGATTCTAGAGAAAGTTCGCCTCAGGGTCCTGGGATAAATCTAAGTCAATGTTTCTTTTTAGAAGTTCATACAAAATTGTATTTTGAATTTAAACACTGTTACATCCATCTATATATAATGAGCATACAGGCAAATTTCTTCTCTGTTTGTCTGTTGCTCATACATCTCATTCATTAATTCACCTTCATTTATGATATAACAAATAAGTCACTGATTACATCATAGAAACTCATAAGACTATGTCTGATCATCACACATTGAGCTGAGACTTTTAAAAAAATACTTAAAATAGGATACTTGGATTATTCAAAAAAAATTACCTATAAAATAGCTTTGGACTCCCTAGTTTCAATCCATACATAAATAACCCGGTCATATTATAGAGGTATATTCTTGTATCTTGCATCTCTCTCTCTATAAAATAATTCTATCAAAAAAATTTGATAAAAAAGTAGGGCAGTTGTAGTTTTGAAATTCAATTTTTTTATTAATTGAAAAGTGCTCAATATATTGATAATATAATATAGAACAACAATTATTAAAGATTGGGGAGAGAAAACACCTGACCACAAAAGTGGTGGATTATTCTGAATAATCTACCACTATGGATGAACCAGGAAACACATGTTGGGTGTTTTCTCTCCCAAATCTTCAGCATATATATATATATATATATATATATATATATATATATATATATATATATATATATATATATATATATATATATGAATTATACATTGCATTATATAATACAGAAAATTATTTGAAATGATATCCTGTCATTACAAAGTTAATGTATCACTGAATTTAAACAGTGTAGATAGAATAAACAATTAGAGAAAATGGAGCTACTGCAGGGATTGAAACTGCCACTAATAGGATAGCCACTTCAACATAGCTAGGCTCTTACCATTGAGCTAAACAGTTGCCGGTATTGCAAAGAACCAAATAACTGCTTTCAACCCAAAGTCTCATCTTGTTTATTCTTGGTCTATTTAACAGAATTCTATCAGATCACACAGATCCATTTCTTAATGCATATATATATATATATATATATATATATATATATATATATATATGTATATATATATGTATATATATATATATAATCAAAATATCTCCCAATTGACTTAGAGATCCCATACATAGAAGTGAGCAACTTTTGGTCCACTGATTTGAGCTCCTGACATCCACAAAGGCTTCAGGTCACAAATTGAATAATTTATTTCAAGTTATAATTAAAAGGAAAAAACAGTTATCATGGAGCACATTTCTATGGTCAATATTAGACAATAAGTCAAGCATGACTAACTATGAAAGATTAGAAGTACAACTATAAGTGACATGAAAGCAGTAGATGATAGAAACATGATTATGATGAATCGGAAGATACTGATAGCAAAAACAACAATGATGATGTCAATGATATAGAGCAATAATGATTAGAATAATAAGATATAAATCTAATAGTCAAGAATTATGATGCTGATGATAATAGATCGCTAATTGATCCTTGGTCATTGTTCAAGAACCTCCAAGCTTCCTCAGAGCCTCAAATCACATTAAGCAAAATCTTTGCCCATTTTCCAACGCAAGCACTTGTTCTATTCTCAAAGATTTGATTTGATTCAATTAGAAAGCAGAAGTGTTTAGGAAATGGAATTAGTGCCTCAAAGATGTTGAACGTTGTGTTCACATTTGGAATCTGGAGTGGCAGGCCTGTCATTCCAGTACGAATCTTAGGATTGACTTTGCTTTGGAAAGATATCATTTATGAAGATTACAGTCTTTTGTTTTCCAAGCAGCCTAGCATATACACTAGGGTGGCTCTACTTAGTACAATGGTCTACAGGCTGTGATAGCTACGATTGAATAGAGAGAAATATCATTGTGTGATAGCTCTCTTGCTAGGACAGAAATTCTCAAACCGTGGGCTGTGGCATAATAGTGGACTGCAAATTTTTTCCAAAAATGAGAACACGCATTTCGATCCTTGGACATATCCTGTATGTACAGTATGATATCTGTCCTGTATCAGTCCGAGAGTTGCCAATCTCATGTTTATATCATTAGATTTTATGAGATCTCAACTTTTTTGACAGTTGGAAGGAAAAAGGTGTTATAACTATATATATTAGTACACATATATATATTCTCTCTCTGTCTTTCCCCCTCTCTCACTCTCTCTCTCTCTCTCTCTTTCTCCTTATATATATATATATATATATATATATATATATATATACATAAATAAATATATGTACATTCTAGCCCTTCACTGCCTTTCTTATCTAAGACAAACCAAACACTGACAGAGACAGGAAACATACAATCCCTGACCCCGCCTCTCACAGACCTATCTCATTTCAAACTAAATGTTACCTTCATTCACACAGATACAAACATCTCCCCTCCCACTCCTGCTAAATACCCAAACATAGAAACATATACATTCCCTTCTTCAGCATCGAACATGTAAATAGCAAATTTTTCTTAGTGATCTGCCACAAATATTTTCTCTCTGAAAAAGATGGCTGGCCCCTATCAAAATCCATTTTGAGGTGTGACACCTATCTTTTAAGTTTTTTCTCTTCACCTTCCAGTTGTTATTTTCATCTACATATATATATATATATATATATATATGTATATTAATAATCAATAATTGTGTCATCCACAGACAGTTGTTTTGTTGTACTATAACTCTTCAATGTGGCTATAGACTATCCATTATCCCATCCAGTACCATGAGGTAGGATCAAAACCTTCGTTTCAGACCCTTGCCCTAGGCAGAACTGGATGGTCAGTGGGACTAAATTAAGCGATATGTTTATTTACACATAATTCCCTATCTACCAAATTGCTCCATTCCAGGATTTGAAGAAGTTCCATACCCTAATTATGACCTAATACATACCAATTCCTGAAAAAGACCATAAGAATAGATAATAAAGCCTTAGAAGGAGGTCAAATTATAAAGCTACAAATGAACAACAGAAATAAAATAAGTCTGCATAACGATTGGCTCGTAAGCATTTAGTATAAATAGAGATATTCTGAAGAGAAAACTACCAATATGCTTAAAACGTGACGTATAAAATCAGTGCATAATACCAGCTATGACGTATGGGAATGAAACCTAGCAACTTATAAAACCACTTGAAAACTAACTCTAAAATAGCACAGAGCAATATTAGGAATAACTCTTGGCGATAGAAAAAGACCAACATGGATCTGGATGGAGACCAGGGTGAAGGATATTGTACAAGTAAATAAGCAACAATAATGGTAATGGGCTGGGTGGGCACATAGCAAGACAAGAGATGGAGCAAAAGGCCAACCAATTGGTATCAGTGGGACAGTAAACAAAGTCAGAAGTGTTAGGACAAGATAGAGGGATGAAATAGAAAAGTTTGCCAGTAATACATGGAAAACATTAGCACCATCATGCTCGTCATGGAAGGAGATGAGAAAGGCCTACATCCAACAGTGGACTTACAATGAATGAAGATAATGATATTCATATTTTAATGGCGTAAAGAATTGGTGTGCCATGAAAGTCAGACATACTTCTTAGAGTGTGCCATATTACAATAAAGTTTTAGAATCACTGGGTTAGGGTATTTGACCAATGCTTATAAGATCTTTGATTTATGAAACAGACAAATATCACTTCAGTGTTTATAATAGTTGAGGTTTTGGTCAAACACACCCCACAAATATCACTCAGTGGCAGGCATCCATTCGCCTTCCCACAAGGTTGGAATGTGATCCCACATTGAGTTTAACATTGGGACCTGCATGCGTACTTGTGGGCAAGATAAAAAATTTTCCAGTCTCCACAAACATTGTCATCAAAGCATCAAGATGATTCAGCAACCCTCCAATTTTAGTACATTGGGTTGGTGCTACCTCAGGACAACTAATGACTCCATGACTGGGTATTGTATACTTTTTTCAAGGCTACAGGATAAATCCTAGCCACTGTGTGGTAACTCAGTTTTTGAGAAGCTAGATTTAAGATTGTTAAATATCTGTTTATCACTGTATGGTAGTGCAGTGGCTATAGTTATGGATTGATCAGAAGATTATGGTTCACAGCACGTAGCACTGAGTGGTAGCTGAATTATTCAAGAGACAGACAACCATCACTGTGTGGTACATAAATGGTCAAATCACTGAACTGTTGGCTATAAACTGCTGTCATCAAATTGACAAATATCAAGTACTGGGCTGGAGACTGGAAAGTCTTTTGTTTCTAGTGAATGATTTGCCCCAACCTTAACCTTTCGTAAAGGGAAATCTCTAGCTTTAAATTTTCTTTGTGGTTCTAATCAACAAATAGATAATTCTGCTGCTACATCTAGGGGCCATACTTAAAACAGTGCAAACAGGGCCCAACAATTTTGGGGACGCTCCAAAAAATATCTTGAAAAAGGTTTCGCTTTTAGTGACATTTATCACGTTTGCATCTGGAAAAGCAAGGTGAGTCCATATTGGATGGAATCATTTTGTTATAAACTTGTTTCAATTAGAAACCCTCAACACTGTCAACAAAGGTTTCTTCAAAGGTGGGAATTACTAATACAAACACTAAACTGATAAACTGCTGAAAATTTAGTGGGAGCAAAGATAACTAATAGCCAATAACTTTTATGACATTAATTTGGCTTCATTTCTTTTCATTCTCTAAAACCCTTGAAAACAGACCTAGAGAGCTGGAATTTTAATCTGTTGTAGCTTAGACATAGAGCTTTAAATAAATTGTTTGGAAACTGATATCTGATTATTTATGCACATCTTGATCACCATCTGATATTGGTATGCTATACCTTTTGGAAAGCTGCATTCAAGCTTGTTTTTTTCTTTAAATTTGGACTTTTTAGTGATCCGACTAAAGTGAGAAACGTTACATATTCATTGATTGCTTCTTTTTCCAATTTTTCAGTTGATCAGCCGAAACACAGCAAAGATGTTGGTTATATGATGGTTTCTATTGAGTGGCTAACCAGACCTGTTTGTTCAATATTTGGAATAGAGATAGATTATTGATCGATAAAGAACTTTGATGTTAAAATAAACATCGTAGTCCTATGACTATTTCATTTTTGTTTTGATTTGTTTGAAAATAATAAGTAAAAACAAGCTTGGCTGTGCTAAGGTCGAACTCCTTTTCTTCATCAAAATCTAAAAGGTAAACAAAATAGAATTCTTTCTTCATACAACATTATTCCAAAACTATGTGTCCCATTTCGACTCCTTTATTAGTTTTTCCTGAAAATGGAATTTGTAAACATTAGAAGAGCAAGTCACCCTGAGTTGGGCTTAGAAGTGGGAGGGAATTTTCATCAGTTTTTGCGTACATCACTGTGTCACTGTTATTCATGCATGATGTCACTTGTTTTTCTTCTGGTCATTGTTATCCCTCATTGTTACATACAGAAATAAAGTCAAAACTCAATAGTAAGAGTTTGATAAAAGAAAGAAAGCACCTAGTCAACCTCATGGTTAATCCACCACTAGCATTGAAAGCAAGAAAGAAAGGCAAAGCCTACCCAGTCAAATGGTTAATCTGCCACTGAACTCAAAAGTAAGGAAAAAAGAAGAAAAAATGTTTTGCTTCCTGTTGGATTCAAACCCTAAATTTACTGATTAGTAGCTGAATGCCCCCAGCCATTCAGTCACAGAAACATTACCGAAATTTGAAATTTATTAGTTCTTATGGATGAAATTGTCATGCTTTTATATTGTGTAATGGTTCTATCATTATATTAACTATTTTAATGACATTCTTAGTTGTAAGGTAGTTTTCACTGAAAAGAAAAATAGATAAAATACATGTACTTGTTATAATATAAAAATAATATTTTTTATTACAGAAATTCAATGCTTATAACAAAAAATTTACAGAGAAATCAGAAACACAAGTTAGCATGACATGACAGCAGGGAATCACTCCTTCTTTTCCACTCTCCCTGTTATTCATGTTTTAAATTCATCATCATTATCTGCCTTTTAGCATCTGTTGTTGGACATGGACTTTCCCCAAGATTCGCTAGACCTCTCTTTCATGGGCATCATGGTGCCAGTACTTTCTGAATACATCTAGATCATCATGCCATCTAATTTTCTGTCAGCCACAATTTTGCGTATGATCTTTGGGGATTCCTGTCATGAGTTGTAATGTCCAGCGGTTGTCAGACATTCTTACAACATCTCCAGCCTACTTCCATTTAAGTTTTCTGACTGTTTCTATGATTTGTCAGACTCCTGTCTTTTCTCTGATATACTGTGCTGTCTTAAACATATTTTTCTGCTTTTTTCAAAAAAGTTCTTAATTTATTTTTATATAGATGAAGTATTATAAGCCATTATTAGTAACTTTTGACTACCATTTACCTTCATCTTGATTTTTAGTTTGTTTTCATCACAATATTTCCAATCCACACTGTTCACTCACTGCTGTAGATTAACACCCTTAGTTGAGTCATGATAGAAAAATGGCCAAAATTTAAAATGTACGTAAATAATATTCAAAAAGTAATAGCAATGGTATATAAAGTTTTCCAAAAATGGTTTTGAAATAAAATTTTCAATCTTCAATAATAAAAACTTCTGGTCTAAAACTAAAAACAATGTTTTTTAGATGCGTTCACACACCTGTATTGGACGCTTTCTGGTCAGTTTCTCTGTTGGTCAGTCCCACTTATATTAAACAACAGAAATAGATACAAAGAAAGAGGTGTAATGTCATTGAAGGTGTGACATCATGAAGTTATGATGTAATAATCGAAGGTACAAGTTCAGCATTTTGTATTTAGTAAAGACCATTCTTGATTTTTATTGAAAACAATTTCAGAATATTTCAATATTGCAATATCTTACAATTCCTCTTCTTCCTCCTCCTTCTACTACAATCACCGATGGTGAATGCATTGTTGAACTTATGGCTCCTGTTTCTATCGATAAAAGATGGCGGATTCTAACAAATTGCATTCTAATGTTTAATCATTACTCCAAATCTCACCTAATTTATTCAGCAATCATTATTAACACAAACTAGTTATTCCCATGGAAAAAATTTACAGATGAATTACCTCTTCCAATCAAGTTGGTGAGGTATACGTATATGGTCGTGTCTTCTCATCTGTCTTACAACATGTCCATATGTCAGTCCACAAGATATCTTCGAGAGTACCCAATGAATTAGGAGATATTTTTCCATTCTTTTCCATACATATATGTATATGCTCATGACTGACTACACTATAGCTCCAAAAGTTTTCAGTGAATTTTAATGGAATTTTGTGTAAGGGTGGGCAAATCCATGCAAGATGATCTCCCCTGCATTGTAATTATATGCCCACACCATATGATAAGCCAAAAGTTGATGTCTGTCCAGATGATATCTCCAAAAGTTCACAATGAATTTCAATGACATTTTGTGGAAGAGCAATGGACTTTGGAAGAAATGCTTGCATTTTGGGGTGGATCCATGTCCAATTAATTCCCCCAAAAATGGTGTTGGTAGAGACATGCACTCTCTGAGTGCTTTCTTGTTGAATTTCTATTTTTTTAGAAAAGAAAACTACTGAATTTGTGTCAATCATTTCAAGAGGTTGGTAGGAGATATGTCCATCAGCAAAATTGCTACATGCAAAGTGGAAGTGTTCATTGTTTCATACAGAAAAACAGAAAAAAAGGTCACACCGCCAATTATACAGGTAGATCATTGCCAAATAAATCTAAGTCAACATTGCTTTCGTCTGTTATCTACACATTCAGACAGAAAATAAGTCAACAACTCCTTTTGTCTCTTGGACCAATTCATCGATTGCAACATTTTTCATTAATCAAAACCTGTCTCATTTGTATGAGAGGAGGCAATACACTCGTGTGTTTAGACCATCTCTAACAAAATCTAGATTACACTATCAAATGTTGTAACCCTAACCAATATCCAAATATAAACCAACAATTTTCCCCACCCTCACTACCTGCCCTGGCTCCTATCCTCTCCCCATTCACTCGTCAACAAATGAGAGAAATGTTTTGAAAGCTAATTTGGGGTATTGATCTGCTTGTAAAGTATTGATTGGCTGTATCGATTTACCTTGCTCCGTGTCAGTGTCTATATATATATATATATATATATATATATATATATATATATATACACACACACACACATATATATATATATATATATATATATATGCACGTGTGTGTGCATATCTTATGGAAAGTATTATTTGGGACTAAGTTGTTGTATGTCTTTCTCCCATGGAAAGCAAATGAACACCTTGCTATTGGAAGGAGGTTTACAAGGTCAATGTTCGACTGATGTCATTTAACAGTAAGGCCAATTTTTTTCTAGTATAGACTTTTAACTGTCTTTGTATTTTTATCAATATTTACTAAACAGTACAACCATGCCACACAAGCACACAGTACAACCATACAGGGATACAGAAATAGAAAATCTAAATAAAGAATTTTGTAATGCAAGGGTAGATCTAGGATTTTGAGCAAAGAGCGTCCATTTTATTTTATTTTATTTCACTTCATCTGTCCAATTAGAAAATGGATATAATACATTTATTTTCTAAAGTTTATAATTACTGGATATTGTTTGGATTTTTTATTTATAAAATTTCTCTAAATATAGATGAATTTTTTAAATTGTGCTATATATATATATATATATATATATATATATATATATATATTTATATATATTATACTTTTTTTTCTTTTATCCTCTGATTGAAATTTATTTGCCAGTATTTAAAATTACTCTTTTGGACTCCAACATAAAAAATATTTTGAAAGGATGCTAAAGAAGAGAAGAGTGAAGTCACTGTAATTCCAATATAAAGTTAACATAGGCATGTGTTTGTTTTTTGAGTTCACATACTTTATCTTTTTTTTAATTATCTTTTTCAGAATGCTTCAATAAACTGTAATAAATATCTATTTTTTTGATAGCACTCATTTAGCTGCAGTTCTGCAAAAGATATGAGTTATGTTGAAGTCCAAAAAAGGAATTCTGATGCTTATACCTTGGTGTGGGCATACGATTGGAACGTTTCCAGACATTTTGATTATTTAGAGACCTGGTGGCATAGCATTGATGTTACTTGGAAACCAATCAGAGATGACCTTATTGTGCATGCATGAACAAACACTCTTCTGTGGGGTTACGTAGTCGGCAGTGAGATGCCATTGAGTGAACTTGTTCACTATGTGACTGCTGCATTCACAATGAATGATTGAATCTTTTTTTATATCTTGTCTTTTTTTTTTACAAAACACTCCATTCTATTAGCCCCCTCCCTCCACGGTCCAGATTTGGTTCTCTGTGACCTTTGGCTTTTACCAGAGAGATTTCAGACTGTGGATGAGATTAAAGATGAAGTGATGATGCAGCTGAAAAAAGAGGAATTAGCAGACTATGGGATAAGAGCATAAAGTCCCAAGGGGAATATTTTGAAGAGGACTAAAGTTCCACTGCCTTAAGTAGGCTATTTTAATGTAAGATGGCTGGATACTTTTTGGACAGACCTTGCAGGTATAGTTGTGTACATGCAGAGATACCTACATTATAAGCAGAAATTTGTTCCCTCATATATTTTATTCCCAGACACACATATATATATGTGTGTTTATACATTGAGAATATGTATTTTATGTATACATGCACAAATATATATGTATATATATATATATTTCTATGTATTGTCATAGAAGCATGCATATCTATGTATGTGTGTATTCTTATATATGTGTATATATTCATATATGTATCGTATGTTTAGGTAAGTCTGGTGAAGCAAGATGTGTGTATATACAGTGAGAATTCATATTTTATGTATGTATGCATAAATTTTTATGGACATACTTATTTATATATATTTATATATGCTGTCATAGAAATGTATATATATATATATGTATACATGTTTATATGTGTATGTGTGAGTATATTTTTATATATGTGTGTAAAGTCATATATCTATTGTGTGTTTGCATAAGTGTGGTAAAGCAAAAAGATTTAAAAAATGCCTAACAATAATCTGATAATAATGTAAGTATGTCTTCAACCAAACTCAATTTAAGAAAAACTATAAAAAGCCCGAAGTCTTCAAATCCTGATTGGCAAATGGAGTTATCCTGATTTAACCACTTCTTGAATCATTCCACAAATGGTGCCTTAATCTGTAAAAAGCTTTCACTCGCAGCTTCCACAGTTCCACAAAATAGATTCAAGTTATAAATCCTACCATTTATTAGATTAGTTATGGACTCACTTGTTAACAGAATACATTTTTTAGTGGAGATTAGATTTTTTTTTTAATAATGCCAGAAAATATTTCAGAATGATAAAATAATGCCAGAAATATTTCAGAATAATAAAATACCTTTTACAGTCATATTTTTTACCTACTTGCACCTCTTCTTTTATTTTTTGCCCGACATCTTCTTTTCAATTTTTTTTCCTTTTCTCCTTGTCCCCTGAAATTCCCATCGGAGCAATCCTAATTCAGAACTAAAAAAGCACTCAGAGTGTGCATACCCCTGCCAATGCCACTGTCACTGAAAACTGAACTAAAATCAGTTCATATATAACACGATGCAGGGGAGGTAAGGGTAAAGAATTTCCAGGATCCATCCCCAAAAATTTGCTCAAATCTTTCTCAGCTCAGTTGAAATTCAAAAAGAACTTTTGGAAACATTGTGTGGACAAACATGAGTGAAGATATAAATGCATGAGAAAATATCTCTAATTAAAAAAAAAAAAAAAAAGGAAAAAATTGCTGGAGTTGGCCCTGGCTGAAAATTTAATCAATTCTTTCTTCGCGCATCGTTCCATAAAATATCATATAAATTCATTGAGCACTTTTAGAGATAATTGGTGGACATATTGCTAAGATACAGGTGAGGCCAGAGTGAAAAAAATTCCTGGATCCTCCCTAAATTTATCCAATCTTTCATCAATCCATGGCTCAAATTTCAACAAAATGTCATTGAGATTTACTTGAAAGTTTTCTAGATATTGTGTGGACAAATAAACTGAAAGACAAACAGACATGAGCAAATTCATATACCTTTTCATTGGTATTTGTAAAATAATTCTAAGTATAGTAAAAGGAAAGCTGCGGGTGAATGTAATTCGACTGCAGACACGTCCCAGTTTCTTTACTGGTTTTCAGAATGAATTATAGTTGATATTCTATTTGAATTGCAACAATACACCCAGGATTTAGTCAGCCCAAGAGTCACACACACAATACTTATGAGTTGATTATAGCCTTCTCAGAATTGTAGTCTTATGTTGAAAGATGATCACAGGAGATGAGTATGTACACCTGGGTAGCTCGAAGATATATTCTCAGTTGGAGGTCTAAGCTCAACCCCATCCACACCTGCTTTGTCTTTTAAAACAATGTTGATTCATTTTGTGACGGAAAGTCATCAAAGTTAATTAACTGCTTGATCATAGAATCAGTACTTTAGGTTTAAATGATTCAATCTGTTGAAATTACTGAAACCTAAAACAAAATTTTTAAGGGCAGGTTTAATTGCAAACAACTGAGGAATAGAAGCAGGTGTGGCCCAGGAGGGGTCCAGATATCCCCCCCTTGCTCCAGCTCAGACAGAGCACGATTGAAAATTCTTTTAAATATCCAGATGAAGGAATTTTACAAAAAGAAAAAAAAAAATTTTTTTTCAAAATCATCCCAAGTAATCATGAATTTACCTTGAAAACAAGAAAAAAAATCATTAAATCCACTATCTAATTAGACAGATGTAGTGAGAGAAAGAATGGATACCTTCAACCCCACTAAAAATCCTGGATTCACCCCCGGGAAGAAGTACATGAACTTTGCTTCTGTTATCTCGGTTTATCAATATTAGTGAACCAAATAAAGAGGCAATAAAGTAGTGACTAACTGTCTGATCAACTGATCTCTCAGCTTACTAGCAATGGAAACTTTTCCCTTTAAATGAGGCTTTAGTCCAAAAAAGTATGATTTCTTACTGTGCAGTTTATTCTCTCATCCATCATGTAAAGTGTTATTAGAAACCATCAAGCAAAACTGTCAACATGAGTTTCTTCAGTTTTTGAGCTGGTCTGGCTGGCTGGCTATGCATGTATGGCATGTGCAATCCACATCAATAGAGCTGAAGAAACAAAAATTTAAACATTTACTCCTTATATCTAGAAAAAAATATTTTTCTCTTTTCAAATATCCTCCTACATAGGTTTTTAGTAAATATATTTTTTGCAATATATATTTGTGTCTGCCAGTATTCACACTTTTTTTTTTTTTAAATTTGGGCTTTTTTAGTGACCACCACCCAACAAAAGGTTGGAGAAGTAACTTATTCATTGATCACCCCTTTTTCCCAATTTTTTGATTGATCACTCCCAATTCACCATGCTATAAAAAGACTTGGTCACTAGACGGTTTCTTTTGAGTGACTAACAAGGCATGTAGATCTTTGGGTTTTTTTTATTTGGTTTCAGTTTATTTAAAACTGGTCTGCACATACTCAATTTCAATATGGCTGAAAAATAGTTTTCTCCCAACATCAGTGCCAATTATTTAGACTCTTCACCATGCTATTGTTTATCCTTCACAAGGGCCCTCAAATTTCAGATAATTTTACAAATATTTTTGTTTTGACTTAATTGAAAATAATAGCTAAAAACAAAAATATAAGGGCACCCAGGAAATGTTATGCATTGGGCCCCAACAATGTTGGATTCAGTCCTGAGAGTTAGGCTAATGCTGTACACTACTCTTTCATAATCCAATATGTGAAAAACAAAAATAAGTGAGAACATTTAAATGTTAATGACTTCATCCAATTGGCAGTGGGTATTTGGTTTGGATTAATTGATTATAAACTAGAAAGCAACACCCTTGCATAGTCAACTATTGACTTCAGTTCCATTTACTCAGTTCTTGTAAGGGAATGGGCAGAAACATTGAGTTTCATTGCTATGGAAATATCTGTCTCTTACATAAATGAATCATCATAGCCTGTTTGTGTACCAGAGCTAATAATCTGAATTTATCTGAAAATATGGAGTTTTTAACTAAAATTATCTAAAAATAGATTTTTTTTTCTGAAAATTACCAGCACAAGATTTGGACATTGCTGGTTCAAAATGATCATAGAGACTTCAAAAAGTGCTTCGAAAATCCGTTTTTTAGATTGTGTCTAGTAGTGTACTCATACAAATTTTAAATGTCGTAGCCCCAAAAATGTGACAAGAAGCACCAAGTGACACGCACTGATAAGCAAAGAGAGAAGAATCATTAGAAGACAGTTTTTTTTTATTTGCTGATATTGATAAGAAAGCGGATGTTTTCAATCTTTCAGATATATCTCCAACTCATTATTTACTTCTGCCAACAGGGTTGGAAGGGCTATAGGTATTCACTTGTATCTCTTGTCCATCTGTCTGTATGTCTACACAATACCTTCCAAATTTCTCAAAGCATTTCAATGGCATTTTTGTAGAAGGCTGGGCCATTTGCTAAATAAGAGTTGATTAAATTTTGGTATCGATCCAGAAATTTTTTACATTTTTTCCTCAGTGCCTGCATCGTAGCTTTGTGTCCATCCAATATCTCCAAAAGTTCTCAATGAATTTCAATGAAATCTTCTGGAAGAATAGGCCATGAGGTAAGGAACAGTCATTTGAATTCAAGGGCAGATCCAGGATTTCTTTACACTATCGTCCATGCATCGTAGCTGTACGTGTACTAATTTCCATTTAGTTTTTAATGACAATGGCATTGGCAAAGATATGCTCCCTCCGATTGCTGTCTATTCAAGAGTGTGAACACATCTTCAATCAGTAGGACAGCAAGAAAAAAATCCTTTCTAAGCAGGGATTTTGAAAAATCTTGAATAAAACATGCTTCAGGTTATAAAGATAAGCTGAAAGGAAGAGAACTGCTTCAACTTGATTTCTATCCATAATGAAGACAGGTCTGGTTCGTCACTCATTAGAAACCGTTGGGGCGAATTAATCAAAACATTTGAGTAAAGGGGGATCAATGAATGAATTACTTCCGACACCTTTTGTTGGGCAGTGATTACTCAAAAAGTGCAAATTTTCATAAGAAAACAAGTGTGAAGACTGCCACATACAAATTAAGGAACTAATTTAGCAAAAATTTTCATGTAAATTGAACCCCCCATTGAAAACTTATATTTGGGTGGTGGTGAATAGAAGAAAAAAACAAAAAATATTTCTTTTCCATCCCTAAAGCTTCAAATGTTTTTAGTTTCTTTTTAACCCCCCCCCCCCCCCCCCCCGCAAAAAAAAACAATAAATAAAATACGCCAACAAAAAAACATAGGTTTTCAGTGGGGGGGTTCAATTTGCTGAAATAGCCAGTCAGCCAGACAGTCCAGCTTAAAGACTGCAGAAACCAAAGTTGATATTGACAGTTCTGGTTGACACTCATCTGATATTTCAAAATCTGGAAAATTATGTGATCCAAGATTTTTCTGCACTGAAAATGGTGAATAACTGACACTCAACCTCTGTCAATATTGGGACTTGAATACATTGCACACAATACCCCGCCTTTTCGTAAGCGTTTCACAATATAAGTAAATGAACATTTCACATGAAAACAGAATCATGATCAACTTTGTATTCTTGATGTCCCCACATATTTCTTTTAAACGCTTTTTTAGTTGGTCTATTGGTCACAATTTTTTTTTTTTAAATCAGAAATAGCAAGGACGGAAGGAAGAGGTGTGACATCATCAAAAGAAAAATTATTCTGATCAATCTTTTTTTTTCAACTGCTGATGGCCATTTAGGCTTTTTATTGAAAATGATACTTGCCTAATATTTCTCATAACGATATTTTACAAGTATGAAATCAATCTACTCAAAAAGTACTACTTGTTTCTCTTCTTCCTCCTCCTCTATCTGCTTCTACTACCATGGATAGTGGACTCATCATTGAACTTATGGTTCTTATTTTCATTTATAGAAGATAGCTGTGTAATAATTGCCAATAAATGTCACTTAGGTCATCAGTCTGTGTCTCTGTCATGTGAACTATAACAGACTGTTTTCAAATAGAACATGTCCATGTTTCACCTACATATATTCAGGAAAGAAAACAAGTCTGATTAATTACTTAATAGAAACCATCATGTGACCAATGTATTTTGGCAGCATGCTGTGCTGGTGGTGCTCAATTAAAATATTCAAAAAAGAGGCGATCGATGAATATGTTACTTCTTTTGCCTTGGGTGATAGGCAATGATCACTAAAAAAGTCAAATTAACTCATCCTCTTCTTTTATCTGATACCGGAACTAAAAGATCAGCTACCCTTTTCTCTTCTATTTTCCATCTGATTTCTTCTGTTTCTCACGTCACTAAACTAACTGTCTATTCTTCTTACTTCCGCAATCATGCTTTATCTTGTCAATCATCATCATTATCATCATCATCAGTCTTTTAACATCCGTTGTTGGACATAGACCTTCCCCAGGATTCGCCACACATCTCTATCATGGGCATCGTGGAGCCAGTACTTTCTGAACTTGTTTAGCTCGTCTCTCCATCTAATATCCTGCCGGCATTGGTTGCGCATATGATCTCGCAGGATCTATGTCGTGAGTCAATATGTCCATCAGTTGACCGCCATTCTTGCAACATGGCCAGCTCACTGCCATTTGAGATTTCTAATGGATTCTATGATGACTCCTGTCTTTTCCCGGATGTACTGTGCTGCCTTGTGGTCTCTCCATGTGAGGCCTAGCATTGTTCTTCCATGCGCATGTTGCATGGTTCTCAATTTTCGGATCTGTCTCTTGGTTAGGTTCCATGTTTCAGCTCCATAACTGACTATTGGGAGGATGCATTGGTTGGATGCCCTTCTTTTTAGGATTAATGGGATCTTCTTATTTATGAAGGTTGTGAATCTACTTGAAATGTTTCTGTCATCCTTTTGTTGTCTAAAAAGAGTTACTCTGTAACTTATCTTATCATTCACCTAGTTTGTAAATAAGCCTCACATACACCTGCACAAAAAGTATCATTAACAAAAATGCTATTTAAAAGTGAAATAAGATATTTAAGAATAAAATGAAGTATTCATTTAAATAGTCTCCATTAGCCCTTATTTTGTAATATGCTCAGAGTTTCAGCTCTCTAACTCAATTTGCCTGATATATAGCCAGCCAAACCAACTTAAAAACTGAAGAAGCCTATGCTAACAAATATGATTCACATTTTCTAACAACACAATTTCCTGAAATTCAAATTACTAATTAAGCATCTTCATACTCTGTGTCTTTGATAATGACAAGCCGTAAGGTTAAAAGCTCTTGAACCCAAACACGAAACTATGGATAAGTTTTATGTACAGTACATAATTCACACTAGTTTGTATACTGATAAGAATAACTTACTAAAAATTGATCAAACAGATCTTGTCTATCCTTTTTGATAAAACCTGTTTAGTTGAAAAAGTGCTGTACTATACTAAATATATATATAAATAAATACTATGATATATATATATATATATATATATATATATATATATATTTCCTGCAGCATCCCAATTTTCTTTAAATATCTATTCTATTTTTTGTTGCTTCAGCCAAATGGTATATTATTTCGTATAGGAGTTTCAGTATAATACAACGCAATTTATAATCATTCATATATATATATATATATATATATATATGCAAGTTTCATTGATCAGTATCAACATTTTTTGTCAGTCCAACTTTCTTGTTGTATTTATTATTTTTCAAGAATAAGACATGACAGGACTCGTTTTTCGTGTCACTTCTATTGAGTGCTCACCCATGTGAACATTAAATCCGTTGTGTCAGTTTAAAACTCAGACTGCATGCAAACCAAGAAGAATACTAATTATACTGAAAAATTTCTTTGAGTTGATTTTCTGCCAACAGATTCAATTGAAGAATTCGCAGATTTTCTTCCACCAACCTCAGAGCATATTTTTCCACATCACCATCTCGCTTCTGCCAATATCATAATTTATAAATTATTGAATAAATTGGCCTTATATATATATATATGTATATGTAAGTTCACTAATCACATAGATTGAACATTATACTGTGAAAATTGCAGATCAAAATTCAGCTAATAACTAGATGTCAGGCTCCAGACCTATTGATCCAATCTCATGTATACACAGCATACACCCACACAGTTTTGCACATATGTATATCATTAAATAAGTGAGCAAAAAACTGAACAATTGATCTGCAGACAGGAAAAACTAAATTAAAGGAATTTTCAAAAATTTTGTTGATTTTAACAAAATATGCTCAAGAAAAAATTGCTGCCAAAATGCATATTATACATACGTGTGTGTTTATATATATATATATATATATATATATATATATATATATATATATATATATATATATGTGCGCATGTGTATATATGTATATATATTAAGAAATAGATACATAATCCAATAGAAATAATCATAAATGCGTTATCTTACTCTATTTGAAATGATACATGTATATATATATATATATATATATATATATATATATTTATGAGAATATCTATATTTTCATATTCATATATATATATATAAATATATATAAGGATATACATATATATAGATAAGGATATTTATATATATATGTATAAATATATATGTATAAATATATATACATATATATATATATATATATATATATATATATATGTGTGTGTGTGTGTGTGTGTGTGTCAGTGTCTATGTCTGTCCATACATGAGAATGTATTTGCCTGAATTCAATTACAAATGAAAGATAACACTGCTAAAGATGTGCTTCCCCAACAAGAGCTTCAGATGTAGATAATGATAAGTATGTGTGCCTGCTGCCTCTATATTGGAGTGCAAGCACTGGAAGCATTTGTCCATTCATATCTTCTGGTCAGGCACTCAAGAAGCCCCTGCATTGAAAAGGTGAGCTGAGGAGGCTAACCTATTCACCAGACCGTGTGCACACACGCACATGTTGCCGCAGCGCTTGTTACCAAACCGAGGCTTTTCTTTGCTGGCGTCCTGCCATCTTCCAGTAGACAGGAGCGTGCTAATATGGAAATCAATGTATCGGCTCAAAGACGGAGCGAGAACAAGCAAACATTGGGGAGAAACGGCTTTGGCCAAGACATATTGAATGTTTTTGCTGTTAGCTTTCAAAAGGATACAATCACTCAGAACCGCCATGTGCTGTTTCGATAAGAGAGCATTGTGGGTAACGGCAATTTATTTCCCTTCAGGTGATGAGGGCAACTTAACGTTCCAGGAAGCGAATCACAGCAACATGTCTGCAGGTTATATTTAGAAAAGGGAGACATTACGTATGTTTGTTAGTTAGCCGGATATATTTGCTTGACACAATAATAAATACTTTATCTTTAAATTCTTAGATTTTCTCCTTTAGAAAAGAAAAGCCCAGAACTACAATTCGTAAACAAGAAAGCACTCAGAAGGCACATATCCCAGCCGATGTCACTAAAAATTTCATGAAAATCAAGTCATTTCCCACTATGACGCAAAGGAGTTGATTGTAAAAAGATTCTTGGATTTGCCCCCAAATTTAATCGATTGCCCTTAGCTCATGTCTCGCCCTTCCACAAAATGTCATTGGAATTCATGAAGAACTCTCAGGGATATTGTGTGGAGAAAACCTCAGTGAATGTATTAACATATGAAAAGAAATGGAAAAATACCTCTCAATGAAAAATTTTGTTGGATCTGACCCAAAATTTAACTGATTTTTTTCTTACCATTTTCTACCCTTGAAAAAAATTTCATTTTTTGAATTGATGTATGGACATATAGCTACGATGAAGGAGAGATAATTATAAAAGCTTCTGGATCCTCTAAAAAATTTCATGATTTTTCTCCTTAGCTCAAAGTCCAACTTTTCTCAAAATGTCATCGAAATTCATAAAGTACTTTTAGAGATATTGTGTGAACAAACAGACAGACGTGAGTGAATAAATATATCTCTTTCAACTTTGTTGGCAGAGATAGAAATAGCTCCTTTTAGATGTGCTAATACATCTCTGTTAGACGGTTTTCTGTCGGTCTGTCAGTTAGAACACACTTATTCTAGACAACAGAATTATGTCATCAATAGGTATGATGCATTAAAAGAAAATTCCAATCAATTCTTCTCACCAGCTGCTGAAGACGTCATAATAGGAAAAATGCCAAAAATAACTAAAAATTTGCCAGAAATGAACCAGAAAATGCTAAAAATGGCCATTTACGATTTCTCATTGAAAATAATACTTGCACAATATTTCATATTGGAATATTTTACAAGTAAGCGAATCAATTGGATCAAAGAAAGACCTAGTTTCTCTTCCTCATCCTCCTACTTTTATCACTGATGGTGGACGCATCACTGAACTTATGGTTCTTGTTCTAATGCTGTTAAGTAACCCCTAACCATCACAAAATCATTCAAGAAGGTACTTTTCTGTATTTATCAGGTTTCATTCAGTGCAATTAGATTAGCTGCAACACAAGAAATGTTTACTTAAAACTCTATTTAAAACAGATTATATTTATTCCACATCATTTATAGAGATTGGTTATCATAAATGTCATCATTAGGATCTTTAGAAATGTTAGATTAGTAATTTTGGCACATGACACATGATTAAATCAGCTAATAACCCCCAGCCACCAGCCAACCAACCAACTCATCTTGCATTGGAAATACCTGGTAAATCAGGAAAAATCTGAATGATAAAAGAACCAGGTCTAGTTGCTCACTGATTAGAAATCGTCATGCAACCAATGACTTTTGGCAGCATGACATGTTGGATTGATCAATTAAAAAAATTGGAAAAAGGAGTGATCAATGAATGAGTTGCTTTCATCACCTCTTGTTTGACAGTAATCACTAAAAAGTTTGAATTTTCTAAAACGAAAAAATCAGGCATAAACTTGGTGCCGATTTAGCATAAATTTATATTGCAAACTAAATCCTTCCCTGCATGATTCATACATAGCCAGCCAGTCAGCCACACAAGCTTGGGAACTGAGAGAAAACTATGTTGACAGCACTGATTGATGGTTTCTAAAAAAAGGTGTTGGATGAAAAGCAAGCAAAATTATGCAAGAGTACATGACAAATGAAAGATATTGACTTTTGTCAGCTGATCATTGCTGGACAGTTAGAAACTGTCAACCGAAACTGTCATCAAATCTGTCAACATGGGTTTCTTAAGTTTTTAAGTTGGTCTGGCTGGCTATATATATATGTATTATACACACAAGCTGTACCAATAGAACTAGAGGACTGAAAGTTTGAACAATCACTCCTTATTATGTTTAAGAATCTCGGTTTTTGTTTATTCAAAATCCCCCCACCCAACCTCCTGAATAAGTTTTCAGATGGGTGGTCAATTTGCAATCTAAGTTCATGCTAAATTGGTCCCTCAGTTTGTGCCTGGCAGCGTTTGTGATTGTTTTTAAAAAAAATATTTTCAGGCTTTTTAGGGATCACTTCCCCACAACATGTTGGTGAAGTAACTTTCATTTAACTCTCTTTTTTCCAGTTTTTATCTTTGATCACCCCCAATATGTTATGCTGCCAAAAGATATTGGTCATATGACTGTTTCTATTGACTGACTAACCAGACTTGTTCCTTTATCTCTTACACTTATGGTATGCTGTCTAACACACGCGCAAGTTCTGTCTGAATTCATCAAATAAGGAATTATCATTATTATTCACTGATTTGTTCAAAGTGAAATTCATCAAGTTCAGAATAATCTCGATATTTCTAATGGCTGCCATGTTTTAACTGGCTGCACCAAAAATGCTATGATATCAAACAGCGGAATTCAAACTGTGTTCCTTGGAACCCAAGAGTTCTGTGCGATTTTTCCAGGGTTTCCAAGAAACAAAGTGACGTTTTTGCAATACACTCAATTGTTCTTCATTAGTCATTCATACATTTTTCCGTAGTTAGTTCCATTCTCACTTTTCCATCCGGGTTCATACACATTTGGATAATTCTATAAACAAGATGAAAATCCAATAGCTACGTATATATGTGAATATTTATATGTTGAAGGGAAAATTGTTTTTTGAATGGGTTCCCTTGAAAATTCAATAATTGAAAAAAATTCCCAAGTAGTTTGAAGTTTGAAGACTACTGATATAGAGTATGTAAGCATAATCAAGAAGTGAACCATGTGACATGCGTAAGAGATGGTCATGTTTAGTATCATATGGAGGGGTTGAAAAACTGCATTGTATGTTAGAAAAAATATATAGGTCAGATATCTTAGAATCCATTAGGGAACTCAAATAGCAATGGGCTGGCCATATTACAACAATGTCGAACAACCACTGGACATCATGATTTGCAACATGGATCCCCAAAGATTATATGCAAGACTGCGGCCGACAGAAAATAAGATGGCATGACAATTTTGATGTATTCAAGAAATTATGGCGCCATGACACCTTTGATAGAGAGATCGGGGAAATTTTTGGGAAGGTCAATGACGTTAAATGCTGATGATGATTTATTCAAACTGGAGGTCATCTTGTTTAGAATGGTCTCAATATTCCTAATGGATGCACAGATTGCACCCGAAATCCTATGATGTATATGTTTATACATATACATAACTAAGATAAGAACAGGAGATCAATCTCCTAAATAACAAAAAGATGACTGAAATAAATTCATTTGTACTTCTAAGACATAGTATACATTAATCATATCTCATAGTTGCTATATATTCAAAACTGCCACGTTCATTAGAGACCATCATCCATAACTGTCAACCTAGATTCATTCAGTTTTTAAACTGGTCTAGATTTTTGGCAATGTATGTACCATGCATACAGGCCACACCAATCAAAAAAGAGGGCTGAACATTTAAATATCTACTCCTTATTATGTCTTAAAAAACATTTGGGGTTTGCTTTTTCTTCAAATTTCCCCGCAATTGGTTTTTAGTGGGGGTTCAATTTGCAATATGAGTTTATACTAAATTGGTCCCTTATTTTGTGTCCTGTATCATTCAGACTTGTTTTTTGGAAATTCAGTTATTTTAGTGACCATCACCCGACAAAAGGATAGAGAAGTAACTCATTCATTGATCACCTTTTTTTTCAATTTTGTAATTGATTACCCCAACATAGTGTGCTGCCAAAAGACATTGGTAATGTGTCCTATTGATTGATAAACCAGTCCTATTTATAGACATATATTAGACACCATCCACCACCCAACAAGTCTGTCCACTGGTCAACATAGGTTTTTTCAGTTTTTAAGTGGCTCTACCAGACAGGCTATGTATCTATGTATGTATCACATGAACAAGCCTCACCAATAGAGCTAGAGGACTGAAAAGTTTTAAAAATTACCCCTTATTACTCCTTGAAAATTTGGACTTACTAATGATCGCAGCCCAATAATTAGATCATCCCCAACACGGCATGGTACCAAAAGTGTTTGTCACTGTGCAGTTACTATTGAGTGACTAACCAGACCAGTATTTTGTTTATTTTTGGAAACAAGGAGAATGATGATGCTTTAATCCAGATAATACAAGTTGTTGCAACAAAAATATATATACGGGAGAAGAAAAATGTGAATAATGTCAATTTTTGGTATTAGGACCTTGTAATATTAGTGAAACAAAATTCAAACCAGAAATTGAAGTGTAGGGGCAAAATGTCCCTAGTCCACCGGGATACATACAGTTAAATACATCATATGTGTGCATAGATATTCATATGTATGTATTTGCTCATTTGAAAGAAAAAAAAAAGAAGAGTTATACCCTTTACATCCCAAAATAAATAACACATAAACACAGAGTTCTGACCACCAAAAATTGAGAGTTATCTGTGTCTTACCATTTACCATTCCCCCAGGCCACCAGAAAAGGGAAGGCTTAATCTGATCATCAAGTTCAATTAATCTGCATTTGTTTGAATTGAACTTAACTTTTCTGTGAATATAAGCCAATCCATTTCCTCCAATCTTGACACTTGGCTGAATCAGTCATCAGTTGTTTACTGAGATTATTCCAGGTGTAATGAATTCTTTGAATAAAAAGGTCCAATCAAGAATGACTTCCACGTAGCATGCAGCAATAAACATCTTGACTTGAGCCACTTCAACAGATGAAGCTGCAAGTTTAATACCAACTCCCAATACTTGCGAACTCCCAATGCTTACGGATATAATTGAAGACCTTGCCTCTCAGTGTCCATCCCCCTATTCCGGTTGATTGTCTGTTGATGACATGGACTTGAGCTGGATCAATATTATCTTAGCCATAACAATTTTCCTATCTTAAAATGTATAAGTGTCATCTTATTGCCCCAATTGCAGACTATTGATTCCTTTTTAAAAAGTAGAATCTCATAAAAGGTGTTGTCAAAGAAAATCCTTATTGCCTTGAGTGCCAAGCACTTGAGACTGATCAACATCAAAGCTCAATCTTTGAGAATTCAGGCTTGAAGAATGTCATTCAGATGCTGACATAAGAGAATGGTATTCATACTTGTTGTATATGGAAGGTTTGATGAGTATAAGATGGATTGCAGAAGGAAAAACTCTCCTTATACTGATTTGATACTAGTTTTTATGTATACATAATTTATATATTCATCCAGTAAAAAATCAACAAAAAATCAAATAGACAGAGTTTGTCTGTTATTTTTGACAAAGTATTTTCAATACATATATATAATTATGTATAAAATGGAGTAAGGATTCGCCACACAAACATGTTTATGTCTTAGGCTTCATCAACTGATTCGTCTAAAGAAGTCCCAACAGGGCAGAAATATAAAAGAGTTTGTGTCGTAAATCCTTACTCCATCATATTTTAAGCTCTGCTGTAGACCAACTTGATATTTTATGTTGAATGTATTGAGCACTTTCAATACATCCATCATACATCAGATATTGTATTATTCTATATTATATCATATCACATTGTATTCCTAATTTCTATTGTATAATATATATATATATATATATATATATATATATATATATATATATATATATATATATATATATATGCAAGTCTGATTAAATATAACTGACAAGGAAAATTGTTTCAATCTTTTCGTTAGTCTTTATTGTTCACACACAAGAAAACGTATGTCAGAATACAATGTATGTAAGTATCATCTAAATGATAGATTAGATTGAGCATTTTCAACCACATCATTGTCATAGTTGTATGTATTGCATCCTGACATACATTCTTTTGAGTGTAAGCAAGAAAAACTAACAAAAATATTGTAAAGATTTTCCTTGTCAGTTGTATTTAACCAGACTTGCATTGACAAAGGATTTCTACCTAAATACACACCCACACATGCATATGTATATATTTATATACGACTCGCAACATGGATCCCCAGAGATCATATACAAAACAGAGGTAAAATAGAAACTTTTCTACAGCTTTTGCTACTAATGCTAATAATATTTGTCTGCCAGCTGTTATATATGTTAATATGAAATTCTCAATCTCACTGAAACTCTAGACTTGTGAAGGAAGATTGTATATCCCACTGATAGCTGCACGGGGAAAGGTGATAAGGACTTATATAGGTTAAGTAGACAAGGATTTTTTTTCTCCCCAGAGCATTGACCTGGGCACCCAACCTGCTACACTGTCAGGTCAATACTCTGAGGGGTAGCAGACCTCTGAAGTCAGTGCACACCTGCTTCATCAGTGTGTCTCGGATCTCTGCTCAAAGCTACAGGAAGCCATACTATTGGGTGCATCTGCATCTAGAAATCGCAGACAGCTATATTATCTGTGCTTAAAGTTACAGACAACCAGATAAGTATAAGATTGTTTACTCTCTATAGTCCAATCACAGGTAAACCCTACTGTCCAGATACTCCTGCGCAGCAGACCCTCACAGCAAGCACTCATCTGCCAGGAGAAGGATACTCCTGTCAAACCTACAATCTTGGAATCCTGCTCCGATCCATGCCACCTTATTTGACCATGCAATGCTAACCCTTGGTTTAAAGGGTTGGGCTAGCCTTTGGCAAGCTAGCCTCACCTTAAAAATCAATTGATCAGACTGAGGGGAGAGTTTGGGTGAGCTGGTATCACCTTGTCTTACTTCTTTTGGGAGCAGAAAGCACTCTGAGTCTTTACTGATGAAGGAGCTGCTATGATGGCATATATGTTGCAGTACTCTGATATATTTGGGATCAACACCTTGTACAGTGATAGCCTCAATGACCTTAGGAATTTTGACTGAGTCACAAGCCCTCTTGATTTTGATGAATGCTACTGCAAGTGATATTTTACATTCTGCTGCATTCTCTTTTAGTTGATTAATTGAATGGAGATGTTCTATGGTCGAGTAGCATCTTCTAAAGCCAGCTTGTTCCCGTGGTTGGTTTTTATCAAGCATTTTGGTGATTTGGTCGGTGATAACTTTGGTGAAAAGATTGTAATTGCTGTTGATTAGACTTATTGGTCTATACTTGTTGAGAGCTTTCAGGTTTCCTTTTTTATGTGACTGCATTATGATTACAGTGTTTCAATCTTCTGGAACTTTACTCTGTTGTTGACATAAGTTGAATTGAATGTCTAGTTTCCTAGTCATGACCATGCTAGCTTTTTTGAGTAGGTTGATGGTGATGTTATATGGTACAGGGGTTTTTCGGTTCTTTGTTTGTTTGATGGCTTGATTCACCTCTTAAGGCGTAACTTTTGGAAAACCCTCAAACTGATTGTTCGTGTCTTGCACATCCTGTTCATTGTTTTGTGTTCCTTGTTTGAAAAAGTAGAGTTTTTGGTTGAATTCTTGGGCACTTCCGACATTCCGGTTCCTGTCTGTTATTAAGTCTCCATTTTCTTTGAGTACACTAGTAATTTGTTTCCATCCTGCATTGAGAGTTTAGTTTATAGCTTTGAAACCCCAGCATTTTTTTTCTGTTGAGAATTGATTTGGTGATTGCTGTCGTGTATATTTTGGATAGTTCTATTTTGTTTGGTTGCTTCAATTTTCTCTCTTCTTGTTGTTGGCGGCTTGAGATTTCTGCGTTTTTCCATGAGATTTTTGGTTTCATCTGCAATTCAAAAAAGAAAGCTAGAGAGTTGGCCTTCACATGAACTTCAGCAAAACAAAACAAAGGTCATGTGCAATAATCACTTTGTAAATAAACACAACAACCAGAATCAAAAATGAAAAGCTGGACAACAAATCTCTATAAAATCCTCAAAAGAAAAAGAAATCAAGCAAAGAATCACTCTAGGATGGCAAGCCTTTGGCAGAGCAAGCTCAACCTTAAAGCAATGAAGAATCCCATTAGTCCCAAAATAATGAGTATATAACCAGTAATCATGATAGTCACTTATGGTGCTGAAATATGGAACCTAAACATGAGACTGGCCCTAAAATGTGCACATCAGAGAATCATGCGCAATCTAACATGGGTAGATCATAAAACAGCACAATATATTAATGAAAAAACAGGAGTCCAAGACATTCATTATGATATGAACCTGTTAGTAAACTTGAATGGTAATGGGCTGGCCATGTTGCAAGAATGGCAGACAACCAATGGACATCATGATTCGCAACGTGGATCCTCAGAGATCACATGCAAAACTGAGGCTGACAGAATACAAGCAGGAGAGACAATCTGGTCGAATTCAGAAAGTATTGATTCCATAATGCTCATGACAGAGAGGTCTGGTGAATTGTGGGGAAGTTATATATCAAACAATGGATGATAAAAGGCCGATGATGATGATTATGATAATGACATAAACATGGAAAGAGCAATGGTCACTTAACTTAATATATATCACAAACAGGAATAGATTTACATGTTTACATTATTAAGTATATGTATACTTCGCCAGCAGACAACTCCCTTCCCATATGTTTGCATATCTGCATTCTTATGTGTGTTTAATCTTTTATGTTTTATTTTATAAAAGTTCCATTCAATTTTTTGTTTGTTTGTGCAGATATCTGTCACACTATCATGCTAAAGCAAACTAATTCATAAAATTAACAAAGCCCTGCTGTAATTTGATCGTGACTTGGATTTTAGCAGGAAATTAACAAACCCTCAAAGCCATTGTTACATTGCTTGAATATGGATTGAAAATTAACTTAAAGTAATGTCAATTAACTTGTAACAGTCTGTTGTCACTGCTGCTGTTCTTGCTGTATTTAGGACGTATAAATTCCATTCAATGCATCAGTATTATAAGGAAATGAAGAAATATAAATGAAAAATAATCAAAGAAGCATTGATAAGTTTTAAACTTTAAATTAGGGACTGTATTGTTGAAATGTAATAAAAATTCAAAATCATTTTTCATTGTTTTTAATGAGTTCAATGTATCAACATTATTTTTGTAAGACAAAGAAGAAATACAAATGACTATTCCAAAATAATAACAGACTTGAAAAAACAAACTTTTAACTTAGTATACACATATTAATTTCATCCAAATGAATAAATATTTATATACAAGAATAATACAAAATTCTAGTCATTTTTTGTGGATGTTATACTTGTAGTGCATATAATCCAACGTCTTGCACTATAATTTTTTTTTGAGTTGAATGTTTCCATCAGAACAACCAATTCATGTTTGAATTTGTGACTTGACATTAAAAAACTACTGGCTAATTTTCATAATGGACAATTGGGTGAAAAAGAATTTAGCTTATTTTCATTATCACTAATTCCTTTATAGATAAACTAGCATGATGGTTGGTGTTGGTCAGACTGAAAAGTAGCTATAAATGGTCCAGAATCACTATTAATCAAGGCGTATTTGGCATAACGCTATCAGATTATTTTTCATGTCAGAAATAAAATAGCTTTCCATTACATTTATAGCTGTCTAATTTCCAACACATTTTAGGGGTACATAGATTCAATACCTTTGGCTATGATGCATCATTAAGGAGGAGAAGATGGATAGACATACAAAAATCCTCAAATATATTGTAAATTAAACATTGAGAAAAGTTGTTTTGAATACAGGTGTTGTTCAGAAAACCAAGTGTTTGGCTAGCCAGTCACCTTTAAAAAAAATTTGGTCAAGTGCTCTTCCTAAGAAAGAATTGAATCACTTTAGCCCTACAAATGGCCCACCCAACAAACCAGCCAAGTTGGCTACAGATTCTTCTATCCTTGCTGATCTGTGCATGAGTACACTACTAGGCACCATCTAAACCAACTGTGTTTTAGAAGGTTTTTTAAAAATATTTTTTGGGGTCTCTCTAGTCATTTTGGACCAACAATGCCCAAATCTTGTGCTGGTAATTTTTAGATAATTTTAGATCTATTTTTCAATGATTATCATAGATGAAAAAAACTCAAATGGCAATGGGCTAGCCATGTAGCAAGAATGGCAAACAACCAATGGACATTGCAACTCACGACATGGATTCCCAGAGATCACAGGTGCAACCGAGGCCGGCAGAATACAAGATGGAGAGACAAGCTAGACAAATTCAGAAAGTACTGGCTCTGCGACGCCCACGATAGAGAAGTGTGGCAAATCCTGGGGAAGGTCTATGTCTAATGACAGACGTTGAAAGACTGATGATGATGATAGATAAAAAATCCATTTTTTTCTGATATTCCTAGATAAGTTTTTTAAATGGTTAGTTCTGACACACGTACATGCTATGGTGATTCATATATCACTCTAATGTTTAATTCTATTACTCCGGTGAGTATAATATATCAGTTATATTTGATATTATCAAACTGAGGCTTTTACTTCTTCATAATTATCCCCTGATCATTAATACTTTCAGAACTTCAAAGTATATTTCCTGCTACCAATCAAAAAAAAAGTTAACGGATTTCTTTGCATCTTTCCCTCTAACAATGGGCTTGTGGGGGTGTATCAAACTTTGGGGGCACGTGCAGCTGCACTGATTGTACCGCGTTAAATACAGCCATGCACTACCTGCTGTCAATTTTGCATGTTTCAGGGTAGATTTGGTTCTGCAATTGATCAACTGTTATTATCAGCCTTATGGATAAGACTAAATCTTCCTGTTAGCAAAAAATTGATTTTTTCTCAGGTGAATCTCATTTATCAGAACCTGAATCACTTCCTGAAGTCACTCAACTCAGATTATACAAGAGTCATTTGTTGCTCTTGGTGACTCTATTTGTCAGGTTAAAGGAAAAGGATTATCATGTAAATGCACTTACTAACTTCCTGGTTACTTTCTGTTCATTTTTGTGTTTGGAAAACTTTTGTTCACTTTTTCATGTAGGTACAGCAAGGCTTAGATGCAGGATTTTGGAGGGGGTCCAAATGGAAAAATATTGAGCTGGAGGGTCAAAATGGAAAAGTTTTTTTTTTTTTTTCAAATAAACATATAAAAAAGAAAACAAATTTCAAAGATCAAAAACTAGAAAGCGATGTGTGAACTGCCATGTTTCACTTACATTTGAGTCATAGCTTTTTAGCTGAAGAATTGACAAAAGAGAAAAGTAAAAAAAATTGATCAAAAAAATTCACCACAAAACCAATAGATAAAAATTTCATAAAAAAGTATGATGGAAGACATCTTACTTATATTAGATGAAAATCAAAATGATAAATGTTTGTTTTGAAGATTAATTTATGATTGCTTAGGATTATTCGGGTTTTTATTCATAAACTTTCTTTATCTAGATATTAAAGAAAATTTTTGCTTTGCCCGAGTGTGGGTTAGGGGTTGGGCTCAGACCCACTGGACCCTCTCCAACATATTTTGTAATTCAGATCTTCAAATTTCAAATCTGAATTTCCATCTATGTTATGATTTGGTGTTTTGATTTTTTCGCTTTGTTATAACCATTAAAAATTAAAAATACATACATTCATTTTTTCATTCACACACACACACGCACACACACATATATATATATATGTATTTTCATACACACACATATACACATACACATTCTTGGGTACTAATAGAATTTTCTTCAAATGAATCTTTTTGTCTTCGTAAGGCTTTAAAAAAAATGAATCTTATCTTTCTTTAATGTAAATTATACAGAGTGGACTAAGAGCTACTTTACTCAATTGTTTTGATGAAATGATATTACAGTAAAGTAACTCAATTATTTAGCTCTGTTGAGCAAAAAGGGGTTTAATGCATACTTATGTACGCACATATACACAAGCCTCTATCTGATAGTAAGCTCACCTTAGATAAATTGAAAAGATAAATATATAGGCAATATCCGTGCCTCACAAAAATGAATCAACATAACCCACATGTGTACCAGCACAAATCATCTAAAAAAAAATCATCTAAACTTATCTTTAAAAAATGGATCTAAAATTATCTAAAAAATACTACCAGCATAAGATTTTAATAAAGGTCTTTTATTTATAACCAAAGTGTGTATACACACATACACACACACACACATACACACATAAACACACACACACACGCCTATATCAGTCAGTAAGCTAACCTTAAGCATATCATATACGTTTGTATGTATTTTTTACTGTGTTCTGTGTCAACATTGGTTCAAAATCTGACTCTGTGTTTGTTCAATGTGAATCCTTTGAAAGACTGGATTTCTTGTTTACTTAGTATTTCTAAAACTTGAGACATTCAATCATCGCAAAATAAAATAAATTACATTATGAATAAATTAAAAAGATGGATAAATCAGTAAGGGTAGTCACTCAACAGAAACTATCACATAACCAATGTCTTTTGGCATCATGCCACGCTGCAGATGATCAATCAAAAAATTGCAAAAAGGGGTGATAGATGGAAGTTACTTCTCTTGTCATTTACTGGGCAGTGATTGCTGAAACGTCAGAAATTCAAAAAGATCTGGTGTTAATGCTGCTGGACACAAACTAACGAACCAATTTAGCATGAACTTCCACTGCAAATTGAACCCCTATATAAATCTTTTTTGGGCCCCTTGTTCAGCTTTTATTTATCTTTTCAGATACCTGCCATAACACATTAGAGCAGACCAATTCAATCGTACCACGAATTTGATTTTCATGGTGCTTCACTACCTTGGCCTTGTGCCAGACCAAGTTGGAGTTCTTTTTACCAGCTTATCTAGTGCGTTGTTCGACATAAGCCTTACCCCAGTAATTGTAAGACATGGGGGGGGCGGATGATTGGCATTTCCCTGCCATGCTGACCTACTATATTTGCTGGGGGGGGGGATGGATGCATACCTTTCCCAAGGGCATTAGAGCAAAGTGAACATAAATTCTCCCAATTAGAGCTTGAACTTGGCTCACCAATCCCATTCTTCATGACATCAACTGCTTGGCCACTCACACCTCGCGAGTCATGCTTTTATGCTTAGTAAATAAATAATCTCTCTATTGTTCCTATCGGGTTCCAGTTTCCCCTCTGGACATGTCGTGAATGAACTACCATTCGCCATTCAAAATGGGTTCCAAGCAACAAATCCACCCAGATTTCCAATTCCATTGCTCCTCCCACAAAAGCATCATCAGGAGCTGGAAGTTGTCAGTCAAACCTACACTTTATTTATTCTTTAGGAAAAACAGAAGTTTTATGTACAAAGTGACATTCCTTGATATTTTAAACAAAGAAACTTTGGTGCCAAATGGCCTGATGGAACAGCTGGAAATAGAACAGAAGAAATAGTCTCAGATCTTGGATTTTGATTGCCACTGTCGTCGTATACAGGGTGTCCCAAAAGCAACCATCTATTTTAGCAAATTTACTGGGATTTTAATCATCTGTTATATTCAGCAGTGTAGTGTTGTGAAAACCCATGGGAGTGGTGTTCTTTATTCTTGCCTTGCTTGGGAGGGGGAAGGCGTTCCTTAACTGTCTATTTTAATACCGACTAAAATTCTCGACTTGAACAATTTACTGTTAAGAAAGATTAGCCAGCGTATGGCCTAATGCTCATCCTGTTTGGCCTGAAAATGTCTCTAAAATTAGCCAAAACTCTCATCCATCCCATGCTTCCAGTGAAGTCAGCGCTGCATTCCCTCACTTCTCTCTCTCATCTCTGGTTATATTGGCATTATCGTCTGCATAATTTCATACAAAATGCATGTTTTCTTTACATCTAAATTGCTTAAAACCCATTCATGATGTTTTTTTTATTTCAATTTTTTCTTTTCTTTTTTTTTAAAAACCTATTATTGACAATGAATGTGAGAGAAAGAATTTCTCTTGTTACATGCAAGTTAAATAGCATTAAATGTAATCAAATCAGAAAAAAATTCAAGAGAAAATTCCATAAAACAGGTCCCAGATACCAGGCTTTTCATGACTTTAATGATTGAAAGTGTGTTCTGCAAAACAGTCAATTGCTTCAAGATCTGTGGAGACATTGATGGTCATAACCTAAAATCTAATGATTAAACATGAGTCCATAATCTTTCATGCATCTATTTGAAAATGCATGTATTTTGTTTCAGTAATAAATATATATATATATATATATATATATATATATATATGTATATATATAAATATATGTTCATCTCTTCCGAGCCATTATTTCTCTATTATGATTTCTCAAAGTAGACAGACAAGTACCTTTAAAAAAAGCATGAACCTAATCATTTTACTCTCTATACCATTTCCTATCCTTTTTGCTAGCTCAGCACAGTGAAAGATAAAAGAAAAGGCGAACAAGTCTCTCTTCCCTAACCAAATTCAACTTGTAAGCATATATTCCCAAAGAGGCTTGATGCTGAACTTGGAGAAAAAAAAATGAGGGTTTCAAAGTTAAAATGGTATCTTCTTAAAGTTAGTCAAGTCCTTTTGACCCTGTTCGGCTCAAGTTGAATCATAATCTAAATTCATGGCGTTGGAATAGTTTGAGACGTTGGTAAATTTAATTATTAAATATTAAATTAATCTACTTATTATTCACTTAAAGTCACTTTTTAAAGTCAAATTATCTATGGCAGTGCATGTTTGGATGAACTCAGTGCAGCAGCCTTCTATAATTGTTAAATAAGATAATTTTCTGTCTGTTATACCGAACTACGCTTTTTAATTATTTTGGTTACTTCTTTGGGTGTTGCCACTTTAGATAATTTAAATCTAAATTTTGATTTATTGCCATTTTAGATATTTTATGTCTAAATGTAGATCTGTAATTTTAGACAAAAGATTTCAAATCAGTAGTTTTTTTAATCTATTTTTATCAGATTTTTTGAAAAATCCTGACCAAAAAAAATTCCTAGTTGACACAGCAATGCCTCATGTACTGATTCAGATATCCGGTGTCAACTCTGTACACTGGTCAATTATTCAATGGTCACAGTGCAGTGGATTTCTTGGAAACTGCTGATCCAAATAACTTCACACTCAAAATTCCAATGCCTTGTTTACTGACTGATATATCTGGTGAATGTCAACTCTCTGCAATGGTCAATTGTTGAATAATCACAGTAATCACAGTGCATTATATTTCTGGAAAACTGCTGATCCACATAATTTCATACTCTACACTCCAATGCCTTGTGTACCAACTGATATATGTGTAATTTTAGACAAAAGATTTCAAATCTGTTGTTTTTTATCTATTTTGATTAGATATTTCTCAAAAAACGCTGATCCAAAAAATTCACGCTTGACACGGCAATGCCTTATGTACCGACCAAGATATCCAATGTCAACTCTCTACAATGGTCAGTTGTTGAATAATCACAGTGCATAAGATTTCTCAAGAATTGCAAATCTAAATAACTTCAACACTATAATGCTTGCTGTGCTGACTAATATCAAGCAAATATCAACTTGTGTAATGGTTATTTGTTTAGTTATCTTGGTGCATACATACACACCCTAACTGATTTCTTCAATTATAGTCAGATCAACAGAGTATATTTCTTCATTGATTTTTTCTTACAAACATGGACGGCTCAAGGTACAGGCAACACAAGCTGTTGCTCAAAGCACCAAGTGTTATAGACTGCCTGTCATATGTCTAAGACAAGAGAACTTTCTAAATACAGATGAAACAAGATGGCACTCAGAGATTGCATACATCTACCAATGTCAGGGAGAGTAATTATACATGGATCCAACCAAAAATTTGAATCAACTCTTCCATAGCCTATTGCCCATCCTTTCACAAATTTTCATTGAGAAATTTTTGAGATAGACATGAACTCTTGGTGTTATTATGTGGTATGGACGTAAATCTTCAACAGTAGAGAAGTAATTTTGCATGGGTCCATCTCAAAATTAATTCACTTCTTCTATAGCTTATTGTCTATCTTTTCACAAAATTTCAATGGAATTCATTGAGAACCCTTAAAGATATTGAGTGGACAGTCATGAGCATATGGACAAATATATGGGAAAAAATGGAAAAATATCTCTTAATAAAAAAAATTCCTGAATCTGCCCCCAAATTCAATCACTTCTTCCATACTCCGTTAACCAGCTTTCCTCTATATTGCATTGTAATCCATTGAGTACTTTTGGATGTATCTTGTGGACAGACAAACAGAAACATATCAAAACGGAAAGAAAATTCCCCGATGTGAAGTCAGATTTTTCAGAAATGTCTGTCAGTTGAATACTTTCCTTTATGGTTGTCAGAACTGATTTCTTTTACTTGATTATTGTGATAAACATTTCATTCCTATAGATTTAATTTTCTCACTGTAGAATATAGATAAATAAATAAGATGATGCTATGCTTTGAATAATGCTGAAGTTCAGCTTACCCAAGACACCGGGAACCCTGAGGCTGGCCCTGCTTATCACCCCTAAATATAATGCGGCTGAGGACTATACGTTATTTTTACTATGATTGTCATCTGATCATCTATTGGCTGCCAGGATAATGTAAGGAATGAAATCTGTTTAGAATATTGATAACGCAAGTCAGTGAGTGACAGTTTGGTTAGTAAGTAATCCTGACATAAACACGTCATTCTGCGAATGGGACAAGAATTCTAATGACATTGCTAAGCTTTTCCAATCTGTAATGCCTCTACACAAATGGATACGCTTGTTCCTTTCTTATTGCATCTGATTCTCATTTGTTGCTATGGAAACTTTATGTTAATGCCGTTATCGATTCGAGAATGAGAACTAAAAAGGCATTTAGATGAATTCCAAAGGGGAAGTTTGAGAATTTCATAGTGTCTCACTGGCTTCTGGAGAAACCCGCCATCCCCAAAAGAACAAAGAAACCAGAAATGGAATAAAGAAACTTTTGCTGGTTAAACTTCCAGATTCGAGAGAATCTAATATACTGGTGTGGTTTATCACTCTATAGAAACCGTCATGTGTCCAACGTCTTTTGGCAGCATGCTGTATTAGGGACGATCAATTGAAAAATTGGAAAAGTTGTAATCAATGAATAAGTTACTTCTTTCGCCTTTTGTTGAATGTCAGAATTTCAAAAAAACACAAACTAAGGGATTGATTTAACATAAACCTACATTGTAAATTGAAACCCTTCCCCCAATAAGACCTATTATGGGGGGATTTTCAAAAAATAGAAAAAACGTTTTTTTCTAGATACAATAAGTAAACGCAGAAAATTCCAGCCATTTAGCACCATTGTTGTGGCCTGTACGCATGATACATAATCAGCCAGCCAGCACAGTTTAAAGACTGGAGAAACCTATGTTGACAGTTGTAGTGACAGTTATGGTTAATAATTTCTAAAATTTGAGAAAGTTTGTTTGTTTATCCATCTTCTCCCATCCCCTCCTTTCCTCATCTCCTCCCAAACAATTCATTGTAGCCAGAGGTGTTGAATTAAGTTACATCTAAAATACACTAACTGAAAGAATGCATTAGACACTGAACTGTTATAAATGCTGTGGAGAGCAATTTCATTTCTGACATGAAAAATGACTTTCCTAGAGGATCCAAATTTTGTTTCATTGTCCCGAATATGACTCTATTAACAACAATTCTGGGCCATTTATTGCTATTTTTCAGTCTGAGCTACACCATTCAACTAGAAGACAATATTTCTCATCTAGGAGTTATATATGTTGCAAGAATAAAACTCAACTGGGTGATACAAAGCTCTTTTAATTTTTTCTAAATTTTTGCTTGCAAATACCTTTGTCCAAAAGATAGGACTTATTGAAAAGGATTAACTATTTTTGTCATAGCAGTATACTGCTAAGTTCTTTCTCTCTCACTCTCTTGAAATTTGGATCTGCAGTCCACAATCACTATATAAAGATTTTCTGTAGGAAAAAAAATCATGCAAAACGCATCAAAAACGTGAAGCTCATCTATTCTGAATGCATCCAATGTGGTAAATTAGGCTAATGATGAAATTTCATTAAAAGCTGGTTGTATCAACAAAACAGTATCTAATAAAAGTAAAGATCTATTGATGCAAGAAACAATTAGGATCCATGTCTTAGAAGTCAGTTAAGAATGGGATGTTTTAGGTAGTTGGTAGTTAATATATTCTGGAGAATATCTGTGGTTGGAAGAGATACAAAGTAAGCAGATTTTAAGCTGTAACCAATTGGCAGTGTGTTCATTGCCAAAAAGTAGGATGTAGAAAATTTACTGACACTAAGTGAAATTGCAAATTTCTACAATAGTGCACTTGGTGATTTTCATTTTCCGCATCATTATTCAAGTTGGCAGCTCTTTGAAGAATTAAGTAGAAAGTGCAAAAGAATAGGGAGTGGGAAGAAAAATGCCTTATAAGCACAGGGGTAGCAATTTTGATTTTCTCTCTTTTGATGAATGATGAATTCTTATTCTTTTTCAAAGGAAAAAAAATGAGCGGAAGAAAGATGATACATTAATTCTTTTGCTCCACTTTGTGTGAAGTAAGTTAGAATACATATCTCTTTCAAGTTGAAGGCTTCATAACAAGCGACTGAAGGATGGATAGATTGATGAGTAGATAAGGTTTGTCCAAGAAGTATCCAGCGATTGAGGGGGGGGCAAACGGGGCATTTGCCCTCCCCTGGGTCAAGCTTACCCACCAAGGACAAAGGGGTCTGAAATTTGGAAATTTATACAGGCTGAAGACGGTAACACAGTTTAGGCATTGTTTAGTCCCTTAACTGACAGCTAACATCCTGATATATCTTTTTGCCTCACCTCCAAATATATCCCCTTCTTCTCGGAATATGTCCCTTAGCCCTTCATTGGAAAATTAGCAGCAGATACCCATGTATCCAGCCATTTGATATTGATGAAAAAATTGCCTACCTGCAATGGCATCTTAGTCCTCCACAAAGTACTCCCCCTGGGACTTCACATTTATCTCAGTGTCCCTTTGATTTTTCTAAACAGCCTGCTAAGTCCTGATTAGGGATCACTATCAGCTACCTTGGAGTGTTCTTGTTAATCTCAAATATGGTCTAAAATCTCTTTTTGGAAAGTGACAGGGAGCCATATCTGTACATATCGGGTGGTTCAATGTTTTGCCAAAAAAGAACTGCACAAGACATGCAGCATCGCTCAGTCATTGTGAACGCAACAATCACACAGTACATAAGCTCACTCAGTGGCATCTCACTGCTGACTGAGTAACCCCATAGGAAAGTATCAGTTCACGCATGCACAGTAATTTCCACTCTGATTGGTTGGCAAATTATATTGAAGCCCCACAACCAGTTCACATCTGAAATACCTCAACAAACTTAATGATTCTGCATTGTACAATCGAAGGCTGTTTTTGCACAAAGTATAACTCTATCAGCCTTTCTCAAATATTCTAAATTTTTACAATAATCTGAAACTTGAACTTAACTCTTTAAAAACTAGTAATTGAAGACTAAGATTCTACTTGATAACTAGTTTGCCAGTTTATGTCTATTATCTATGAGCTGTGAGTTCTTCAATGGGTAATAATAGTTAGCAAGCTAGTTTTGCTGTCCATTTATTACCGGTTAAATTAATCTTTACTTGGAGCCTCATTCTTGTGGATTTGTGCCATACTAAACAAAGCTTGAATATGAGGGAGCCTCATCATTGGATTGGAGTTAGCAAGCTAATCTTGAAAACCATTATTCGTACCACACATAAATGAATCTCTATAGCCCACACATGTACCAGAACTAATTATCCGAAAAATTATCTAAAATTATGTGTAGATCTTTTGTCAAAAATTATATAAAAATTACCAGCGCAAGATTTTAGCAAAGTTGGTCCAAAATAACCAGAGACCCCAAAAAGTACTTTTTAAAAAAACAAACAAAAGAAACATTTTAAGATGGGGCCTAGTGGTTTAATGTAAATTTTCAAGGTTGTAGCCCAAAAAAGTGATCCTGAGACACGCACACACAGATGAGCAAAGAAAGAAGAATTTGTAGCCCACTTGGCTGGTTGCTCATGCAGACAATTTGTGGGGCTACAATGTTTAGATACAACTGTAGTGAGTCTGATCTTCTCTTAGGGTCCGATTCATGTGGATTTAGGCCAGATCAGTTCACCCTTTAGTCCTAAAAAGAAGGGTGTATAACCAATACATTCTCCCAATAGTCACTTATGGAGCTGAAACATGGAACCTAACCAAGAGACAACCGCTAATTGAGAACCATGCAACATGCACACAAAAGAATATGCTGGGCCTCACATGGAGAGACCACACGACATCTCAGTACATCCAGAAAAAGATAAGAGTCAGGGACATCATAAAATCCATTAAAAATCTCAAATGGCAGTGGGCAGGCCATCTTGCAATTGTAATTACATAGGAATTGTACCCATTGTATAGGAATTGATGCGTCATAAAACCATATTATTATAACCCCCAACATAGAAGGAAAAAAAAGCCTGAAAATGAAATAATTTGATTAAAGTCTGGCTGCTGCAAGGTCAATCTCCACTCCTACTTCTATTGCAACTGGACATGATTAATGCAATTTTATACAGTTTAGAATAAGAAATGTATGTTTTTTAGTATAATTGTATTCATTCTTTTATTAGAATGAAATAAGCCCTTGGGTATATGCAAGATAAATTTTGTAGATAGGTGAAACTCGTCAGTTTAGCTCAGTTGGTGAGAGAGCCAGCTATCACTCAATTTCAAATCAAGGTTGGAAAATGTCGATTTTGTAGATGTATTTATTCATTAGACATAAATTCTGGTAGAAATATAAGACTTGTCAATTTTTCTCAATTGGTAAGAGATTCGCCTATCAATCAGTTTAATGTGATTTCAAATGGTAATTTTCACTCCCCTATATTTGGTGAGAATTGTTCTTGTCATTATTGCTATTCTTGTTACCACAGGAAAACAAAGTGAACTCCAGATTAAGAATGGAGTTTGACACCAACATTTTAGGTTTTAATGCAATGTTTCTCCAAGTTCATTGTATGACGGCACACTGAGAAATATATTTGTCTTATGGGGCACTCTAACTCTTTACTCCATGGAAATATAAAGACATATTTTACTGTTCTATTCCACATATCAGCGTGGGTGTCTGCTACAACTTTTCCAGCATTTTGCAAAAATTTTATTTACGGAAATTGGGGATACGAAAGGACATATGCACCTAAGGCTCACTCTTTATTTCCTCAAGTTCTACAATGTCTGATGATTGCTTATTTAGGTTATGTATGACATCTGTTCATAGAGTGAGAGTTAAGCTTGGTGAAGATCCAGGGAGAATCCAGTTTCTTTTTTGCCGTATCAGGATGTTAGTTATCCGTTAAGGGATTGAAGAGTGTCTAAACTGTGTTACTGTCCCCAGCCACTACAAATTTCCAAATTTTAAAACCCTTCACCCTTGGTGAGAAAGCCTGGCTCTGGGATGGACAAACACCCTGTTTGCAACCTCTAGCTGCTCTCAACTTGTGGTCTACAAATTGTCTGCATGTGACAATGATTTTGTTTTTTGTTTAGGATAGAAATAAAAAAAAAATTTACAAATTGTTGTTATATTTATTCTTCTGAGATGTCTTTTTGAGTAGATTACTTATATTACTTTATTATTGTAAATGAGTAGAGTAAATTTGTTGAAGTACTTTTCAAGGGGGTGCAAAGCTTCAGCTTTTTTCCTTCCATCTGTCTCTAAAAAGGTCAAGATCTCATGAAATCTTGCAATAAAAGCACTGGATTGGCAAATTTGCAGTGAAAATAGGACAGACATAATACCCGTACTGTATATGTTTAAGGTTTGAAATACGTGTGCATTTAGAAAAAAATTATGCAACACACTTGGGAGATAGTTGTGGCATTCTGTTATGTCACTGCACACAGTTTGAGAATTCCTATGAATCTGGTGATTGCTGAAAAACAAATTTTGAAGGAAGAATCCATGTTAGAAAAAATCCCAAAGTTCACTTGAAGGAAGAGAAAGGAGAAAAACAGGACAGGTTTGATTAGTCACTCAAAAGGAACGTTGTGGAATTGCAGCATATAGTTTGAGAATCCCTGTTCTAGGGATTGTTGAAGAGCAAGTTTTGATGGATGGATCAACGTCAAAAAGAAATCCCAAATTCTCTTGAAGCTGAAAAAAGAGTAAAATGAGACAAGTGATTAGTAAGAACAAGACTGTCCTTGATCGAAAGTCAAAGTGAAATGGAGTCATATGAAAACCAATACTACTAGAAAGAATGCGATTCTCACTGAATGTCCCATACTTATGGCTTTTTGCTAGAGCCTTGTAAATACCCTATATATACAGGGGTTGATGTGCAAAAACACCACATTCAGTATTATAATCCAAAACACAGTAGGGATGGGTCTGGTTGGTCACTCGATAGTAACCGTCGAAGTATGCTGACTTAGGGTTTATTGATCAAAACATTGGAAAGACAGATGATCAGTGAATAAGTCACTTCTCTCATCATTTTTTGGGCAGTGATCACTAAAAATAGTCTGAATTCTTTTGGGAAACAAGCTGATAAACTAAGGGATCAATTTAGCATAAAGTTAGATTGTAAATTAAAACACCGCTAAAAACTATGGAATTTTCAAAAAACAATATTTTTTGTAGACATAATAAGGAGGAAATATTAAAATATCCAGCTTTCTTGCTACATTGGTACAGCCTATACACATGATACATACAAACATAGCCAGCCAGACCAACTTTCAGTATCATTATCCAAAACACAGAAAGAATAGAAAGCATGAGACTGAATCAAATCGATAATAATACTGTGAACTATGAGAAATTATCTATCACCCAAGCCTCTAAACTGAGCTTTAGTAAGGCTCCCCCTGACCTTGTTTCTCTACTCTTACCTTCATTGAATAAGATGATAAGATGTATAGATAGCAAGTAAAATTTTTTCATATATTTGTGCTTGTATCTTGCTGCCTGTTTGTGAGTTTTGTTATCTATCTTTTCAAAAAGTTTTTATTATGTTTGGATTTCTTTGTAGGTTGTGTAATAGCCATATTCATTTTTAAAGCTGTTCACTATTTCAGCTTCTATTATTCCTGGGTTTTGATCCATTAATTTTTTCCATTTTTTCGACTGGGAATTTATCGATGCCGTTTATTACTTTAAATGTTTGTATCATATCTCCTCTTATCCTCCTTTATTCCAGTGTTGTTAGTTTTAATTTTATTGAGTCTTTTTCCGTAAGGGAGCTTTTTGAGTTCTTGAACAAGTTTTGTTGCTCTTCCCTGAATGTTTTCCAATTCTTTTATACCTATTTTGCAATGAGGAGACCAATGCTTGCATTGTGTATTCTAGTTGGGATGTTATGTATGTTGTGAATAGTATTTTAAATGTTTTCATATCAAAAAAAACAAATCGGCTTTTTATTATTACAGTCATTTTTGCAGCTTTCTTTTAGTAATTTTTAATATATGGTTATTGATTTGGAGTTTTGATGTTATGGTTATGCTGCAGTCTTTTTGCTTGCTCTGTAGTTTCTAGTTTTTTGTCATTCATGTTGTAGATTTTTCTATGTTTTTTTCTTCATTATGCATTACTTTGCATTTTTCTATATTGAAGAGTAGTCGCCGTCTTTGAGACCAATCTAATTCTTCTATGCCTTTATCTATTTTTGTTGCATTGTATTGGTCTTTTACTGTGTTATAAGTTTTTCTGTCATCGGCAAATGTGTAACATTTGGATTGCAGCATTTTTTATAAGATGTTAATGTATAATATAGAGATTATTGAGCTTGATACTGAAATTTATTTCCATTGTGTTAAGAAATCTTCTAGTCATGTTAAGATATTTCCTTTGATGTTGTACGATTTTAATCTGTATGATATTGTTTTGTAGGGTACTGAGTCACAGGCTTTACAGAAGTCAAGTTATATCATGTCATTTGGGTTACCTTGCTCGTCTTGTGTTATCCATTCCTCCAGTATTGTCAATAGGTTAGTTAGACAAGATTTACCTGGCATAAAACCGTGTCGTGTACCTGAGATGATGTTGTGTGTCTCTATGTATTCCATAATTCTCTCTTTTTTTTTTTTTCCAGTTTTTCTAATATTTTTGCTCTTTGTGATGTAAGTGAAATTGGTCTGTAGTTAGAAGCTAATTTTTTGTCTCCTTTTTTTTGTAAATGGATGTGACTAGTGTTTTTTTCCAATCCTGAGGTGATTTTCCTTCAGATATAGATTTGTTGAACATTATTGTGATTGGTTTATATATAATTCATCTGCAGCTATTTGTTGTATTATAAGGTGTATGTCATCTGGACCCATTGGTTTGTATGTGCTGATGACTCTCAGTTCTTTATATACTTCTTCGTTAATGTATATTCCGTCGATTCATTGATGTATATGCCGGGTTAATCTAAATATTTGGGCCTGAGGTCTTTTTCCGTATTGTTGTAGTAGGGATTCATTTAATACGAGGACGTCTTCATCTTCTTTCTTAAATAGTGTAGTAAGATACTTATCTATTTCATCTGCACACTCTTTATTTGTTTTGCATTCCGTACTTTGGGAGTGTTTTTAATTTATTTCACTGATGGGTTTTCTGATGTTCTTCTTTTGGTTCACATCTTTGTAGAAAACTTTTCCGTCTGATTTCATTTTTTTTTCTGGATCTTTGTAATTGCATTTGATTTTTCTGATTAGTTTGACTGTTTTATCTCTTTCCGTACAGTATTGTATTTATTTAGGACTGGTTCTGTTTTTCAGGTATCTTCTCAAAGAACATCTTTTTGCTTTTGTAGACTTTTTATCTTCTTTGTTGAACCAACGCAGTTTGTTGTATTTTTCGTTTGTATTGTGGTTTGTCTTTGGGACATTCATATGTATGTTTTTATTGTAAAGTTCTCTGAATTTTCACCAAATTTAATCTATTTTGTCATTTTTGAACCGTAGTGTCCATTCAATGTTGAAAGTTGTCTCTATGTTTTCTTGGTTGCATAGAATAGAAGAAAGTGATATTAATTCATGTTAAATAACTTATATAGTTTTACTATGTATGATTTATTATATATATATATATATATATATATATATATATATATATATATATATATATGTATATGTATATGTATATATATATATATATATATATATGTATATGTATATGTATATATATATATATATATATATATATATATATATATATATATATATATACATATATATATACATATGTATATATATATATATATATATATATATATATATATATATATATATATATATATATATATATATATATATATATATGCTAAAGTACTGAAATATCATCCAAAATACGTGTATTCTCAAATCAATTTTTGGGGTTCACTCAATTAAACAATTTTTGTTTTTGTTCTTGTTCCCCTCTCCCTCTTGAACTCATAGTCTCAAACCTGCTCAGCCTAATGGTTAATCCATGACTGCGAAGGTTCTAGAGACTGCTGAAAAGCAAGTTTTGATGAAAGAATCCATATCAGAAAGGAAAAAAAAAACAACTCCTGAAGTTCTCTTAAAGCCGGGAAAAAGAAAGAAAAAAAAGACAAGTGATTAGTGGGAATGGCTGGCCTTGATAGAGAGTGAAATCGTGTAGATTGATATGCACGACGTGAATTGCACAAAGACCGAAGTGCCAAAAGCATCAGAGCAGGATGAAGACGGCAGGCTAGATGGCATCACTCGTCTCTTACACTATTTTAATGATCCGATTTGACAGTGATGTCGGTAACATCAAAGTTTTAACTTCTCATCGTTTAGTTGCTGATCCGTTGTCGACTCAGCCGGCCACAGCCACGTGTGACAATCAAGCCACAAAATCTTCTTATTTTAATTAGTGTATCCAACTGTAGGAGATCAGCTGAGCAGGAATACGAGTGTACATTGCTCAAGTCCAGTAAATAAGCCTGGTTAACTAAGTGCCGACCGCCAGAGACTTTCATTATTTGTCATCTTATCAACCTGCAACTGTATATTCAAGTCTCCCAGGGCTCTGAAGAATATTGAAGAGTATTGTCCTGCAATCTTTGATATGACCGTCAGTTGACCTCATGTTCAGGACTTGAAAGCAGAAAACAAAATGACAGTTTGTAATTTTGAGAAGTGTCTCAACATTCAAAGTGATAATAAAACTGATTTTTCTTGTTATTTTTGTTATTCACACGTTTTGACTGATCCATTCTACAGCCTTCTTCAGGTGTACTATTCATATGGAAAAAAAGGGAATATTGTTTCTGGTAGTTTCAAGAAATAGTAGAAAACAGAAATATTCTTTAGAGGCATCCGTGCCTCTGTCTAAGAGACTCTGTTCATCCATCCTTCTGTTGATAGGTCCGTCATCATATTGTTTCTCATCTGTTTTTGGTCAGATTTACATGAAACTTGGTAGAAAGGTGTCCCTTGATAAGATGCTTCTTACTTGGGAAAATCTTCCACTCTGAGTTATGTGATCTGGCAATAATGGTATTTATACTTCACATTATAAACTTTATGTTATAAAATCAATTAAAGTCAATTTTCTCAGCGTTTTCGTGTCAGATTTACTTGAAACTTGGTTGAAATATGTCCCTTGATAAAATGATTCTTATCAAAACAAATCTTCCACTCAGCAATAATAGCTTTTAAATTTGGTGTTTTATTATTCGTTTTCTCAGCTGTTTCAAGTCAGATTTACTTGAAACATGATAAGAAGATTCTTACTAAAAATTACTCTACTCTTGGTTATGTTATCTGTCAATAATAGCATTTAAACTTTATAGAGGGCACTTCATTGAACTTTTGGTTCTTGTTTATATAAGTGTTAAAAGTGTAGCTGTTTATGTAAGAACAAGAACCATCAGTTCAACAATGCGTTCACCATACGTAGTAGTAATCACAAGAAGAGGAGGAAGAGGCTGAAGAAGTGCAAAGCGTCTTTCTTTAATCCAATTACTTCTCATACTTTAAAATATTACGATATAGAAATATCCTGTGAGTATTATTTTCAATAATACTGACTGACCAACCAAAAAGCATCTCATTGAGATGTGTGGACATATTAGAAAATACTGTTTGCTTCTGTTACTTGATACAACTGGAAAAAAAGAGTCCTAATCTTTATAGATGGTTAGTGTGCTCTAAGAAGTCCGTCGAATTGATTTATGCGGGAACAACAAAAGAACAAGAATGAGTTTGATTGTCTGAAGAACTTATTGAAAATGACAAATTTTCTTGAAAATGCTTCATTCATGATTGATCTTTCTAGCAATCATAGGATGCTCTTTGTTAGTTTATTATAGTATAAGGTCTTCTAGAATTGGTAATTTGACGCCTGTCATATTTTCATTTATTCTTTCTTCAACAATGGAAATATAGAAAACGTCTGCCAATTTTTGCAACCATGCTCTCTACTACCAGTGCTAGTTCAGAAGTGTCATATGCTAAAGATTTTAAAAACTACAGAACTTTGCCATCACAGTCAATAATTGAACAGCTGCAGTGTCAAAATTTGAAGTCTTGTAAAAAAAATTCCATCAGAGAATAAATACGGTCAGAATGAATTCTGTTTATGACATCACTGAGTTTCCCACTGGAAACATCTAAAACAGAGTAAAAGTAAAAATTGAGAAAAAAAATATTAGAAAGAGGCCAAAAAGGTCAAAAGGCCCTCTCCAAAAATTAAAAGAATATATTTTTAGAAGGGGTCTAGTGGGGTACGGATACCATTTTTCAAGTCTGCGGACAGAATGGTATGGCCAAGAGTGCTGAAATCAACACAGACATAAAAAACACATAAACAAACACACAAGCTCATGCATATATGAAAGAAGGATAGAACCCTTTGCCATCTTTGATGGCTACGGTTGTTCAATTTACTTACAAACTCATTTATTTCTTTGATTACAACATGCAACATCAGTCTTCCATTATCCCCAGGTTCAATATAGCATGTATTCACTCAGAACGTAAACAATATAGCCATCCAACCAGAAGTCAATAAGCGCTCTTCAACAGGCATCACTCAATACTAAAATGAGAATACTTACTTAACACTCTTTATTCCAAGTTTCTGTAAAGATAAGTTTTTTTTAGACAAATCATAATCTCTTTCAAGACTTTATTCTTAGAACTCAGTACAAATATTAAATCTTATTGAATCTTAATTATTGAAATATGATTATGTTTTGGAGTTATGTTTGCAGCTTTCATCAATTACAGATCTATTTGAGCCTTTCAACAGTACAATCTTCTTTGTCATCTCTATATCTTTTTCTGGATTTTTCTCTTCCATGTTATTAAACAATTATTCTTTTATTTAAGACATTATAGGATTGGTCTTTTCATCACTAAAACTGCATTTTATTATCAATGCTTGGTAGCTAAAACAGAAATGTAATAAAGCAAAAAGTTCATGAAAAGGCCAACGATCTTCTGTCTTAGTGATAGGGGTGCTAATACACAACTCTAGCTTCTGTTGTTGAGATTATGAGTTCTCACTTTACTGGAGTCCAGAATGGCGGAGAGCAAGAGGTTGAACTGGGGATTAGGTTTCCTTATTTCAGATTCTGACCACACCCGACTGCACAGTCAAATGACTAGATCATGTCCTTTGCCTTCATTCAACTATGTATAACACGGTGAATCTACTTTACTGAATATATAACAGTAGTATGTTTCTCTCACCCACCAGAAGATAATGTTTTTGTATAGGTTAGAAGCCAGCATTTTGAGTACTGATTTTCAAATCAGACTGCAACAAAGTGATTAGCATTGTGCAATCTTCCTGGTCCAACCTTTTGTGTATACATAAGATATGTAATACCCCATTGCTATGAATATTTGTGTATTTGCATAAATCAGTTTATCTATCAATCAAGCTATTCATGAATGAGTGCATTCTTTTGTTCACCAACCCATGTATCATGTGTAATCAAAACAGCCATCATGATGTATCAGCTTTAACAAGCTGTTGATAGTAATTTGGGTTCTCTTTGACTGTTCTACAAATCTGGCCTTTTGCCAAACTTGGCTGAGTATCATCATCATCATCATCATCATCATCATCATCATCATCATCATCATCATCATCATCATCATCATCCTTTTGAAGTCCATTGTTGGACATTGATCTTGCCCAAGATCTACCATTTTTTTCACTCTTTTTTAGGGTATAATTAGGTTTGTTTACTGGGGAATACACGCATAAACATCAGTGATTTTGAATAGACAGACAAGGGGATATATACTATGAATTTAAAGAGTACTCTTCAATATACCCCAAGAGGTATTAACAAAATCACTAAAAAGCAAACGTAGTCACACAAAGATTAATGGTTAGAGCAATGTCAGGAATAACTCTACAAGATAGGAAGAGGTCAACATGGGTCAGATATATGACCAGGGTAAAAGGTACCATAGAAGAGATTGTGAAAAAAAATGGAAGTGGGTAGGACCTATAGCAAGGATTACAGATGGGGCGGAAGTTTGGTCAATTGGTGCCAAAGGCATAGAAAACACTGTTGGAAAAGACCAGACATGAGGTAGAAAGATCTGTCAATAAGATATGGCAGAGGTTAGCACAGTCACAGTTGGCATGGGAGGAACCGAGAAAAGCCTTTATCCTGCAGTGAACCTGAAATGGCTGCTGCTGCTTATGATGATGATAAAGTGTAATATATATATATATATATATATATATATATATATATATATATATATATATATATGTATACCAATACATATATATACACACATGCATTCTCTCTCTCTCTCTCTCTCTTTCTCTCTCTCTCTTTCTCTCTCTCTCTCTCTCTTTCTCTCTCTCTCTCTCTTCCACAATTCATCTCTCTCTGATAGATATAAAAGTTGCCGAGAATTGATGAGGATGATGATGATGATTAAAGTGTTATATATATACACACACACTCACTCTCTATCTCTCTCTCTCTCTCTCTTACAGATATAAGAAAATATAGCAAAAACATAATGAAGGAGTGTAATACACACACACACACACACTCTCTATCTTTCTATCTCTGTCTCTCTCTTATAGATATAAGGAAATGTTGCAAAAACATAACGATGACGATGATGATGATAACGATGATGATGACGAATACAATGATGATGGTGATGTTGATAAACTGATCTGATGGAATGGCTGTGAATATAGTGAAATCTTCAGCAGCAGCAGCATTTGCCCCCCCCCCCCAACCGCCCTGGAGTGAGGTCAGCTCTGGCTTTTCGCCTGGACTCTGGTGGGACGAGTGCTCAGGGATGGCTACAGCATTATAATCAATAGAAAAACATTACGGACAAAGCCGTAGATACGATCACTTTGTAAGTTCTACAACAACGAACAACGGCACTTATATACTTATGCTATACTTACATCTGGACACGGAATATTCGAGTTGAAATGTGAAAAGGATTCTTGCCTTTTCGTGCTCGCCGCATGACAACTGGCGTAGAAAATTCGATCCAGGCCTTTTACTTACATCCACTCTTTGCATCGAAGTCTCTGCCGTTCTTTTTACCCCTCTGTGTATTTATCTTGTCTCGTCTATTATCTATTTTTCTTTCTATGCCCATTGTTTTCTTTAACATCTATCTCTAGCGCTCTTTCCGTATCAGTTTCTCTCTACCTCTCTTCTACTTGTTAAAAACCGTCAAACAAAACTGTCGACTTAGGTTTCTTCCGATTTTAAGTGGTTCTGTATGGCTGACCAGCTATGTAAGTATGTGTGTATGTATGTGTTATGTGTATAGGCCACACCAGTGGAGCAACAGGGCTGAAAGTGGAGGGTCGATTTACTATGTAGTTTTTGGCTAAATTGATCTCTTAGTTTGTGACCAGCAGCATTTCTGCTTGTTTTTTGGAAAATTTGGACCTCTATGGTGATCCAACAAATGGCGCAAGAAGTTTCTTATTCATTTATCACACCTTTTTTTATTTTTTGATTGATCATCCCCAACATGGTTAACTGCTGAAATATATTTGGACAGTGACAGTTTCTATAGAGTGACTAACCAAACCTGTCCGGTTATCTTTCTTTTTCAATCAATTCATATCTATTCAACATCCTTAATAATTATCTAATGCAGTCCATTATTACATTATTACAGTCTCTCTAAGTCATTCCATTTATATTTATCAGTTTCTTGATGGTGGAAAAGCAGAGCCTCACAGAAAAGATACAAGGACCCTTTAAAAAGGAACCTAATCTTCTGTGGAATCAACTATCGTTAGTGGCAAGCAGAGGCAGCTGCCAGACCTTCTCCGGCAACCGTTTTAAAAAGGCCAGCCTATCCCGCATAGGCTTCACTGGACACCTAAGGGCCCACAACAGATGTGAAAGACCCTTCAAAATCTTTGCGAATCCAAGCTGAGTGTTTAAGTGACCCATGATGCATGCTGTGGTACAACTGAGTGCGTATCTATTTTGCTATCTACAGTGCTTCCCAAAAGTTGATGACCATCAATGAAAGAAATCAATTCTTGCAATAAATCCTTCAATTGCATCAGACTCTGCGCATAATTATTACGTTAGATTACCTCAGCCTTTTTCTCCGGATCAGCCAAGCATTATTAGTACAGTTTTTGTTTATGGGTAGCCTATTTTGCGGTTATAAGCAGTTGTATTGTAACTAATAAAAGGAGCAAAAACCTTCTCTCATTCAGGTCCAGTGTGCCCCAAATACATTACACCACAAAGGCTATTCAGAACTAAAATTAGTATAAAAAATGGTGTTTGTAAAAATGCAATTCATGATTGTCAGTTTTTGAATTCATAAGACTTAAGGTGACAGGAAGAGAGACGATCATTTGATGGAAAGGATTGCTCTGTGTTCTCCAATCAGTTTGATTTAGAAAGATACAGTCTTTGTTAGCAAAGGGCGTAGATATGAGTAGAATGACTGTTTTACTCCATTTGAGCTATGAATTTGAACTGAAATCATTCAGAGCCGCTCTCAAACCAAAGAATTGATTTCATGACTGCAGGGTGGTCTTCAACTTTCGGGGAGCACCCTATGGATGCAGCTCTTTATATTCACTGAAATACCCACCGCTTAAGCCAACATTGTTTTAATCATATTCACCAACCATTGATATTATTCAGTGCTAATGTTCCAGTTAACATTATAACCATTTGTCTTTGTTTACTGCTCATTCCACGTAAATATATACTGGCTAGATTTGTCACTATTTTATTATGATGAATTCAAAACCAGTAGTTGAAGTCCCTGAGGCAGTCTGATGTCTCCAGCCTCGTTCTGGCAACTCCTGTGACCACACCGGAGCCAAGCTGCATCAGCCATTGCCCTTCCCTTGGACAATGTTGATGTGTGGAGAGGGGAGACCGGCTGCATGCGCAACTGCCAGTCTTTCCTATGACCTTGCCCAGGCCTATTCCTAGGAGAGACTGAAAGCAGGATTTTCCAAGTGCGGATCCATGGTCTCATGAGACTGCCTGATACCAGCATCATGATGAAATATTGAAAGAAACAGTGAGGGTGAAGCTGCACAAGTCCATTTAGGTAATCCAGTGCCCTGTGTAAGTGCCAATCCCGGAAAATGGTTCAAGTTGTGTTTTAAGTTTAGTAACGGTTTACATATACAAATATATAATGACAAAACACAAACATGTACATACATATGCACGTATGCATACATATGTACATTCCCAAGCCAAAAAAACGGGCCAAGATTCTTTTATCAATTTTTTGCAATTTATTCCTTTTTTCTAACAATTTTAGCTAAAAGATTTGACCATGTTATTCAACAGAGCATTGTATGTTTTAGTATGGAATAGCTTTTCCTTTTTTTTTCTTTGAGAAAACTGAGCCATTTGGTCAAGCTGTCAGATATGCATCCATATGTTTTTGATGGTATCAAGATCTTTTAAATGATAGAAAGTTCCTGGCTCATTTTTTGCCTGGCAATGTATGACTTCATGCAACAAGATCCAAATTTCATTGCAATCAGCACATGGCATACATTTAAGCATGTTTTCTGATTCTCAATGCTAAATTGCAGAGAAGAAATAAAATTTCAATTGAATTAAATTGTTAAATGAATTAAACCAAGTATCTTTTTTATCCTACTGAGATTTTGATCAGAATCAATCAGCGAGGAGATTGGAAAGGCTAAAAACATTGTTATTTGGAATAGTTGCAAAATTAGTTTGTTAAATAGCCTTAAACTAGTCAAATATATATTTGGATAGAATGCAATCATAGGCAAGATACACAGAGTTCGGAAATACTTACGAGGCATAAGATATCTCTTTGTTCAGATACTTATGAGCAGTACTGCATATAAAGACAAGATACAAACATGTCCAGGTCTGATTAGTCACTCGATAGAAACCGTCATGTGACTAATGTTTTTTGACAGTATGCTGTGTTAGAGGTGATCAATTAAAAATTTGAAAAATAGGTTGATCAATGAATAAATTACTTCTCCCAACATTTGTGACCACTATAAGAAGTCTGAATTTTCAAAAGAAACAAGCATGACACAAACTTAAGGATAAGCTTACATTGCAAATTGAACCACCACTAAAAACATACTTATAGGGGTGATTTAAAAAACAAAAAGCAAAAACGTTTTTTTCTAGACAAAATAAAGAGTAAATGTTTAAAGTTTCAGCCCTCTAGCTCTATTGATGCACCCTGTACTTGGGAAATATAAATGCATATACAGACAGCCAGCCAGCCAGACCAACCTGAAAACTAAAGAAACCTGTGTTTTTAGTTTTGGTGACAGTTTTGATTGACAGTTTCTTAACATATGCAAATGCATACAATCATATATATGTATAGCCAATACACAAATATGCATCAATATATATATATGTACATGTATATGTGTGTGTGTGCAGTGTGTGCTTATATATGTGTGGGTATGGATATGTATGAGTGAGCATGTATATGCATATGTGTGTGTGTGTGCCTGTTTCTACTCTATGTGTCTGTGTCAGTTTACATATATACATGTACATAAAGATATATATATATATATATATATATATATATATATATATATATATATATATATGTACATATATATATATATATATATATATATATATATGTACATATATATATACGTGTATGTGTGTGTTTATATAACATACAAGCAGATATTAATAGATATATACATATATGTAAGTGTGAATGCACATATGCTTTTATATGTTTTTTGTGTGTATATTGCTCTTATGTATGTATCATTTTGGGAAAAAATACACATTAGCATGTAAGCATATACATATATATATATATATATATGGGTATATACTTATATGTGTTTGTATGTGTATGTGTGTGTGCTTGCTAAGTGAATATAAATACACAGATGCAAGCATATATATTATGTATAGATTGCACATAAGTGGGCTTATAAGTATATGTGAGCATGTGCATACATGTGTCTGTGTGTGTATGTGTTCGTATGTGTCGGGGGGGGAGAAAAAGGGTGAAAAACACTCAAGAGGAGACATGTAGTCCAAACAAACCAAGAAGCCACTCAAAAAATACGCAGCTTAATTTCCTTCGAGTTGGGACATAATTTTGCAGCTGATTGGGCAGCAATCATTTTAAAATTAATTTCTACGATTCTCATTGAAGGAAAAGGGCTTCCCTAATTTAACCCCTCGACTCCAGCCCAGCCCAAAACCCTGCCTGACACAGCACTGTAGGGTTTCTTTCAAATTCAATCACTGAGTTGCCAGGTCAGATGGTAAGTCCTTAATTAACATAATTTCATTCAAAGTCATTTTCAGATGATGAAAAAAATATTTTTTGTGAATAAACTGTAGTGTTTGTTAGCCAGTATCTTGATTATAAAAAAGAAATAGCCACAAATATCAAATTCTTATTAATATACATTTATCTGATGTTTGTTGGCCAGTATCTTAACTATAAAAAGGGAATAGCCTCAAATATTAGATTCATACATGCATAAATACATATATATATATATATATATATATATATATATATATATATATATATGTGTGTGTGTGTGTGTTTGTGTGTGTGTGTGTGTGTATGCATCTTGAAAAAAAATCAACTTTAATGATTAAGCAGGTCAAAAGCAGGCCAAAAAGCATTAAAAAAAACCCAATGTTGCTACAGCTAAAATTGAAAATTCAAAATGTACAAGCAAATGATGCATCACAGGTTGAGAGAAAACAGGTTAAAACAAGAAAAATATGAATCTTAAATGATATGGCGTAATGACGCAGATATCCAAAGAAACGAACAATGAATAAAAAATCTGATTTCAACTGGAAAATTACCAACAAGATCTACTTGAATAATTACTGTTAAGGTATAAAACACTGTTGTAGAACAATCAATAAAGGAATAAAATAAATAATTAATTATTTATTTATATTCATTATATATATATATATATATATATATATATATATATATATATATAACAACTGCTGTATCACCAACAAAGCCTCCATCAGATGATAACTTTAGGGTCAGGTAAGGTTTCATGGGGCAAAGTATCATTATCACTAACATTCTTAATTCTTAAGCTGCTACCTTAGCTGTCAAACAAAGCAATCATATATATATATATATATATAAATATACATATAAAGAGAGAGAGAGAGAGAGTGAGAGAGAGAGAGGGAGAGAGATGAAAATGACAATTGGAAGGTGAAGAGAAAGACTCAAGAGATAGTAGTTACATCACAAAATTTTTTATAATTCAGTGGACATGGTTTGTTGCATTTCGAAAAGAGCCAGCCATTTTTTTCTGAAAAAAATTTTTGGCAGTTCACAGGAAAGAATTTTGCTGTTTTCTTGTTTGATGCTGAAGATGAGAATACGAATATTTCTGCGTTTTCTTGTTTAGTAGGAGAAGGAGGGTAGAGGTTTGTATCTGGGTAAATGAGGGTAAGATTTGATTTGAAATGAAATTAGTCTGTGAGAGACAGGGTCAGGAGGTGTATGTTCCCTATCTCTGTGGGTGTTTAGCTTGTTTTAGATAAGAAAGGCAGTGAAAAGCTAGAAAGGTCATTTCTCAGGGAAAGATGGATTTTGTTATATTTATTATAGGATGGAGAGGTGGTGTCTAGCATTCAATGGATAGGTGTTGGTATAAGAGGGACAGGGTGGAAGTAGGAATGTTGTTTTTATTTAATCTTTTTGGTTGATGGTGGGTAAGACTTCTTTTACTTTTCTTAAAGTGTGCTTGTACCATTTTTTGAATTGATTGTTGGTTGTTAGCCAATACCGTGTATATTGTTGTAGTGTATTGTGTCTCTGAGATTCTGTTTTAAAATCGAAGTATTTAGAGGATTTGCAATCTGAAAGTGATTATACCTTTGTGTTACTGTATTGCATTGGGATATATATATATATATATATATATATATATATATGTATATATATATATATATATATATATATATATATATATATATATATATATATATTTATATATATGTATATAAATATGACAGTATCAGAAGGTCATGCAAAGTGAATGTTTTTTCTCATTTAATTCAACATTTCTCCTGAGCTGAGAAGGTATAGAAAAAGAGGAATTTTACCTCCACATTCTTGATAAAGCCAGCTCCAGCAAAACATTGAATTAAATGAAAACAATCATTTTTATAGCATGACCTTCTGATATTGCCATTTCACTCTCACATCGTTGGATTAACCATGATTCATACCAACACACACACACACACACACACACATATATATATATATATATATATATATATATATATATATAGTGTTAGTGTTGATATTAAAAACTGTCAATTGAAACTGTAAACATAGGTTTCTTTAGTTTTCAAGTGATTATTCCTGGTTGGCTGGCTGGCTATGTATATGTTATGCGATCAGATAGGAGCTTGACGGCTAAAAATTTAAACATTTTCTCTTTATTATGTTTTTTTAGTTTTTTTGAAAATACCCCCGAGACTAAATTTTCTAGTGGCAGTTAAATTTACAATGTAAATTTGTGTCCAGCAGTGCTCACACTGTTGTTTTTTTTTAATTAGACTTCTTAGTGATCCAGCAAAATGTGAGAGAAGTAACTTATTCATTGACCATCCTTTTTTCCCATTTTTTCATTGATCACCCCCTTACACAGCATGCTGCCAAAAGATGCTGGTAACATGGCAGTTGCTGTTGAGTGACTTTTTTCAGTACTGACTGCTATTTTTCCTTGATCAAATCCCAGCATTCCTAGACTAAAACACTTATAGAAATAAAAAAAGCTGGTCAAAATATTGTACTATTCTGGTCTGGTTCACAAGTCTTTTAGGATAATTTTATCATATCTCTTCTAACTAACTAGATCTTTTCATCATCAACATGAGAATTTTTTCATATGACTTCGGCTATTTGCTTTTCTCTTGAACAAATTGATGTACCAGAGGTTTCTTCAATTTTCCAACTCAGTCTGGCTGGCTATCCACCTATTGAATCTCAGTAGCCCCACAAATGGTCGGCCTGACAAACCAGATTAGTGGGCTACAGATTCTCTCTCTTTACTCCTCTATCTGCTAACATTCTGGGGGCTACAACCATGGAAATTTGCATGAGTATACCTCTCGGAACTATCTATAATAGTTTTTTTTTTTTTTCTAAAGAGTGCTTTTTGGGAGTCTATGTTCATTTTTGGCCAACAGTGCCCAAATGTAGTGCCAACAGATTTGGGCATTGCAAGAGATGGCAAAGGTGGGTAGAGTCACGTCAGCATGGAAAGAGCTGGGAAAGGTAGTTTACCTGAAGGATCAATTTTTTTTTCTATAAAAAGATCTTTTCTTTAGTCAATTATATACTATACCATAAAAGATCCATTTTTTTAGACAATTTTTTTAGATAATTAGTTCTGGTACGTGTGTGGACCAGAGTGATTCATTTATGTGAGGTACAGATATTTCCTTTTCTATGTGAGGTACAGATATTAGGCCTTTCTCTTTAACAGATTAATGTATCAATCCAATATTGGACAGTTGGAGAGTATGTGGAATTATAGAATCAAAAAATTACCAGCAAATGATGTTTGCAGGGTAAATTATCATCATCATCATCACCATCATCATCATCAGTTATTTCAGGTCCACTATCTTTCTCAGCTCTTTGCATACCGACCGTGACTGTGCTAATCCTTTCCATGTCTCACTGGCCAAACCTTCCATCTGATCCCTCCATCTTCTGTCTGGTCTTCTCTTACTGTGATTGCCATACACAGGCAATCTTTTGCACCATCTGGTCTCCCTCCTTCTTACTATGTGCCCTGCCCATCTCCACTTTTGTCACTTGATATGTTTTGCCTTGGCCTGACAGTTAACCCTCACATTGCTCTTTCTGTTGATTTTGTTTTTATGTGATTTTGTTAATTTTCCTGTTTAGCACCTGTACATCATGGCTAGTAACATCATTAATATCGAAGAAAAAATATTCTGATCAGAAATCTGTAGGATGTAGCTATTTGTGGTTGATCTTTTGGTGAAACTAATTAGTAACCATCAACCAAAACTGTCAGTAAAAACATAGGTTTCTTTATTTTTTAAGTCAGTCTGGATGGCTATTTATCTATTAGAAACCGTCAACCAAAACTGTCATCAAAAGTGTCATAGTGGGTTTCCTCAGTTTTCAAGTTGGTCTGGCTGACTGGCTATGTATATATGTATATATCCCAAGTTCAGGCTGCACCAGTGGCAAGAGAGGACTGAAAATTCCAACATTCACTCTTTATTTTGTCTGGAAAAATTTTTTTTTTCAAATGGGTTTTTAGGAGAGTTCAATTTACAATACAAGTTTTTGCTAAATTGGTCCCTTAGTTTGTGTTCACATGCTGCCAAGAGACATTGGTCATGTAACAGTTTCTATTGAGTGACTAACCAGACCAGTTTTACTTAGAATTGTTTCAGATAACCTCATATTTCAAAAGCTTTTCTATGATTTGTATTCATTGTTTAATAATGATATGAAAATATCTGGGATGTTGAATAAACGGACAATCTATTTATATCTACGTACCTATGTTGAGACTGGTTTCTCTTAATGCCATTTCAGTTGAAATTACTGGAACTTCTCCATGGAATTAATTAAAGACTTGCTGAATTTCCTCGTGAAATCAATGTTGCGGCATTTTTGACAGAGCTGGCTGCATTCAGGAAGCTCAGAAAATTATTCATAGAACTAGAAAGCACTCATAGATCGCATACTTTTGCCAACGCCATTGTCACTAAAAAACTGTTTGTATATATAGCTTCAATGTGGGGAGGTAATACTGAAATGTTCCTGGATCTGTACTAAAATTGAATCAATCCTTCTTTCACCCATGACCTACCCTTGCTGAAAATGTCAATGAAATTCATTGAGAACTATTGGGGCTATTGTGTAAACATTTGAATATGAACCTGAGGAGGTAACTATAGGAAAAAATTCCTGATTCTGCCCCCAAATTTAATCATTTTTCTATTGTCTATTGCCCATCCTTCCACACTGAAATTCATTGAGAACTTTTAGAGATACTGTGTGAATCAACAGATAGACATACAGACAAACACGCATAAGTACAAATACCTCTTCCAAATTTGTTGGCAGTTATAAATTGAGCCTTAACATTTGTTAGCATCTTACTTCTTTCATTCAATTCTTTCACACAACAATTTGAATCCAGTGAGGATCAGACTGGTTTGCAAGATAAGCTTTCTAACAATTCTATTCGCCCTTGAATCTTATTTATCCATAAAAAAGGTTTATATGCAAATTTGTATGTTCATTTGTCTATAGTGTCAGTTCTGTTATAACCTGAGAGTTCCAATGAACTGGTCCTTGTGAAATAGATTAACAGAGCTAAAAAAAACAATTGAAGGGTTTTGAAATGTGATTGTCTGTTGTACCATAACAATGAAGAATGTGTAAAAAAAAAAAAGTTCACGTATCTAAATGCTTTTTAAAGACGCCAGATTCGTCAAATTTGACCATATTTTTTTCCTAAAATTTTTAATATAATGATATTCAATTTAATCTTATCATTGAATAAATCATATTTTTTAATAAAATACATTCCTTCCAATGACTGGTGTTTTTCTTACATAACCTTTGTCTTGGGACTTAATGTCTTATCAACCTTTAAAACAGATTTGAGTTGAGACATAAAGAAAATTTAAAATTAGAATACTTGAATTATTAAAAATGAATTGTCTTATAAAATAACTTTAGGCTTCTAAGTGCCAATCAATACCTTAATAACCCCCTCATTTTTGACCGGTTCATGCCAATACATTTTATGATTTTTGACTTGACTGAAGCCAACGAAGGACCCTGTGGTATTTTTTAACCTCAACCCACTACATTGTAGTTGGTATCTTCCACTTTTACCCTAAATAACCAGGTGTTGTTCTTGTGAGGTAGCCCCAAGGGCAGGACTGGGGACTGGGGCCTAGTTTGAGTTCTTTTCTTTTTCCCTATCTTAGTTAATTGTGGAAAGAGACTGACAGTGACAAAGAAAAACCAAGTGGAATTTTTACAGACTATCTATTGATTTGAAAAATGAATTAATTTTTTCGATTTTAGTTGGTGGAATACAAATAATTAAAAAATCTGAAAAATACAATTTTAGGAGGAACATACAAGTTAACATGTATATCAACTTGCAGGTATATATCATAAGCATTAGAATCAAGCGCAGGAAAATAATTTCTATTTTACCTGTGTTCTAGGAGCTGGTTGATGCTTTTACAAAACTTAAGATCTAGACCTTGATTTGGCATTTCAGACTGTATTGCTCAGGCTAAAGGGAAAATCCACACGCAGACCCCATCATCTATGGTCCTTCTGATGTGACAATCCCCATCAACAATCTTTGTCAGCAAAGCCATTCATTTATTCACATATGATTGTATGAGGTATATCTGGGAATTATGCGGCTATTTTGAATATCCCAAGAACCAGTTGCTTAGCCTCAATGTCACTTGGCCACTAATTAGAGGGGTCCTTACTGTGCATGCATGAATAGACACTCTCTTGTGGGGTTGCTTCTTTGGCAGTGAGATGCTATTAAAGGAGCTCATGTATCATATGACCATTGTATTCACAATGACCAGAGCAAGTCATTCTCAATGTTTCATGCAGGATTTTGATAGAGCGTCACATCTGTTGTACTTACAGTTCAGATTTGGCTCATTTGTCTTTTTTTTTTCCTTTTCTCATTCTTCATCCTTCCCCACACTCTCATTCTTTTTAATCACTGCTACCCACAACAGACCAGTTTATTCACTGTTGTTGGATACAGGTTATTTATGTTTTGACATTTATATCTATCTATCTATCTATCCATCTATCTCTATCTATCTATCTATCTATCTATGAAACAATCTGGATTTTGCCCAGCCCTTACCATTCATAGCAAAAACTTGAAATTATTCACATGCACTCCTCTCAATGAGAAGGGAATATTTTTTTTGTTTTTTGAAAATTCGCTTACAAAATAGGTTTTTCAGTTGGAGGTCCAATAAGTAAAACAAATAGTGCTAAATTGGTTACTAGTTTGTGCCTGCTTGTTTCTTGAAATTTTAGACCTTTTTAGTGACCTTTTTAGTGATCACAGCCAAACAAGAGGCAAGAGTAATTTATTCATTGATCACCCCTTTTCTCTTGAACATCTTTTTTCTATTTATCTTTTTCCTATTCCTGCTCTACTTAAACTTCCTCCTCCATCTTTTCCTCTTCCTCTCCTTTTTCCTTCTCTACTGTTTTTCCTTTTCTTCTTCTTCTTCTTTCTCTGATTTTCCCTTCTCTACTATTTTTCCTCTTCTTCTTCTTCTTCTTCTTCCTCTTCCTCCATCTTCTTCTCCTTCTTCTTCTTCTTCTTCTTCTTCTTCTTCTTCTTCTTCTTCTTCTTCTTCTTCTTCTTCTGTTTTACTCTTAATTATTCTCCTTTCCACTTTCTCATACATGGTTTGCTCAGTTTTTATTTTCCTCTGCCATTACTCTCTCTTCTTGTTACCTCCTCTGCTCTTTCCCCTCTCTTTCCCTCCCTGCTTCCCCTAATCTCTCTCTCTCTTTCTCTCTCTTTCTTCAGTACTCCCTACTCTCTCATTCCTCCCACACCTTCCTTGCCCTTTCCCACTCCCTTTGTTTCCACCTACTCTCTCACTCTGCTTCTCCCTACTCTCTCTCTCTCAGCTTCTTCCCACTCCCTCCACTATTCCCACCCACTCTCTCGCGTTCTTCTCTCTCCAGTTCTGCTACCTCGCCTCTCTGCTTCCCTCCCTACCTATATGTCTTGGTGCCATTCCAAACTGTCCTTTATAATTAAAGATTTTAGCAATTGCCAAGAATTGAAATGGAATGAGAAAGAGACCAGAAGGTCTTGTGTGCTTGGACCTCACCAACTGTTGATCACAGCAACTGATAATAGATCACTTCCTTCAATAATTTAACAGCACTTTCCAGCCTACTGACCTTACCTCATTCGAGATTACTGGTTTTTAGTCTATCCTGCGCATCAGTCGCTCTCAGGATACGCAAACCTCATTACAATCGAAATGTTCTTTAGACTCTTATCTCAAAAGATTATTATTTGCCTATTTTTTTAGTTTTTACTTGCAAGATTACCTGGTGATACCTGGGTTCAGATCATCTCCAAAATTACTATGAAACTCCCTTGGATAATTTTATTACCTTTGTCAACAAAGCTGGAAAGGTATATACATTACCCGGGTTTTCTTTTTTTCGTCCTACTGTCTTTTCATCTATCTGTCTATCAGCACAATATCTCCAAAATTTCTAAATGAATTTCAATGGAATTTTGTTCAAAGTTGGGCCATAGGTAAGGAAGATATGATTGAATTTGGGGGTGGATCCAGGAATTTTCTTTCAATTGATGTAGTGTGCAGCGTAATGCGCTCTCTTGGTGTCTTCTCATTTATTTTTCCTTTGCCTGCATTCACTCTGCTATCATTCGAATCAACGAAGGCTGTGGGGGAATACAAAGAAAGAATGTCTGTTTGAGTCTTTAATTCTCAAACCTCTTTTAATAGCCTCTTTCTGGTGCTGATCCAAATGTAGTAACTATTCTTTTTCTATTATTAAAACTAGTAAATGCTTTTCGCTCTGCTAACAGTATGCCTAACGCTGCATTCGGTATCAGTATGTTTACATGATGATTTGAAAGGTAAATGAAAGGTATTGTTAACAAAAATTTTTGTCCTAATTTTGATTAAAGAACGTAGGTGAAGCATCAGCAACAGTAGCAGCTGTAGTAGTAGTAGTAGTAGTTGTAGCTATATTATTAGCAGCCAGCAAACAAACACACCTCTAAACCTGTGCTCACGAGTTTCTTAGCTCCTTCCATTCTTTATGTTTGTTATGTCACAGACAGACTGACAGCTTGTTAATTATAATAAACATGGTGAGATTAGACATATTACTATGATTTCAAGTTAAGACTAATCTCACGTCCAATTTCCAGGGCTTGAAATGAATTATAGAAGGAAGTTTGGTTACTCAAATATAATTCCACATAGAAACTTTTACAAGCGTTCCCAAAACAGGATAAAGTTGGAAGAAATCGTAAGATTATGTCATAAGAATAAAGAGTGTAAGAGAGATGAGACTTGTCTATAAGCAATGAAGATTATGTGCTTATGATATTACTTGACTTGCTTACATTAATCCATCTGGAAGAGACCCTAAAAGGATAATGATAATCAACTAAAGATTCAAGTATGTAAGCTGTATTGTTATTATATGTAGACATATATATGAGAGTGAAATGACAATATCAGAAGGCCCTCTGGAGAAATGATACTTTTTATTCTGATGTTTCACCCAACTTGTCTTTATCAAGAAATGTGGAGGTTGTACAAGAAAATGGTAAATTTAATAGAGGTTTGAGACTTGTGGTAGGTGTGGATAGTATTTAATAAAGGGGATGGTTGAGCACAGCTTCTATTAAGCCCCCAGGGATATTGGTATTCTGGTGTGGTTGGTCATCCACCTACCACTAATCACAGATCCATTATAAATGCACCATTTTCTCTATATTTCTTGATAAAGCCAAGTTTGGTGAAACATTTAAATAAAAACAATCATTTGTGCAGCAGGCTTTTTGATATTGTCAATTCATTCTCATACTGTTGGATTGACCATAATCCATACCAAAACACTGATCAGACATGTATATCTATGTATGTGTATAAGCACATAAAAATTATAAGCATTTATTTTTATATATGCATATATATATACATAGATATAGATATATATGCATATCTATATATACACACAGTAATCTGCAGAAGTGTGAACAGTTCTGGACTCCCTATGGTGTGTGTATGTATATATATGTATATATACATGCACTATCTTCAAGAGCTTGAACTGTTTTAAAGGCATAATTATGATTACCTTTATTTTCTCTTTTATTGATGATCATGGTAGTTTATATAGATCTGGTCAAAGCTAATCAGCATTAGCTCACCACTACATTTGCGCGTGTTTGAATTAAAATTAAATATTTTTGAATATGAAATTGAAATAATAAAAAAGATTATTGTGAACTTTCTCAAAATAGATGCAAGCTCCCTACTCTGACAAATGTGCGGAAACATCTGTATTTCGGACTATTGTTTCATAATCATCAGCCTTTTAACGTCTGTCTTTGGACATAGACCTTCCCCAAGATTTGCCAGACCTCGTTAGCATGGGCATCTTGGTGCCAATACTTTCTGAACTTTTGTGGTTCATCACACCATCTCATTTTCAGGGCACTGTTTTGTATATGATCTCTGGGGATCCACCTTGTTAGTTTAGATGTCATGCAATTGTCTGACATTCTTGCAATATGAACATTCCAGTGCTGTCCTGTGATTTCTCCATGTGATGCTGAGCAAGATTCTCTCCTGTTTCTCTCTATTGCTTACCTCTTGTTGATATATGAAAAAATATCTCTCAATTTGAAATTGATTCCAGGACCTATCACAAAAATCAATCGATTCCTCCTCAGTCCATCATCCATTGTTGCAGAAAATTTCATTGAAATTCATTCAGAATTTTCAGAGATATTGTGTGGACAAATGATTGGACAGATGTTCGTAAATACATATGCCTTTCCCAACTCCATTAGCAGAGGTAAAAAAACATCCTTCAATTTCCTCAAATGAAGGCAGTTAGTAGCACATTTATTCTATATGATCAAAATTGCCTGTGTATGGAATGGTGTCTGCACGTGCCTATTGTCAAAAGGTGAATACATCCAGCAGACAATAGAGATAGCAAAGTGAAAAGCACTGAAAAAATTGGGTAGAATCAAAAAGAGGGATGAAAAACCAGAAAGTAGGGTACATGCTCGCAAACAGTCAAAGGAACATTTGAGTCGAGAGAGAAAGGAATCAACTAAAAAATTTATCAACTAAGAAGCACTCGGAGAGCCCATTCCTTTATGGATGCTGTGCACTAATTGAGAATTGGATGAAAATAAGATATTTTTTAAAAAACAAGGGAGAGAACTTTGCATGTACAAATATTGAGTTACTTCCCTTGAAAAAATTACTTCCAGCCTTTCAGCAAACTGTTCATTTGGTTAACCTCTTTTGAAACAGAATGATAAAGAATCTCTCCATCAAAAATAAATACCTGGATCTGCCCCAAAATTTGGACACTCTCCTTCCACGTTTCATTGAAATTCATTGAGAACTTTTAAAGATATCATGCGGGCAAACAGAAAGACAGGTAGTTGGACAGACAGATGAACAGACATGAATGAATACCCACACCTCTCCTAACATTTTAGTGGTAAAAAATTGAATACAGAGAAGAAATAAAGTTATCACTGAGAACCTTTGGCGATATTGTGTTGATAGACAGATGGAAGACACAAGTGAAAACACATACTTGTTCCAATGTGGTAAAGATGAATCATAAAATTTCAAAAAGGTTTAAAGATGTTTTAGATTGGAAAAAGGGTGACTTGTGAGTTAAAAGTGGTGAATTATTTTTGAATGTACCTGTACGGTTCCTGAAAGCCGATTGACAGTTATCAAAAATTTTGTGCACTGAGCGAATCCTCCACAAATAATGAACTCGAGTCTGCCGCAATCAATGGAGATGTGGTCGGGTCTATGTGTAATAAGCAATTTCAGAAGCGTTTTTTGCCTGTAAACCTTACAGAGCCTATCAGCCTCCCCACTGTTTACGTAATAACACCTAAGCAGATTTCAGCTGCCTGACGGGGATCCACAGTGATCGCGAAATCACAGAGTAATTCAAAGTCAGGCAGCTGACCAGAATAAGAGCGTGCTCCCCTTGCAGGCCCGGTTAAGTAATCAACTGACATCTTTCCCTACATGCTACGTGCTACCCGAAATAAGATCATCGTTCCCTGCTGCTGTTCGTAGCTTTTCATTTCCACCTCCGTTCATCATCAGCGTCGTTTGTGTGCCGATCTTTCTCTGGCTGCTTAGGTGGCAAACATCTCTGCACGGGATTCCACCGTGATATCTCTGCATGCTTCATGGGTCGTCATCGTTATAAGAGAGAGGTATCTATACGGACAGGTTCTTAATATCACGTCAGATTGGATTGGGTGCCACCTCAATGAACAGGAACTCCTCGTTGGTAAACAGAGGGAATACTTGAATGCACCCAGAGAGACTGTAAGCAAAATGCCAAGTCAAAATTATTCAGATGACATTTTTAACATTCAATCCTGGAAAGTCTCGATTTATGGTTCAATAAGTTACTTCTGCCAATGAAGCTGGAAGAGGTATATGTATTCACTCATGTCTGTCCATCTGTCGGTCCGTCTGTTAGTCTGTCTGCATGTTTGTCCACACAATATCTTCAAAAGTTCTCGATGAATTCAAGTGATATTCCATGGAAGGGTGAGCCATGGGTGAACGCTTGTCTGCTTGTCCGTCTGTCTGTTTGTCCACACAATATCTTCAAAAGTTCTCAATGAATTCCAGTAACATTTTATGGAAGGGTGAGCCACAGGTGAATGGAAGAATTGATCAGTTGCTGGAGGCAGATCCAGAAATTTGTTATCAGTTTAGAGATATCTTTTTTATTATTCTGCAAGAAAATGGGTTAAAAACAAACAGGTCTTGTTAGTCAATCAGTAGAAACTGTCAAGTAACCAACGTCCTTTTGTAGCATGCCATTGTGGAGTTGATCAAGTAAAACATTGAAAGATGGGGTGATCAATGGATAAGTTCATTCTATTGCTTTTCTTTATGCAGCTATCATTAAAGAGTCCGAATTTTCTAAAATCAGGGGAGCACATACTGGGGACTAATTCATTATAAACTTACTTGGCAGACAGAAGTCTCAAATAAAAACCCGGGGTGGGGGAAACATTATCTTCAAAATCTCATCATCATCATCATCAGTCTTTTAATGTCCATCGTTTGACATAGACCTTCCCCAGGGTTTGCCACAATTCTCTATCATGGGCGTCGCGGAGCCAGTATTTCCTGAATCTGTCCAGTTCATCTCTCCATCTTATATTCTGTTGGCCTCAGTTTTTTATGTGATCTCTGGGGATCCATGTTGTGAGACGTGATATCCATCAGTTGTCTTTCATTCTTGCAACATGGCTTGCCCATTGCCATTTGAGTTTTTTGATAGTTTCTATGATATCACGGACACCCCTTCTCTTCCTAATATACTGTGCTGTCTTGTGATCTCTCCATGTAAGGTTGAGCATGATTCTCTCATGCGCACATTGCATACTTCTCAGCTTGCAGGTCTTGGTTAGGTTCCATGTTTCAGCTCCATAAGTGACTATCGGGAGAATGCATTGGTTGTATACTCTTCTTTTTAGGATTATTGGGATCATCTGGTTCTTGTAAGTTGAGCTTGCTCTGCCAAAGGCTTGCCATCCCAAAACAATTCTTCACTTGATTTCCTCCTCTTTTGAAAGTCTCATGGAGATTTGTTATCCTGGGTAGACGTAGTGGTCTACCTTGCCGAGTTTTGCATCTTCTATCTTGACAGTTATGTTCTTATTCTCAACATGATTATAGCACATGATTTTCGTTTTACTGAAGTTCATGTGTAGGCCAATTTTTTTGCTTTTGTGATGTTTGCATACATACATACATAACCAGTTGGATTTGACGTGAAAACTGAAGAAACACATTTTGACAGTTTTGCTGAGAGATTCGGTTTATGGTGTCTAACAACTGATAAAAAGAGGAGATTTAAATTTTAAAAGAAGTGATTCAATTTAAGTATTCTCCCTTTTTTTAAATTTTCATTCAGTTTTAGTTAGAGGGCAGTGTTGCCAGAGGTGTGCAGTCTCTGAGTGGTTTCTAGTTCTTGAGATAAATCCAATGGACAATTTAGGAATAAGAACCAGGTTTTGCTGGAACATTGACACATATGTGGGATATTAATAACTGTTTTTTCTTGGAAACTTCTGTTGGGCCTTACAAGGAGACTGAGGGCAACTTTAATGGACAGGTTAGCCTATTCTGAAGGTTTGCTTCAATTTGCAAGTCAGAATTTTAATATAGGTTCACATCTATCAAGTCAACCCAAAATAACAATTTGATGTCCATGAATGTTTTATAAATATATGAATTTATATTCATTCTGTGTGTGTTTGAGAGAAAGAGAAAAAAAGAAAGAACAAAAGAGAGAGAGAGAGGAACCAAAGTAAGATAGGAAGAAAAAGGAGAAAAAAGAAAAGAGTGTTTGGAAGAAGATTTGAAAAATAGTGTATAGAAGATTGCAGAATGTGTTTTGAGAGAGGGGGCGCGATGTGGCTGAACGATTAATCGCGCTGATCAGCAGATTTGACGAGCGTATTTCCAACTCCAGCTGTGACAGTTTGTGTTTACTTGCACTAATACCCATTGGTAAAGCATGAATCCCCCCTCCTCCAGCTATGGGTTAGATATTGCAGGATGTAGTGAGCAATACCATTGTCTCGGTTTGTGGTCTCCAAGTCTATTTCACATATCATAAGTCGGAGCTAAGACTGAGGAACTAGTGATAAGTGGGCTTGTTCAGGGACTGCTGAAGATGTAGCCAGCGTAAGGGCACTACTCAATCTTGAAATATATGCTAAGGGTAGTTTTGCCTTGTTTAGGACCCCAATAGCAGGGTTAATGAGCCCACTTGCAGTATGGGTGGCTTAACGATTGGCAGCAAAGAAAATGCGATCAGTGGATCAAGTAGAAAATCTAGCTCTGAGAGCTGTTGTTCATAAAGCACCAATGCAATTTGGAAAGATATGAATCTTTCTCATCCTCTCCCAGCTATATATGAATAGCAGTGAAGACTAGTTGACAGTAAACCCTGGATTCTATTTTCATTTTAAAAACATCTACACATTAGACAAACTATGGACACCTGCTGTAGAGCAATGTTTAGTAAGTTAGAGTCTTAAACCACAGCTTTTTTTTTTGTCACATCAAACAACATAAATAGGAAGGAAGAAAGAGGTGTGATTTCATTCAAGCTGTGACATCATTTACAAACCATCTGCTATGGTGTCATAATAGAATGTATGAGTTTGTCATTTGTGTATTTTAAAAAGCCAAAAATGTCCAAAAGACATCGAATATGTCCATTTATGATTTCTATCAAAAATGATAGTTCTGGAATATTTCGATATCACAATATTTTACAAGTATGAGAATCAATTGACAACTTGCTCTTCTTCCTCCTCCCCTTCCTCCTGCTACTATTACCATAGATGGTGGATGCATCATTGAACTTATGAATCTTGTTTTTTACTACTCCACATGTTTTGAGAGGTGGAAACGGCCTGTAACAGATCACCCAGCCTCACCCTGGGCCCATATGTTGAGCTTTAGTAAGGCACCCCCACAAATTGCCCCTTAACCCACACTTTTTTTAATGTTTTTAATGACTCATATTATTGTGCTATGTATGTTTTACATGTATGATATACATGCAAAAATACTGAAATATCATTTCAAATACATGCCATTTAACAATATTTCTGCTCTTGAGCACCACCCACCTCTTCTGGGCCCCCAGGCTTGAACCCAATCAGCCTTGGTCATGTTATTCAATCCGTCCATTTTAATTTTTCCTAATTATACTGCAGAAATTTATTGTAATCCATTTCTGACTTACTAAGCTCTTCAAAACTTCATCAGAGCCCTCTTCATAATTTACTGTTGCCAGCCTCTCATAGCAGAAAATGGGGGCTTAACTTTCTTGGTTTGAATCTGGAATTTTCCATATTCTAGTCTGTACTACTATTTATCTACAGCTGGGAGGAGATGAGATAGATTCATGCCTTTCCCAATTGCATTGGTGCAAAATGAACAACAACTCTCACAGCTAGATTTTCAACTTGGTTCAATGATTGCATTTTCCGTACTGCTAATCGTCGGCCATCAACACATCCCCACTGCGAGTGTGCTTACTCACCCGGCTACTGGGGTCCTGCACCAAACAAAACTACCCTTAGTAAATATTAGAAGCCATCGAACAAAACTGTCACTAAAAGTGTCAAAATAGGTTTCTTCAGTTTTCAAGTTGGTCCAGCTAGCTAGCTGGCTGGATATGTATGTATATTTGTATCATGCAAACTGGCCGCACAAGTGGAGCTAAAAGGCTTAAATGTTCAACATTTACTCATTATTATGTGAGAAAAAAACATTTTTTGCTTTTTTAAAATCTCTTTATTTTACAATGTAAGTTCATGTTTAATTGATTCCTTAGTTTGTGTCCAGCAATGCTCCCGTTTGTTTGTTGAAAATTCAGACTTTTTTTAGTGATCACTAACCAACAAGTGGCCAGAGCGGTAACTTGATCTATTGATCACCCCTTTTTCCAATTTTCTGATTGATCACCCCCAATACAGCATGCTGCCAAAAGATGTGGGTCTTGTGACAGTTTCTACTGAGTGACTAACCAGACTTGTTGTTTGTAGAGTGAGAAACAATTTAGTGCAGTGGTTATTGAATGCTCGTTGAGTGCATTGGGAATATCAGTTCGGGAAGATACATATTCATTCTGCATGAGAGACTTTCCCTAATATTCACTGACTGTTTTTTGGGGAAGAATAGAATGCTTTTCATTTAGGATAAAATTTCATGCCACACAGCCAAAACAACTTGAGAATGTCACGTCAAAAAAAGTAAAAAGTAAATCCCATGGTCAAGTCAGTTTCCTGACATGAATTCTATCATACATGTCTGGACAAATTTGGATTTGTGAAATGAGAAAAAAGGTTGAGAAAAACTTCTACAAAAGAATATTAACCTCTACCAACAAAGTTGAAAGAGAGTGGCCATGCATGATAAGTTCCGATAAGTTTTTTTGAATTGATATTTTTGTTATTTTCAGGGCCACAATGTTCAGTTTTTCTTGTTCTGAAGCATGAACGCTCTACATTATGATTCTTAGTGTTCAAGCTTCAATATTTTCTCAAAAAGACTGAACCTTGAACACTATGGATCATAATGTACAGGGTTCAAGCTTCAAAATGAGAAAAACTAAGCATTTTTGTTCAAGCCCCCCGGTACTTTGAGCTCTTATCATGTGCACCCTCACATATGTATTTACTACTGCCTGTCTGTTTATCCATACAATATCTCCAAAAGTTCTGAACAAAATTTAATGAAATTTTCTGGCCACAGGGTAGGGAAGAATTACTTACATTCAGGAATTCTTTCTCGATTGAGAGATATTTTCCTATGTATCTATATGTATTCACTCATGTTTTTCAATTTGTACACATTATGTTGCCGATGAATTTTAATGCCATTTAGTGTAAGGCAGGGCCATGACCTAAGGGAAGATTGATTAAATTTGGGGGTGTCAAGGAGAATGAATTAAATTTTGGCCACCCCCTCTTCATTGTAGCTATACATGAAATGATTTTCATTGAGTTTTTAATGCTTGTTGTTGACAGAGGTATGCAGTCTCTGAGTGCTCTGTAGTTGTTTTGCGTTTTGTAGTCTGGTTTGATACCCATATGAGAAGATGACAGATTTGATGGATTCACTGCCTGACTGATCAAAAACTTTTGAGGCTTAGTTCAGCAAATTTTAATTTGCACCATAAAATATTCATCAAATTAATAGATCTCTGTATATGAGCTCTCGTTCAGAAGAGGTGTCTATTTACTTTTGCCTTATTTTCTCACTTTTGATATATATATATATATATATATATATATATATATATATATATATATATAAATATATATATATATGTATATATAAATATATATATATTCATATATACATATATATATATATATATATACATATATATATATATATATATACATGTATACATATATATATATATATGTATATATATATATATATATATATATATATATATATATATATATACATATATATATATATATATATATATATATATATATATATATATATATATATATGAATGAGTTTATAAATTAACTTACAACTTGTTCCTGTTGCTCAACCGAGCCACCTACCGGCATAAGGGGTGTGATTCTCACCAGGAACTTATTCTTTATTCCGATTCTCACTATGATTTATTTACTCTTGGTCTGAGTTTAGTTGCAATAAAAAGCAATAAAAAATGAGATGATGATAAGTAATAGCCAAAATATTGATAATGATTTACAATATTTCATTTGAATAAATAAAAAAATAACGATTTTCTATTACCAAATCATCGTCATCAAGCAATCAACATACATTTTTAGACATAGATTTTCCCTAAGATCTGCGTATTTTTTTTGCTCCCGAGTGTCAGGGCTCCAGTAACTTCTGAACTTTTCTAAATTATCACGCTGTATTATTTTTTGCCGACCATAATTTCACTTATGATCTTCTTGGATCCACGTTTGTGAGTTATGATGTCCAGCGGATGATGTCTGACATTCTTCCTAATATCTCTGACATCTGTTTGCTTCCTAATATATTGCGCTGTCTTCAGATCTCTGCATATGATGTTTAGCATGAATTTGCCTCTGTGTTCATTGCATATCTTGCACCTGCACTGGTGCCGTATCATATCAGAAGTAATCATAGCTGCCCGTGAGGAGAATATTTAATTGATTCCTAATAATAAATCATTATTTTTGCAAAAACCACTCTTCAAGAATGACTGTAATCAAATGAGTGTGTGATCTTGCATGTGTCCCAGTTTATTTTCACAGATCAGTCTTCAACAAATGAAATAAGCTATCAAACTCATTCAGGCATTGGTTTATTCAAGGGTTACAAAGGAAGGGTGACAAGGACATAAAGGATGGGAAGTCATATATCATTTTGAAGGTTATAAGATATGGATTTCATTTATGGCTAAATTACACACTTATGATGGTCATGTGACCTTATTATGTATTCAAGATGGCGGCCGAATTCGTACATTTTATTCATGTGTGTCACAAAATTTGAAGCACACCTACATGCAGTCTAGCCTGAACCAGTTAATGCTCAAATTTTCCACTTGAAGACTTTGTATTGTATTATCATCAAACAATAAAGTATGTTTTCAGTCTTTATTTTTAGGAAAAAAAAATTGCAGGATCTGATTTCATGATCAGACATGCAATGTAAATCAATGGAAACGACTCTGTTAGAAACTGTCAATCAATACTGTCAACATATGTTTCTCCAGTTTTTAAGTCGGTCTGGCTAGAGCTATATTGGTCCCTCCGCACTTGTTTTTTTGAAAGAGTTTCTATTAGAGATCTCTGCCCAACAAAAGTCAAGAGGAGTAATCTATTCATTGAGCACTATTTTTTCCAATTTTTTAATTGATCACCCCCAACACAGCATGCTGTCAAAAGACATCAGTCGTGCGACGGTTTCTCTTCAATAACCAACCAGATAATAATACTACTACTCTATATATATCCTGAACCGCACTCAGATATATGAACATTAGATTTCATGATCAAACACGTCATGTATGTCAATGGAAACTAGCTTGTTGTGTTTATAGTCACACTGCTATAACTGATAATCGTGGTGACAGTTAATCCACCAAAAGAACCTCAGCGATACAATATTCTTTTCGGCAGTTCAGATATATGAAAGCAATGAAAGTGGTCGGCTGACATCATTTAAGAGCAAAGTGCCAGTGAAGGTGAAGTATTAACTACAAACAATATCTTTGCACAGTTTTTCAGTCCAGCTTTGAAAGAAAAAATTTGTTCAGATGGTTTTTTTTCTAATTGAATTCACAATGATATTTATTGGTATCTACAAGTAAGTAATTACCTTTGCCAATGAAGTTGGTGGAAGTAAATATATGTCTGCTGGTTAGTTCACAAAATATCTCCAAAATTTCTCGACTAATTTCAATGAAACTTTCTGGACAATTGTCTTATATGAAAAAATATCCCAATAAAAAGAATTCCTAGATCAGCCCCAAAATTCAATCGATTCTTCTTCAGCCAAGAGCCTTGTTTCTAATGATTCTTTGAGATTCATCGAGAAATTTTGGAGATATTGTGTGGACAGACATAAACAAATACATCAATATTTGAAAAAGAAGATGAAAAATATCTCATAAACAAAAGAATTTTCTGAATCCACCCCCAAATTTAAGCAATTCTTCCTTACCCCATGACACACCATTCCAGAAAATTCAATTCATTGAGAACTTTCAGAGATATTGCGGGCACTAACACATAACTATGATACAAGGAAGTGAATATAAAAATCCCCAAAATCTAATCACTTTTTCCTTAGCCCCTGTCTAACTCTTCCACAGAATGTCATCCAAATTCACTGAGAACTTTTGGAGATATGGGGATAAATAGACAGACAGAAGTGAATACGTATACCTCTTCCAACTTCATTGACAGAGATAAAGTAACACTATTATATAAATTTATTCTGGCCTTCACTCAGGAAATATTTGAATCAACCACTTTCAAAAACATTACGTTTGCTTTATTTCCTTCTCACCTTTTTGCCATTATAAAATTATGATAAATAAACTTTAATTGCTGTCATGCCAAATTGAATTTGTGTAACACACCAGAATTAAACTAGTAATATAATATAACAATGACAGCCAATTAGTTTAGATAACAATTACTTTTTAAACATTAGCATTGAAGATACACAGTTATGTAATCAAATATCATATGTGATGGGCCATTATTAACATCAATGTTTCCATGTTATTGTGACAATAATTCATTGATTTTTCTAAATATAATAATTTAATAGATTTTCTCCAATACTCAACAAAACATTTATAATAACTAGAAAGCAGCCAGAGAATGTATATCTCTGCCAATGCTATCATCAGAGGGGGTAATTGTGTATGGATCCTCCCATAAAATTTAATCAGTTCTTCAGTAGCCTATAGGCTACCCTTGCACAAGATATCATTGGGATTCATTGAGAAACTTTTGGAGATACTGTTCATGAAATTTTGGGGATATTATGTGGTTTGGACATTTAATTACAATGTAAGGGAGATAACAATGTATGGATCTGCTCCAAATTTTAATCAGTCCTCCCCTAGTCCATCGTCCACCCTGCAGAAAATGTCATTGAAATTCAGTGATTACTTTTGGAGATATTATGTGGATAGTCCCGAGTGTATACATGAATGCGATTGGAAAAAAAAAAAAGAATATCTCTCAATCAGAAAAAAATACCTGGATCCATACCAAACTTTTACCACCTTGTAGCTCATTCCTTCACAAAATTTCATTGAAATTCATTCAGTACTTTTGGAGATATTGTGTGGAGAGACAAACTGACAGATAATCAAATGAACAGACAAGTAGATACAACCAAAATTAAATACCTCTTTTCAACTTTGTCGACAGGAGTAAATTACAAGTGTATTTTCATTTATTTCTTCATTTGTTTTCTGTCATGCTGATGGAAACCAATACATAGAATCAGGTGGAACTGCTACAGGCTTTAGCAGCCTGATGACTTAGTAATAGGTCAAGGGTACACTGATGACACAGTGTAGAATTCATAAGCATTAAGTATGTAAGTTAGGTTTTGTATACATTGGGAAAAGGAGACAATACAGCAAAGCTGCTAAGGTTCTACATGGGCAGAATTAAAAATAAAAAAAACCTTAAATAAATAAGACTGTCATCATTTTTTATCACATGGGTTCACTATTTTCTTTTAACATCCAACTGCACTTATAATTGGCAGCATATACTGAAAATTACATTTACCTTGTACTTGACTGTCCTTTAAAATTCTTCCTTTATTATCAGCCTTTAGGATCCATTGTTGGACATAGGCCTTCCACATGTGAGTGTAAGACATAGAGCGGGTTGGGTCTTACCCTACCACATTGACCCATGATGTGATGGCAGGGGGAAGAGATGGATATATGCCTTTGCCAAGGACATTAGTGCAAAGTAAATGCAACTGTCTCAGTTTGAACTCGGCTTGCCAATCTCATTCTATGAGCTGTTAACTGCTCGTCCACTCACTTTTCTTTCGGTTATTTTTTTGAACTTGGATTCCAGCTGGATAAATGTTTCTCTTTTCGGGTAGAAGACATTGAAAATCTCATCAACTACAGAAACTACATCCAGCCTTTGTATTCACAAGCGGGTTTGCTTCAGGAAGACATCAAAGTATTTTTGGTTCCTATTTTACTCTATGGAGGGAAATCTCTCTGCAGTATTCCTTCTCTAAGACCTGCTGTTGGAGACAGTGAAAACTGGTAATTTCCGTGTAAGTTCTTTGATGCCTTGAAATTACACTGGTCTTTTGCAGACACGGCATTATCATTAGGGAAAATGCGTAGACTTCAGAAGTGACTTTATTTTTTTTTATCAAATAATGGGTAAACCTCTGCTGTGATTCAACTGCAAACTTCTCAATCAATCTAGAGAATGTATGTAAAGAGCAGCCATTTTCAATTGCACAGAAATAGATTTTAAAAAATAGTAAGATACCGGTTGCTTTACTAATGGTATACCTTAGGGTGGAAATCAAAAGCATTGTTGTTTTTGAAAAAAAACAAAAAAAAAAACATCCCATAGCACTTGACGAAATCTTCTGCTCACACACACTCAAAAAGCAAGTTCATTTTCTTGCTTCGATTTTTTTCTTGACAACCGATTCCAGCCGTTATCCTTTAGCAGATGTCTTTATGTTTCGCCCCTCCCCTTTTGTATATCACTACCCTGTTTCTCTTTCTCTCTCCCTGCCCTCTATGCAGTGATTTTTTGTAGCAATTCCATTCTCACGACCTGTCTTCTACCCTCAACCTCTTCAATATATTATTTTTTCTTTCAAGTGTGACAGACAGACAGAGAGATGGACAAAATCATAAGCATGGCAGACGGATAGTCATGTTGCTTATTATAATATAGATGTGGATTTGATATTTCTTCTCATCCAATTTTTAAATCCTACAATTTCTCTCTGTTTCTATCTTCTTAATCCCCAACAGACAAGTGGATGAATGATCAAATTTGATATATATATATATATATATATATATATATATAAATATATAAATATATATATGTATATATGTATATATATATATATATATATATATATATATATATATATATATATATATATATATATTTATATATATATATATATTGTACCATAATAAGAAAGTGTAGGAGGAAAAAACACTGACAAAAATTACATAAATTGCATTGTCAGATATTGGGAAATGGGTGACTGAAGTCACACAATGAAATCTAGTGAAAAAGTTTTTAAATATTTAGTGTTTAAAGCTGTAAAGCTTTCTAGACTATATACATACATTTTTTTTCAGCCTTTCAATGTCCATTATTGGACCTTCCTCAAGAAAGACATGGCTGGGGTGATAGGCCTCACCCTGCCATACTGGCCTATGTGTTGGAGGATGGAGAAATGGATATATGCCTTTCTCAAGGTCATTAGTGTGAAGTGAACGCAAATTGTCTCGGCCCAAGTTTTGAACTCGGTATGCCAATCCCATTCTCCATGCAGTTAACTGCTTGGTCACCTTGCACCAAATAAGCCGAGCAAACAAGCAGTGGGCCAGGTTTCATTCCTTCTTTCCCTTTTCCTCCTTTTGTCAAAGGTGAAGTGATCCAATATCGCACTCACTGTGTCTTGTAATTGCAATATTATTTTCTCACTGAGCCGAGCTGGACTCGGTTTGCTTCAGGCCAGTTGCACACACTCACTTGCAAGCAGGAACATTTTTGATTAATTTCCCATTGTCTTTTATTTGTACATGAAGGAGGTAAAAGAATGAGAAGGTGTTAAAGAAGAAAAACAACAATAAGTTGGAAGAATGAGAAAGTATTAAAGAATGAGAACAAGAAGAAGTTGGATTGAGAAGGTATAGGAAAAGAAGAAGAAAGTTGAAGATAGAACAAAAAGAAGAAATGGAAAATAGAGGAAAGGAATAGAAAGGAGAAAAGGAAAAGAAGAAGAAAGAGACAAAGAGGAATGAGAAGGAGGAGAGGAAGAAGAAAAATATTAGAAGAATGAGAAAGAAAGAAGGTAAAAAGAGAAGAAAGGAATAAGAAAGATAAAGGAAAAAAAGAGAAGTCGAATAAGGAGGAGAAAAGAGAAGAAAAGGAATTGGGAAGAAAGGAATGAGAAGGAGAAAGAAGAAAGAGAAGAAGAGGACATACAATAGAAGGACAAAAAAGACAGAAAGAAATGGTGAAGAAAGAAAGAAATTGAAAAAGAAAACAGGAAGAGAAAATCAAAAGAGATTTGAAAATAAAAACAGAAAGAAGAGGGGATTATTAGTTGATAAAAAAATGCGATGAAATGAAAGCAAAGGAAATGGAGAAGAAAAAGGAAGGATATTTAAAAGAATCGAAGGAGAAAAGGGACAAATGAAGGGGAGGAAAAGAGAGTAAAAAGGAAACAAAGAAAGAAAAAAAAATGAAGGAGAAGAAAAGGATTTGAAAGAAAAGAGGAAAATGAAAAAGAAACAAAGAAAAAAAAGAAGAAAGAAGAGACAAATGGAGAGAAGGAAAAAATAAAGAGGAGACAAAAAAAATTAGGATGAAAAAAATTTTTTGGTAAAAAAAGTTGCTGAAAGAAGACACAGAAAAAAGCAAAAAGATTGCAGAAAGTTATAGTTTCCATCTTGGTTTATTCATATCTTGTCACTCTAATAATGTAGCCAGGCCAGTCAAAGGGTTCAGGGTGGGTAACTACCTTGGTCAGCTTGGATCATAACAATGATTTTAATCTCTCTTCATCCTCAGCTCTGTGAGTGTATGTGTATGACCAGAACACACATCTCACACCTGCGAGCGTAAATCGATTCATAGTGAAAGAATATCAAAATTCCGTATCTCCTATGATGCTCTCAATTTGAACATCTTTGCTCTCGGCTTTTGTTTTTTAGACTAAGATTTGGTATTATCTAATGCCTCACTCACAAAGGTTGTCTCTGATGTAACCATCAATTTTGATGAAATAGGAGGAATTTTAAACATAAGTGATATTGGCAATATTGTATGCATGGTTTCATCCAGAATACAGGTTAGAAAATGTCAACAGAAACTGTCAACATAAATTTCTTCAGTTTTCAAGAGATTCCGCCTGTCTATCTATGTATGTGTCACGCCTACAGACTGCATCAATGAACCTTTTTCTACAATTACTCCTTATTATGAAAAAAAATCTTTTTTTTTTTAAATTCGTCTCTTAATAGGCTTTTAGGTAGGGTTCAAATTACAATGTAAGTTTATGCTTAATTGGTCCCTTACATTGTGTCAGGCAGTGTTTATTTTTCAGAGATCACCACCCAACAAAACCTGGCAGAAGTAACTTATTCATCAATCATCTCTTCTTCCAATTTTTTAATTGATCACCCCCCCAAATAGCATGCTGCCAAAGAACGTTGGTCACTGAGGGTTTCTTTGATTGACTAACTAGACCTGATTTCTTCGCATTTAAATTGCTCAAAACCTATCTGTGGTGATTTCAAATTTCTAAATTTTTATTTTTATTTTCCAGATCTATTATTGACAATGAATGTACAAGAAAGAATTTTCGTAGTTACATGCGGAATAAAAGACATGAGGTGTAATTAAATTAAAGAAAAGTTTAAGAGAAAATTTCATTGAACAGGTCCAAAAGACCAGGCTATACATGCTTGGAAGTGTGTTCTGCAAAAACAGTTGATCGCTTTGAGATCTGTAGAAACATTGATGGTTGTTATGTAGAATCTAATAATTAAACTCGAGCCCGTATTCTTTCATGCATTTATTTAAAAATATGTTTATTTTGTTCCAGTACATATACACACACCCAAAAGAAAGAAGAAAAATACATATAGACAAATATACGAATTACAAAACAAACATACTGGTCATACACACACACTAACACAAACACACACAAAAAAAAGAAGAAAGCACACATAAACAGACGCCTACTCCATCAACTCTAGAATTCAAAACAAAAACAAAAAAAAGATCCACATATCAAATCACACTATCCCTAGAGCCAAAGCATACACATCATTTTCTCCATCTGACCCTTTCTGTGCACAGAGAACATCTGAAATTGACCCCTTCCTACACACGCACAAGATACTCCTCCCTTTACCTCTTAACCAACATTAGCTTGCTGTGTTTTTTCCAAGTTTGGTATAGCATCTGGACATATGAGAACTGCATTTGTTACAGTCTTTCTGCATTGCCAAAAGAGCTTCTGAAGACGCCAATGGGATTCCAGCAAACTGTATCAAGCTCCAACAGCCTTATCTTTATGATGATAAGAATTTTTTGAGATATGACACACTTGTTTCTCAAATCTTTCACTCCCACATTATCAAATCACTACCACCATATATATATATATATATATATATATATTGATGTCTTGAATTTTTTTTTTGTTTCCCAAAATTTCTCAAAATAGGTGTTTACTTTTAGGACACCCTGTATTATTTTGCCTAACGTACACAAAAGAGAACGATGTTCAACATAATATGAAGAAATCACAAGACAGCACAATACATTGGAGAAAAAAGCAGGAGTCCACAATATCATAGAATCCATAGGAAAACTTTAATGACATTGGGCTGGTCATGTTGCAAGAATGGCAGATGACCACTGGATATTACAACTGAGAAAGCTGATCCCCTGAGATCACACGTGGAACCAAGACTGATAAAATATAAGATGGTGTTACAAAAAAGATACGTTCAGAGAGTGCTGGCTCTGTGATGCCCACGGTAGAGTGGTTGAGGGAATCTCAGGTCTATGTTCACCGATGGCCACCAAAAAGATGATGATGATGATCATGATGGTGGTGGTGGTGGTGGTGGTGGTGATGATGATGATGATGATGATGATGATGATGATGATGATGATGATGATGATTCAGTCACTATGAAAGGTTTGAGTTGGATCTGAATGTTTTTCTTATCTCTTACCTTACCTCTCATATGGGCAAAAGGGGAACCTTCCATGGGTCATGGGCATGGCCAAGTGCTTTGTGATCCATCTATTCCTTCTGTACCTCTACTGGATCTGCTGTTGTTGGATCACTGTGTTTTGGTGGTCCTTATTAATCAGAAGTTGTATTTATACCTCTGTATATCACATGAGTCCTTGGCTGGTCTTGTTTTAAATATTTTTCATTTGTTTTGCAGCATAAAACTAAGAAGATCCCTACAAGAGAAAAGAGTCAGGAAAAGTAAGTAGAAACTTACACACAGGATAATTATTGATCTGTGAATTTACTTAGTATCGTGCAGGTTATTACAACTTTCATGACAAAACTTCCTGAGCTGGTAGAGATTGTCTACAAAAACTGTCACCAAACTGTCAACATTGGGTTTCTCAGTTCCTAAGTTGTTCTTGCTGACTGACTGGCTATCTATATGCGTATTGCATATACGGGCAGCACCAATAGAGCTATGGGGCTGAAAATTTCAGCATTAGCTACTTTTTACGTCTTTTTTTCCTTTTAAATTATCCCCTAAATAGGTTTTTAGTGGTGGATTCAATTTGCAATGTAAGTTTATGCTGAACTGATCTCTAGGTTTGGGTCAGGTAGCATTTACACTTTTTGAAAATTCAGATTTTTTTGGTGATCAGTGACCAACAGAATGAGAGAGAAGTGATTTATTCATTGATCACCACTTCTTCCAATTTTTTGATTGATCCCCCTTAACATGGTATGCTGCCAAAAGATGTTGGTCGTGTGATTGTTTTTTGTATTGTGAGACTAATCAGACCTGTTTTTTATTATCTCTGATCCTCATTTAACATTATAACCATGTTGTCACATTAATATGCTTTTGTTGTATTGTAACATGGCTTATTGTAGTAAGGTTCCTTCTGACTGGTTGCTAAGTTACATCACAGCCATGCGACAGGTTTTTGAGAGAGTCAAAATGGCCGGAGACTTTCCTGACGGAACTCTTATACTTCACTTTAAATTTTGACTATCACAGCGAATGATTTATTTTAAACTTCTGAAACTGTCAGTTTAAACAAAAAGATCTATTTTTCAATTTCTTCCTTTTTTTCTAAAGATTTAACTTTATCAGAAACTATCAACCAAATCTGTCAACATGGGTTTCTTTTGTTTTCATGAGATTCTGGCTGGCTGGTTGGCTGATTGTATATGTATATGTCATGTGAGCAGGCCACACCAATGGAGCTAACGGGCTGAATACTTAAACATTTACTTTTTATTATGTCTAGAAAAATAAGTATTTTTTTTTAAAACTTTTGAATCAGTGAGTTTAAACATTTAGATCTATTTTTCCTTCAATTTCTTTTTAACATTGATCTTTTTCTTTCTTCTCCAAACATTTGACTTTATCTCAACCTAAAGGTTTAATTTGACCCATTAACGGTGAATTATGGTAATTTCCTTCATTGCTGTTCTTTGCAAACACAACAAAAATTTCCATTTTATTGTGGTTGATGGCCGCTCAGTTCTATCTGCAAATCAGGGCTTTTATCTTGCAATGAACAAGGGGTTTTATCTTGCAATAACTATTAATCTTTAACACCATCTGCAGTTAATGGGTTCGATTCAAATTCGCTACTTTCCTTTACTATGTATATCAAATATATAAGTGAAGGGTGTCTGCGTCTGTTTGTCATGCTATAAAAAATTCTCTTAATATGGGTGCAGCCCAATCAAATTTGACATGCCTGAACCTGGTAGGAAGGTTTTAAAACAAAGAGTTTTGAGAAAAATATCTTTGAAAGGGTTTTAAAGAGGGTCCTATTTACAGTGTAACTATAATGCCAAAGTGGAACCTTCTTTCCAGTGATATACACATCTTCTTATTTAATATATATAATTCTTTAAAGGGTTTAAAGTGAGGTGACCCCTACCTTCTTTACATGGTCAAAAGTGAAGGAGACTTATTCCTGAATCAAAATTTTTTAATTTTGAGGAAAAAAGTATTTTAAAAACGTTTTTGAACGGCAGGCTCTAAAATAAAGCAACGCAACTCTGCTCCCCCAAGTGAACTAACAGCCCCTTTGGTGAGCAGGAGTTTGAAGTGGCAGAGTCACATTAAGACTGCTTTCTGGTGGGTGTGGGTTCGAGTATTGCACCGTGCTTATTTTCTTTATTGATTTACCTGTCAACTCAGTTAATTCTAGCGCCACACAAAATATGTTTCCATATAGATTGTCTCTTCAATTATCATGCACATACACACACACACACACACACACACACATACACATATATATATATATATATATATATATATATATATATATATGTGTGTGTGTGTGTGTGTGTATGTATATATATAGAGAGAGAGAATGGAAATTCAGCTAGCTATACAATATTATCATGTTTTTCTTAAGAATGGGATATAAAATACTACTAAGCAAAAAAAAAAAGTAAAAAAGTCTAGGTGTTCCTTTTTATAACCCTGGAAATTCAACTGAACATTTCAACTAATGCAACTAATGGCCAAAGCATTTAGTTCAACCAAATTGAGCAACTACAAGAAGGCCAGACACTAAAATGAAACCCATAATTTGTCAGATATTTCGAATTGTAAACAGAATGAAATCACACAGCTGCACCCTAACAAGAGACATTTAGGAATATATTTTCTTTTTCTATGGGTTACAAAGATAATGGGAAAAAATCCTATCAAATTTATTAAGCAATAGTCACTCATGTCCGGTTGAGGATGACTAATCAAATAATTCGAAGAAAGAGTGACCAATGAATAAGTTACCTCTCTTGCCTTTAGTTTGTTTCTGATATTATTCACACTTTTTAAAATCTTCAAGAAAAAAAGTCAAAGGGACCAATTTAGCATAAACTTACATTGTAAATTGAACTCCCCACTAAACTTATTTTCCATTGGTGTGGTCTGTACGCATACATAGCCAGCCTAATTTGAAAACTGAAGAAACTTTTTTTGATAGTTTTTATAGTTGTTTTGGTTGAAGGTTTTAAACTAGCACAGTACCCATAAAATAATTGGATTTTTTACTCATAAATTATTCAGATATATATTCTAGCATAAATGTATCTTTGCAAATAATTTAATGAGAAAATCAAAAACAAATGTCTTGAACAAAATCAATTTATCTGTTCATTTTCAGCTAATATTCATCTTTTGGGTTCTTTTTTAATTTTGAAACAATAAAGCAACTGAATAAGATAAAACATGAAACTTACATATCAGCACCAGTAGTTTTTGTTGTTGTAATGTCACCAACCTACTACTTCCAATGGGCCTACAGATAGCAAAGCCCCGCTGCTCTTTCTGTTTGCTCTTGCATGACAGAAACCTACAAACAAAACAACTAAAAAATTGACAAGGCCTTCCACATTTTGAGATTTTTGTACAATCAATGATAATCACAAATTCACTAAGCAATTATTGAATATTTTCTTCAAAAGATATTAACTTGATCGTATATATATATATATATATATATATATATATATATATATAAAGAAAAGGGTATTCGAAGAACAGCCTTCATTTATTCAATTCAGGTGTACTGCAATGTCAGTTTTTTCATAGTGTTCAGAATAACTAAGAAGATTATATTTCATAACCTTAAACCCATCATATTATCCTTGCGGTATTTGGCTACTTTAGAATTCTTAGTTGTAAGGAATAAGCTTTGTGGGTCCAGCATTGAAAAACAATATGAATGTATAAATACATATATGTATATATATATATATATATATATATATTTATATACATATATTTATATATATGATTGGAATAATTATCCATTAAATGCAGGAAGTGTTTGTTTTTATAGATGAACTCTTATGTAGTATTTTAGTAGAGATGATTTTTCCCTAAATCATCAGTAAGAGTGCTTGCTGACTTAACATAGTAAATTGTACTGTTACCATTTCAGCTAAGAATTCCGTTTTTCACTAAACAAGTACGGATCAATCCTTCCCCTTTAGGAGATGCATTAGACTTGCATCGAAACAATGTATATTTTTTTCCCGTAAGTTTTTTGTATTTTACTATATATATATATATATATATATCATAATTATCACTCCCTTCTTTAGGGTTGAGCACTGTTCAGTAGGGCACTTGTCTATTACTGATATAATGCAATACTCATCCATCACAGGAATGGACCACTTTGGTAGGTGGGGGATTATGCATAAGTTAGTATATTGCTTAGTTTGGGCCTACTGACCATCCAGTTCCCCATAGGGCAGGGGTAGAATGTCTGTCTCTGGGTTTGAAGCAAACGTTCCAATCCTATCACACAGTAGTGGAAGGGATGTTGGATAGTCTATAACCACACTGATGGGTTGTAATACAACAAAACAGCTGTCTGTGGATGACACAATTATTAATCATTATATATATATATATATATATATATATATATATATATATATTCATGTAAATCGATACACTTGTTTACTATTATATATGTATACATATATATATATATATATATATATGTGGATTATATATCATAGATATTTCCAGTCTTACTCTAGAACAACTTGGTTTTCAAAGTATAAAATTGAATGTATTGAGCACTCTATGAAATAAATCCACCACATATCAGACGTTTATATAGCTTTATATCATGCTCTATTGTTCACCTGATCTGTACAATATATATATATATATATATATATATATATAAAACCTTCCCCAATAATCTTACAAAATGCAGAAGGAGGTGCCTGTAAGTAAAGATATTATTTACATCTAAGCAAATCAAAGAAACTATGACGTGAGTTTTGTTTCTGGTAGAATAAAAAAATGATTCTTCTGATAGTATTTTGCTTCAATGATTGTGCCTTCACCAATAAAACAATAACAGATTTTTCAAAATAAACGCTTATATGGCTCCTCCCCAACTCTACCAACTTTCAAAATCGTTTTCTCTATTGAATTGAAATCGGAGAAAGTGCAGGGTTGTTGAGCAGATAATGGCTGGGAGAATGGACATGGCAAGTTCTCTTCGACCTAATGCACTCGAGAAAAGCATGAATCCACCTCTCTCCCTAGCTATCGGTAAAAGAGCTGGGGTGAAATGAGTGACACTACTTCAGGTTCTAGTCACATCTGAGTCTATTATTCATATCATCAACAGAAGTAAGTATCAAAATGATTTGTGGAGAGATGACTGAAGCAGTAGTCAGCATAAGAGCACTATTTACTTCAGCTGAAATCAGAGAAAGAATTGTTGTTGCATTCATTTTTCCAATGCATACAAAATCTTTGGTTTGTTCTATATTTGACTAGTTGGGATTGTCGATAAGTATGTTTTTATAAGAAAATATATGTACACACATATTTTTTATGAAAAATGTTTGCATACGTATATACGTATTTTTGCATACGTATATACAATAAAATTAGGCAAGATATCAAGTTGGTTGCCTATAGATAACTGCAATATATGAACCATTACCTACAGACCTACATATCAGATGTCATTTAGTACATAAAGCCAGATTTAAGACGATTCAGAGAGATTTTTATCTCAATGGCAAGCACCTATCTGTTTTCTTGTCTCTGGCTCCGCCTACGGAAACAAAAAAAAAAAATTTTCAGAAATTTTTTGATTAAAATTGATGTAAATCAACAAAAATCAATAAAATCAGTAATTCTTTTTTGACGACTGATCATATAAATCAATGAAAATTGATAAATATAAAAAAAAATCTGGAACACTGATTATAAGTATTTTATTGTATTATCTGAGATTGCAGCTTCTTAGTCACTTTTTCTTTGAAAATCTGAAAATTAGAATGATTGAGTATATATATATGTATATATGTATATATATATATATATATATATATATATATATATATATATATTGATGGATAAATAAATAGATAGATAGACATTAATAGTCTGTAAATATCTTTCTATCTATTTACTCACTATTCGTTAAAAATATTGAATTGAACACTATCACTGTAGATAAAGCAACCCTTAAAATCAGCACTGTTGTGTATATATATATATATATATATATATATATATATATATATTTGATTATTATTACATTATTACATATATGTATACATATATATATATATATATATATATATATATATATATATATATATATAGTGGGAGAGAGTTCCATCTTCCAAGTGAGTCTGGCTGACTAGCTGGCTTGCTATCTCTGTATGTGCCATGTTTGAAAAAAGTTGAAAATTTCTATTGAGTGACTAACCAGACGTTTTTTTTTGTTTTTTTTTTTTCAAAACAGATGAAAACTCTTGAAAATCAGTACATATAAACTTAAATATTTTACTACTTTTTTATTCAAATTCCATCAAGTTCAGATAAGAATTTCTTTACTGGTAGATTTCTGTTAGTGAACCCACTTCTTTATAGAACTTCAGTTGAGCTGGTGATTGTCATAGGTATTTCCGACATCAGCAAGCATTTTGAGTGGAATTTCCATACAGCAATCTCTGATTCTTGCCTTGAATTCACAAAGATCTTTTGAACTTGTTACGTAAACTTTGCTCTTGATGTGGTCACTCAAAAAAGAAATCGCTAATCATAAAAATTGCTAGGCTACTATTTTGCACCTCATATCTAATGTTCGTGTCATTGCAATAATAATGGTGATAGATATAAAATTTACGTGTCACAAAATATCTCAGACATTAAGCTATCGATTGGTGTACATTTCAGTGAAATTGAATAAGACAAAGAAAATGAAAAAAGAATGCATTGTCACTTTTGAAATACCCTGTACTTCTTCAATTCCTTGATCTCTTGAGTTCTATTCCTTTCCCTGAACTCTTTGAGGAACCGCTTGCTTGCAGAATCACTCATCAGAGGGTGGGAGACAGGTTTTTTTCTCATGTTTTTGTCTTTTTTCTTCCAATGGACTTTTATATTAGGAAATTTTGTTTGATGTTTGGAAAACTGTGCCATGACTGTTTCACACAACAACAATAAATTCCTCCAGTCATATCTTTTTATTTCTCATCTCCTGTGATCAAAGAAAACCTGCTACATTCCAAATATTGATCTTTTCTTTAATACAAGGGAGTTCCAATAGTGATTCTGGCTCAAAACCTTAATTTCATAGGTGTCACATCAATTGTCTTTTTGTCACTTATTAGAAACTGTCACTCAAAACTGTCACCGTAGGTTTCTTCAGTTTTTAAGCTGGTCTATTTATGTGTCGTATGTATAGGTTGCACAAATAGAGCTAAAGGGCTGAAAATGTAAACTTTTACTTCTTATTATGTCTAGAAATAACGTCTTTTTTGATTTATGAAAATTTGCCCCCATACAGATATTTAGTTGGGTTTGTTTGCTATGTAAGTTTGAGCTAAATCAGTCTCTTAGCCTGTATATGGCTGCATTTATGCTCTTTTTTTTAAAATTCAGACTTTTTCAGTGATCACTACTCAACAAAAGTCAAGAGAAGTAACTTATTCATTGATCAGTACTTTTTCAAATTTTTTAATTGATCACTCCAACAAGGCTGCCAAAAAGCTTGGATCATGTGATAGTTTCAATTGAGTGACTCACCAGACCTGTAGAATCTTTTAGTCATGTTGGACAAAATAAACTCCTTTCATGATGATCATCAAAAGTAATCTCTGACCCCTCGAATTGAGGGGGTCTCTATATGACCCCTTTTGACAGTAACATAGACTGTATCGACATTTGTTCTATCGACACTATTCAATGGCTCATGCAATCAAAAAGAAGATTCGTTTTCATATCCTCATAAAACTATTGTCTGAGATTAGTTTGCAGCAACCGTACAAAAGGATCTCAGTTTATTATTTTGAGAAATGTTTGGTTCATTCATTTTGTTTAAAGACCTGAAACCTGTAAATAGGACATCAAACAGTAAAAGAGTGAAAAAAATTATTTTCATCAGTACTTTTTGGTTTCTCATTATTGATATACCATACAAACCACCTGTTACAACAGCAAATTTGTTACAATGACATTCTTGAGTCCCTGAGGGTACCATAATAACAGTTCCAATAACAATGTAATCAATGAATTAAATTCATTCCCTTCATACTAATGCCCTAGGGAGAGGCATGAATCCATCTCTTCTCCATACACTTTACCCAGGCATATGCCCTGTTTCCCATGTCGTTCCATTGTCTGTAGAGACAGAATGGAGGCCATCTTTAATGCATGATTAATTTAAACTTTAAAGAATAAAAGCAACTCTGAAAAACATGCTTCTGCATCATCAATAAAGTTGAACCTCTCTAATCTGGTATCCTCAGATAGTCTGTCAATTGCACCCTCTGGCATTAAACTCAGAGTCACCATGGAGCACTGAATTTTCTAAGTACACCTATTCATATAATATAAGTTATATTGTAATAAATGAAAATTACTCGTGCTTTTTAATTGATTGTATTGAACACAATTTATAAGATTTAGAAATCAATAAATACATTGCTGATTTTTTAAGATAAACATTGAAAATTGTCAAATATAGAGTTCCATGATTTTAGTTTCAAACCATGTTAAGGTTTTTAACGCATTTTGTTTATAAACCATCAAGTTATGGACAAAGTTGTGGTTTGAAACTGAATCAAAAACTCTATATAAAAAGATCTATAAACTAATGGTGAGAGAGTCAAAACATGCTGGACAATGGCAGTTGCCACACCACAGAGTGCTAGATATAAGAGTTACAGATGGTTATTTATTGACGAAACATGTTCGAGGGTGGTGAAAATAAATTTAGAATATTAACAAGTAGGGTTGGTCATACAATAGAAACAGTCATATGACTAACGTCTTTTGGCAGCATATCATGTTATGGGTGATCAATTGAAGATATGGAAAAAAGCGGAGGTTATTTATTAAGTTACTTCTTTAGCCTTTTGTTTGATCAATAAAAAGTCGGAATTTTTTAAAAAAGTGGACACAAACTAAGGGATCAATTTAACATACACTCACATTACTAATTGAACCCCCATTAAAAACAATTTCTTGGAAGGGGGAGTTTTCAAAAAACAAAAAATCATTTTTACTAAACATAATAAGTTTAAATTTTCAACCCTCTAGCTCCATTGGTGCGACCTGGACGTGTGATACATACATAGCTATCCAGCAAGCTGGACCTACTTGAAAACTGAAAAAAACCTATTTTAATACTTTTGGTGACAGTTTTTGTTAACAATTTCCGACCATCACATTTCTTGTTTGTCCACTAAATACTGATTTCCGAGAAATATGTTTTTCTGAGTTACTTTAACCCTGTATGTATTTAATTTTTCTAATGGAGAAAGTAAAATCTATTGCTATGATATAGCAAAAAATATCTAAACTGTCAGCTACTTCTGTTTGATTGACAGCAGTCATTCCCAAACTAAGAATACTAATCCTTGTCTGAATTTTGGTAGACGCAACATATTAATCATTATGTAAGATACTAGAATATGACAAGGTTATTTATATATGGATTGGCACTAAGAAGCCTAAAGCTATTTTAAAAGGTAATTTATTTTTGATATTTCAAGTATCCTAATTTTAAGTTTTTTTTAAGTCTCAACTCATCTCAAGCTGTTTTCATGTGTGATCATCAGACATGAAGTCTTGAGACTTTCTATGACAATTTTTATTGTTGTCATAATAGGAAGGTATATCAACCAATAAGATCATCTCTTTTGAGCGCAAACAAACAAACAAATAAACAGAAAAATTTGCGTATAAGCTCATTATATGGCTAGGTGGTCAAAGTATTTTCTTTGTCTATGCGTCAATTTATTAACAACATTCTGGCAGTATAGCCTGATAACACAACCTGGATATACAAAAAACAGATGTGACATGTCCAGTCTAATCAAGTATGCTCTCTGAGTAGTAGTGATTCCTTATTCTAGGACCAACAACACCTGACAAAGCTGGAGGGTACATGGTTGGAAAGTCCTGAATAAATGAACACAGACAAAAGGAAAAGAGTCCGACCATACATAATCATTAAAAACTCAAGGAAATGTATTTGACTTATTCAGCTAATCAACCCTTTATGACATCAAAATATGAATATATGTTGGTAATCTTTGGAGTAATAATGTCGGCATGTACGGTAAATAAACATACTGTAAAAATGAAATGAACTCACCATCAAAGTCAATAATTGATTAACCTCAGTGTCAAAATCTAAAGTTAAAAAAATTCCATCAAAGAATTGATATGGTCAGAAAAAATTCTCTTTAAATCATTGGCATTTACAACTGGAAAATATCTGAAATGCAGTAAAAAAAATACATTTAGAAATATCTAGATTCTGGAGAATCTAAATTTTATTGTTAAATAAAGCCCCAAAAAGATTTTTTAAAAAAGGGTGGGTTTTTTTAAATCAAAAAATAAAAATTTCAGAAGGAGTTTACTGGAGTACTGAGACCAATTTTCAAGTCTGTAGATAAAATGGTATGGCTAGGAGCACTGAAACACACAAACAAACAAACACATGCATGTGCAAAAAAGGATAGAACTCTTTGCCATCTTTGATGGCTATGGTTGTTCAATTTGTCCAAAAACATTTCTGTTAAAAGAACCAAATCTTTTTATCAACATACTGCTATTTGAAGTAAAACCAGATTTGTCACTAAAAAGGTTGAGATGAGATCTCCAAAATTCTTGTGATAGAACCACTCGATTGGCAACTCAGTGGTAGAAGATAGACAGACATGATAACCATACCGTTCAAGATTTGAAAAATATGTTTATTCAGGCAGCACAATTAGTAGATAGTTGTGGTATACTATTGTGTCACAGCACACAATTTGAGAACCACTGATCTGAAAGGGTCAGCTACTTTTGTTTGATCTACATCCGAACGTTCCATGTAATTTGAAACACAGACAAGCTTTCCTGTAGTTTCAGGTATTCATCATCAAATCTTCACAATGAAGCTATCCCTTCTGATGATCAGTCTTGAAGCGGTCTTTTTTTTCATGCCTAAAATGTAAAAGGTAAAAAGAGAACAGGTCTGGTTAGTCACTCAATAGAAACCATAATGTGACCAATGTCTTTTGGCAGCATGCTGTATCGCAGGAGATCAATCAGAAAATTGGATTAAATTACTTCTCTCGCCTTTTTCAAACAGACCTACAAACTGAGAAGTATGAAATGTGCACATGAGAGAATCATACTCAACCTTACATGGAGAGATCACAAGACAGCACAGTATATGAGAAAGAAAACTGGAGTCCGTGACATCATAGAAACTATTAAAAAACTCAAATGGCAATGGGCAGGCTATGTTGCAAGAATGAAAGACAACTGATGGACATCACGTCTCACAACATGGATCCCCAGAGATCACATAAGAAACCGAGGCCGACAGAACACAAGATGGAGAGATGAATTGGACAGATTCAGGAAATACTGGCTTTGTGATGCCCATGATAGAGGATTGTGGCGAATCCTGGGGAAGGTCTATGTCCAACGGCGGACGTTAAAAGACTGATGATGATGATGATGATGATGATGAAGTTCAAATTTTCTCAAAACAAAACTGATGGCCAATTTAGCATAAACCTACATTGTAAATCCCCCCCAAAAAAAAACTATTTCAGGAGGAATTATCAGAAAACAAAAAAAAGTTTCTTCTAGAAATAATAAGGAGTAAATGTTCAAAATTTCAACCCTCTAGCTCCATTCGTATGACCTGAACACATGATACATACATCAGAACATAATCTGCCAGCCAGCCCAGTTTGAAACTATTTTGGCAGTTTTGGTTGGTGTTTTCTAATTACAGCAGCCACTTTGCAATAGATTCACAAACAGCTATCCACACAGACCTCTCTTTAAACATCGATTTCATATAACATGTACACACATACACTCATTCGCATTAACATGCAAACATTTATGTGTATATACATATGCTTACACTTATATTCATGCATATGGGTACACCCACACACTTTCACACATATAAGCAAATGCATACTTCTGCATCAACAGAAAGGTTTTCATGAAGAAATACTACCCTTGTCCCATAATATTTGTTACATTTGCATTTTAAAAATTACTCCCAATGTTAAAATTATTATGGGACAGAGGTAGTATCAAAGTGCAGATTCTGTTGTTTTTTTTTACACCTTTTTCTAATTGAAGATGAGAACAAGGTGCTGCCAAGAAATTGTGGGAATTTAAACAGTGGTAAATATAGTATAGCAGTATAGATTTTTGCCACCATCCTTTCCGAGAAGTATTCTCTGTGAGTCAGTATACTGGCTCACAAAGGTACTACTTTGATGGAAACAGTGGAAACTACATGATTGAGCAAATAATTATTTTCATGGTCAATTTTCCTAAACTTTTTGGTAGCAGCTTTCAAGTTTCAATATCAAACATTTTTTAATTTTTTGCTTATGGAAGTTAGTCTCACACCAGTAGATTTTACTATTAACAAATTATATAAGTCATTCATCTACTTGTGCCATTATTTCATGTGAGAATTTATTATGATCCATCTTGCTTGGCCCGTCAAAGCTTCATCAGAGCCCAATTAACCTTACATTTAAGAACATGTTCCCCACTGACTAATACTAGCCTATCATGATGCAGGATAAGGGGTCAGGCTCTCCTGGTTTTGCCATTTCACCCATAGATAGAAGAAGAGAGATGCATTCATGCCTTTCCCATGAGCAGTAGTTCATAATGATGTAGATTGTCTCAGCCGGTGTTTGGACTCACATCACCGATTCCATTTTCCATACTGCTATCAGCTTTTCTCTCTAAATCCCCATTAATAAATTGTGTAAATAACTGAATAACCGCATCTACATGAAATAGACAAAAATATTTCTGTAGTCAGTGTAGAAAAATTTTATACCATCATATTGATATATGTGCTTATTAGCTGAAAACATTGAGATCTCATAAAATCTAATGATACAACCACTAGATTGGCAATTCTGTGGTTGAAGCGGGACAGACATGATACCTATTCTAAACATGTTTAAGGCTTGAAATACATGTTTACCCTTTTAGAAAAATTCATGCTGCACACTTGGGAGATAGTTGTGCCACACTGTTGTGCCATGGCTGAATCCCTGTGAATCTAGTGATTGCCAGGAAAAAAAATTTGAGGGGAAAATCCATATCAGAAAAGAAAATCCCAAAGTTCACTTGAAGCAAGCAAGAAAGAAACAAAGAAAGTGAGAATAGTTGGCCTGGATAGTGAAAGTGAAAGTGGAAGTGAAAGATTGGGTTGATATGCACACATAGATGTGTAGATTGATTTGCAAACATACATGTAAGAGTGTAAATACACATTAACGTATACATGCACATACATGTGTACAAAAACATATGGACATGCTCGAAGGCATGTACATGGACATACACGCATTCACGTGTCTGTGTGGAATTAATGAACATTAAAATATCTGCAGAATTTTAAGATTGTCAGAGGAGGTTGAAATGTTTCTATTTTGTCAAAGGAGAGAAAGGCTCTCTCATATCATTGGTGTTGTACACTATAACAGATTATTTACCATCTGGGCCTCTAGGCTGAGTTTTAGTAAGACTCTCTCTGACTTTGTCTTCCTGTCTCATCCATTGTTGAATAGAATAAAATGATGTTAATTTACATAAGATGATTTATATTAATGTGCAATGTATAATCTACTTCAAGTGTAATATAAAAACTATACGATTATTACCATGCACTGCAGCAGTAACACCAACTTATGGCGTATCCACAAGTTAGTGTTACTGCTGCAGTGCAAAATTCTAAGAGCATTTCTTCTAAATGTTTATATACTTGGAGCCTTATTTCAAAGATGAATTATTATTTATAATATTCCATACATGAAAAAATTAAATGTAGAAATACTGAAATATCATTGAAAATGCTCATATATACACTCAAATAACTTGTTTTTCATTCACTCAATTAAACCATATTTTTTACACTCAGTCAAACCATTTTTTGCTCTTGGGTTACTCTCCTTTCCAGGGCCCTTAGGGTCCTTAGGCTTAAGCCTACTCAGCCTTATGTAAAATTTATCTTATTATCAACACATGGACACATATACTTTTATGCGATATATCAACGATTGAACACTGACCTTGTTTTATGCCCCCCAGCCCTACCCCTAGCAAAACCCTGGTGACAGGAGAAATTCAATAAAAACTGTTATCAGCATAGAGTCCAATGCAAGCTTTTCACTAATAACCACAAAAAAGGTGTCTCTATTGTTATGACACAAGCCTGGTGTTTCCCTTGGGCAAGAACCTTCAGGCTACTTGCAGAATAAAACCATCTGTATTGCAAGCTCACACACACTAAGTCCCCGTCACACAGTGATGGTGTTGTTGGTGGTGGCTGAAGCCATTAATCATGTATCTTAATGCATTTAGGCTCCAATGACAGTCGCCTTGTGGTGTGCCGGGTACATGGAAGGCCAGAGTGTGAAGAACATTGTCTGGGAGGGAGGATACTTGAGGGAACAGGGGTGTGCAGGCCCCCCCCCCGATAGTGGAGGGTGAGAACATGATGGCAGATGCAACGAGAGATTAGCTTTGTTATTCTTTGTATGTTTGTTTTTTTTTTTTAATTTTCCAAAAAGGAAAGAAAAGAAAAGGAAGAAAATAGTGATGAAAAATGGTAGTGAAATTCTCTGCAGAGAAAGGGCCTCCATGAAAAATGGTAGATTAGGGAACAAATCACATGTCTGACTCCCCGACTGCCACTTCTTTGTTAATTTGATGACAACTCCGAGCCGAGAAGTTATAGCCTAATGGTTACAGGATTCGTGAGCCAAAGTTCTCAGTTCAATACCCAGAATCAGATGCTTATGTATTGACTGTCAATTTCCAAGAAAAAGAAAAATTTTTGAATCAAAAGCAGATTAAGTAAAACTTGTTTTCTCAAGTCAGTTGTATAACCATAACAGGTGCAGATCCAGGGGAGGTAAGGGATCCATGATTCTGGACCACCCTGCTTGGGCAAAGCATGATTAAAAAAAAATCTCTGAATATTTTGATAAAGATATTTTATGAATAAAAAAAATCAAAATAATCTCAAGTAATCATAAATAAACCTTGAAAACAAAGATATTTTGCTGTCGTCGTCATCGTCATCATCATCATCATCATCATCATCAGTTTTTTCACGTCCGCCGATGGACATAGAACCTTCCCCAGGATTCACCACAATTCTCTATCATGGACATTGCGGAGCCAGTATTTCCTGAATCTGTCCAATTCATCTCTCCATCTTGTGTTCTGTCTGCCTCGGTTTCTTATGCGATCTCTGGGGATCCATGTTGTGAGACGTGTTGTCCATCTGTTGTCTTTCATTCTTGCAACATGGCCTGCCCATTGCCATTTGAGTTTTTTGATAGTTTCCATGTTGTTACGGAATCCAGTTTTCTTTCTCATATACTATGCTGTCTTGTGATCTCTCCATGTAAGGTTGAGCATGATTCTCTCATGTGCACGCGGCATGCTTCTCAGTTTGTAGGTCTGTCTCTTGGTTGGGTTCCATGTTTCAGCTCCATAAGTGATTTTATGAATAAAAAATCAAAATAATCCCAAGTAATCATAAGTCATCCTCGAAAACAAAGATTTTTTTGTATCCATATCTAATTGGACTAGTCAAATTATGGATCCTGTGCTCAAATCCAAGATCCACTCAGTTTTAGTGAGACTTGTCTTCTGGACAGAGTAATATGACAATTATCATAATTCTAACTCACAAGCTATGGATTCTAAAGTAGATTTCAAAAGTTCAAATGACATTTTATGTGCATTTAACAAGAGTACAATGGCTACCGCAATCTGCTTTAATCTTTTACTAATACGTCCTCTCCAAAGATCTCCTTCTGCCAGATTCTGGTCTGGCATTTGATTAAGTTTCTCTAGTCTTTCACACGCCAGCCAGATCAGCTGTACTGGATGATTGGGTCAGGTGATCTCCCAACTGCCAAATTATCAGCGCTGAATATGAATATTTTCTGGAAATCACTTTTCTGTATGAGATAATGGTAGACAAATAGATGGCAATTTGTCATCTGTTACAATCATCAAATTTTAATGTCATTCTAATAGGCTTCAATAGGATCTGGTGCCAAACTGATTGTTGGCCTTCATGCCAAGTAATTGGCGGTCAAGAACAACTTGGGTGCACATTGGATGGCATATGAGACCTATGGAGATATAAGACCCTTTCTCCCAATTTTAGCAGAATCAAAGGTTTTTTTTCAAAGATTTACAATTGGACTTTCAGCTAGATGTCAACTCTATATTGTATATAGAAAGATAAAGCTAACATGATGGACTCAAAGTAAGGGTTCAGTTTAGCATTATTTATACATTGTAGATTGAACCCCACCCTAAACATTTCCAGAATTTGGATATTTTCAGAAACTAATGTGCTAAAAACATGCTCCTAGGTCCCATTAGTAACAAGAGAAAATTTGGTTGCCGTCCTTGAGTTATGCAATGATAGACAAACAGACAGTCAGTTGGTGATTCATAGTAAAAATTGTTTAACTCATACCAAAAAAGTTATCATCATCAGTCTTGTATCGTCCATTTTTGGACATAGACCTTCCCCAGGATTTTCCAGACCTCTCTATACTGGACGTCACAGCATCAATATTTCCTGAACTTGTCCATTTCCAAATTAGATCTCTGGGAATCCATGTTATAAGCTATAAGATCCAGTGGTTGTCTGTCATTCTTGCAAAATGACCAGCCCATTGTCATTAGAGTTTCCTATTGGTTTCTATGATATCTTAGACTCCTGTTTCTTCCCTTATTCACTGTGCTGTCTTGTGATCTCTCCATGTGAGGTTGAGCATGATTCTCTCATATGCATGTTGCGTGCTTCTCTGTTTGTGGGTCTGTCTCTTGGTTAGATTCCATGTTTCAGCTCCATTTGTGACTATCAGGAGGATGCATTGATTGTATACCTTTCTTTTTTAGAACTAAAGGGATTTTATTGTTTTTGAAAATCAATCTTGCTCTACTGAAGGCTTGCCATCCTAGAGTGATTCTATGTTAATAAATATGTAGTGTAATGATAGAAAAGCAGGAAAAAACAATTCTTCACCATTAATCACATATATTGAACATTTTACAGTGAAGCCCTCAGATCAAAATTCAGCTTATAACTGTGCCAGGCTACGAACTTATTGATTTATCATCATACACACACGCACACACACATACACATGCAAGCACACACATACACTCACACTCACTTATATGCACATACATACATGTATACACACATACAGCATGCAGCGGTTCTTGTTGGTCACCAAAGGTGAGCAGTCTGATCAGTACTGAGATCGGAGACTGCTAGGAAACACTGGGTATCGTAAGCATGTGCTCCCTCCAAGTACGGATGTGAACACTCACATTAAAACTGACCTTGTGTCATATTCTGCCCTTGTCAGGAGGCAGTTGAATAACTACGCGAGCAGACGCACACGCACGCATGCAAAGAAAATATAAAGGAACTTTTTTTTTTTTCTCTGGGTCAGGAGCAAATTTGCCCAAGTCAGAACATATGAATCAAATTACCAATCACTATGGCAACCCAATGATTGATTCGTTGAAACTCGAGTTATTATTAGTCGGTTGCCAAAGGTGTTTCCAAGAACATTCACGAGTGTTTACAAGTTGCCATGAAAAAGAAAGAACAATAGGAGCAGAAGGGAAAAGACAATTGGAAAGAGGGAGTGGGGTAAGCAGGAGGGAGAGGGAGAGGATAATAGGGCAGAGGGTGGGGGGCCGGGGGGATTGATAGGATAGAACGGTGCATCTGTTGGCGCCTGTGGAAGGATTTCTATTTCCTTGGATGCTGCTCACTGATGCACACAATTGTCTAGTGCAGAGATGACAGCCCCGATAACGGTCTCTGAATCGTTTGGAATCGTTGGTCTGCTGTGGATCAAATGGTGAAGACAAATTCAAACTCTTGGGATTCTCAGCCCTAAAAGAAAGAAAGAAAGAAAGAAAGAAAATAATTCTGTGAGCAACTGGTAAGCCTTAAAGAATTACCATTTTTCTTATTCATCCAGTGTGTAAGTTATTATAGCTTTGTGTTACTGTAAACCTGTGAAAATCAATTTCTGTCGATAGCACTAAAACCAGAGGTATGTATTTATCAAACTGCCCATAAGGATAGAAAGTGACAAAAGGTTAAGTTCAACGTGGGGGCTCACACACATTCATGTGGGCAAGTACAAAAATTGTCCAGTCTATCCAAACAGTGTTGGAAAGGCCTCAGGGCAAAACCAATCCTCCCACTTTTATTGCAATGGGCAACAGACCCTTGAAACTGAGCAGACTACTTTTTTGAAGCCACTGGACAAATCCTGGGCCAGGTAAGGAACAAGTTATCAGTTAATTAAGGTTTTAACTTGTTCCGTAAATTACTTAGTAGGTTAATGATAACTGGTTCTACGCTTGAATCTCAAGTAAGGTTCTACACTTGAATCTCAAATAAGGTTCTACACTCTAATCACAAGGGAGTTTCTGAAGTACAATTAAGACAATAAATATAAACTATTTTTTTCTAAACTATTCAGACAAGTTTCTAGTAAATGCCTGCTAATGATACATCCAATGCTCTTCTGTGTCAGTATTGTTTATACAATAATTTGAAAGGTGAATGCAAGGTGTTGTTAACTAAAATATTTGTATTCATTTTGGGTATAAAACATAATGCAGTGGCAGTAGTACTTATATTTATATAATGATCAGCCTGCATAACAAATACACATACACACACACACACAGTAGAACAGATAGATTTGAATTCATGTGTTTTCTTTACCCTCTTCCTCTCTTTCTGTTTGATGTCACAGACTAACTGACAGTTTGCAATTTATATCAAGGTTTCAATTTACTCTGTAAGTTATTCAATAAGTTAATAAGAACACTTTCATTCAACACTGCTCAGTAAGCTAATAAAAACATTTTGATTTAACACCCAGGAGAGTTTATACGACAAAATTAAGGTAATAGATATCGACAATTTTTGTCTAGGTCCTTCAGATGAATTAAAACTGTCCTCAAAACTGTCAAAATAGGTTTCTTCAGTTTTCAAGTTAGTCTGGTTGGTTATGTATGTATGAATGTGCATATGTATATATGATGTAGATATACATACATAACCAACCAGAGCAACCATTATCATTTTTGTTGTTGTTTGTCAAAACATTTAAGTTGTTGAATCAGTAGCTCTCTATACATGAGTACGGCAACTGGTGAATACAAGTAAGGAATAAAACTATTTTGAAGCTACTATTTAGATGCTACATTTATACAATAAGGGAAGTGGAAGAATTGGCCAGTTAAAACACTATGGAAAACAAGTCTGGTTAGACACTCAATCGAAACTGTCACATGACCAACATCTTTTCACAGCATGCTGTGTTGGGGGTGATCAATTGAAAAATTTACCAAAAAAGTGATGAATGAATAAATTACTTCTCTCGCCTCTTGTTGGTCAGTAATCACAAAAAGTCTGAATTTTCATACAAACAAGCAGGTACAAAGGACCAATTTAGTGAAAACTTACATGGCAAACTGAACCCGCTACCTTGGGGGGGGTTAAAAGAACAAAAACCTTTTCTGTGAGCCTAAATGCTGAAATTTCCTAGCTGTATTAGTGCGGCCTATATGTATCATATGTATCGGTTATGCTGATGGAGCTATAATTCAACCTCTGAATAAGTTTTTAGTGGTGGTGGTGGTAGGGTCAGATTGCAATGTAAGTTTGTGCTAAATTGATCCCTATTTCATGCCCACTTGTTTTGTTTTTTTAATTCAGACATTTCACTGATTACTGACCAACAAAGGGCAAGAGAACTGATTTATCCATTGATCACCCCTTCTTCCAATGATTTGGTTGATCTACCCCAACATGGCATGCTGCCAAAAAACGTTGGCCACACGACGGTCTCTATTCTGACAAACGGGACCTGTCTTCATTCCTCTCTGTCCAGTGTGCCATTGTATTGGTGCATGTGCGTGTACACAAATCCAAACAGGTATGTGTGTGCGTGTGTGGGGGGGTCGTGAGTGTGTATCCGCATGAATATGACTCTTTGTATTTGTTCTGTTAATAGTGCAACGTTTGGGCTGCATCTAATTAAATTATGTCTTTCAGGTCATCAAGTGCATCTCGGTTTTCATAAAATGGCAGTATGAATGCAGCCCGTTTACCCACTTGTATCATCTGTCCCTCCTCCTCCTCCTCCTCTTCCTCCTCCTCCTCTGTGCACGTGTGTCCGCACATGTGCAGCAATGACTGCCAGCATTCAAAATGCAGCTTGTAGGTACTTACTCTGATAAAGGATAACCGCATAATGGAACGCACACTGTCGCACAAACTGTTTACACCAGGTGTCTCAGGGGTTGATCCGGGATTTTGAAGGTGGGTGGACAGGCAAGGGGGAGTCCAAATGGAAAAAAAGATTTTCAGATATTAAATGTGCAAAAGGGAAGTAATCACATTATTACTTACTCTGCACAATTTTGATACGTGAATAAGACTGAGAAATGACAAGCTCCCGACAAGTGGCATCACTCACTTAATTCTGCACTATTTTACCCATAGCATAGGAGAGAGATTGATTCATGCCTTACCCATGGGTATTACTGCAAAGTAACTCTCCAAGTCTACTCTCTGTGCTATTAACCTTCCCACACATACCTTCAAATATTTGAAAATAAAACAAAGTTTAAACATTAAAATTGCAATAGTAATAAGTGATCAAAATTTTTTGCTTATGTTCAATTAATAGCCTTTTACAACTAGAATTGATGAAATAAGCATAAAAAGACGGACATACCTTCAAATATTTGAAAATAAAACAAAGTTTAAACATTAAAATTGCAATAGTAATAAGTGATCAAAATTTTTTGCTTATGTTCAATTAATAGCCTTTTACAACTAGAATTGATGAAATAAGCATAAAAAGACGGAAGAAATTTACCACTTAACCAATCAATAAAACATTTATAAAGACTAAGACGGAAGACATCTTACTTATATTTGATATTTGAAACAAAATGATAAATCTTACGTTTGTAAAGATTTGTAAGAATTTGAAGTTTTTAAAGTTTCCAAAGATTTTGAGAACAATCTCAAAATAAACATCTGAGAACACTGAAGCAAAAAGGAAAAAAAGACATTATTTCCATTTTCATAATTCATTCTTGTTTCTAAGGTTAATTTTTCATCACTTGATATTATTTCAGGTTTTTATTTATAAAGCTTTTTTCATCTTTGATATTTATAAAAGATTTTCAATTGTGCTTTGCCCATGAAAGGGGGGGTCTGGATCCTGTACCCCACCCTCCCACCATTTTCAGGATCCATGCCTGTGTTTATACAGAAAGAATTCAATCCCCTCCTCTTCTCTCCAAGATCATAATCAGAAATGGTCATTCACCTTCGTGCTGTACTGCTCTGATTCCAGGCAACTGCACTCACAGCAAAGTATGAAATAAGTAATATATTGGATTAAGAGGGAGGTAGAAAGCACTCAGAGAACATGAACCTCTGCCAAAGCCGTACACTAACCAAATGAAAAAAGAAATCCACCCAAAAATTCAATCAATTCTCCCTCACCCCATGGCAAATGTTCCCTTTGATTTTTAGTTGTCAGGGTGTGCAAAAATCGTGTTGTGCAAATTTTTTTTCCAGTAGCAAAAACGTGTGCGCAATTGTAAGTATTACACAGTGAATCAATAAATTTTTCAATAAAAACTCGGTAAGCTATCCTCAGAATTTGAGATCTTTTGTACACACATTAATTTCCCTTGTGTGCACATTAATTTCCTTTGTGCGCTGATTGCAAAATATGTGTGTGCACACGTACATGGGCACAGTTCAGATGGAACAATGCCCTTGCCGAAACACTACCACTAAATTTAATCAATATTCATTGAGAACTTTTGGAGATACCGTGTGGTAAAAGTTTGGTTAAAATTCATTCAGAAAATTTTGAGATATCATGTGGATAGACAGACAGAGGGAAAAATGGAAGAGAAGACGGAAAGACAGTAGGTTATACTTATACCTCTCCAACTTTGTTGTCAATAATTGACTGCTGATTCTCTGGAAAAAACTACCATATTTAATGACATATAAGACCTCCTCATTTTTTCCTTGATTAATTTATTTAGTTCAGCTTCTTCAATTTTCTATCTTCTTGCTGTCGGTGGCTTGAGGTTTCTGTAACCAATGCATCCTCTGAATAGTCACTTACGGAGCTGAAACATGGAACCTAACCAAGAGACAGATCTGCAAACTGAGAACTATGCAACGTGCACATGAGAAAATTATGCTGGGCCACACATGGAGAGACCACAAGACAGCATATTACATCTGGGAAAAGACAAGAGTCAGGGACATCATAGAATCCATTAAAAAGCTCAAATGGCAGTGGGCTGGCCATGTTGCACAAATGGCGGACAACCGATGGACATCGCGACTTACGACATGGATCCACCAAGATTACATGTGGAACCGAGGCCAGCAGAATATTAGATGGAGGGACGAGCTAGACAAATTCAGAAGTATTGGCTCTGTGACGCCCATGATAGAGAAGTGTGGCGAATCCTGGGAAAGGTCTATATCCAACAACGGACGTTAAAAAACTGATGATTAAGACTTCCTCTCCTTATTTCAGCAGGGAATTCTCAGAAAAAATACATTTCCCTGAATTCCTCTCATTTATCACACAGATTTTTAACTCCTCTCCAGGTTTTGGCCAATGTGGAGTCGGATGACAAGGCTCACACTTATCTTTTGAGCCATTCTTTTTTTTCCCTTAAAAAGGGGTCTTAGGTGCTGTCAACAATACTTTTAATTGTAACATGGGCTAAATGTATTCTGCAGCAGCTGCAATTGAATGACTAGAAAGCATGGCCCACCCTTCCACAACTGAATAATTATTGGTACACCACTGGTATTTCTTATACTTGGTACTCTCTTAGTTTAAATCAAGTTGAAGTTCCTGTGACTGTCAAAATAATGTCACTTGCTATCTCTTAATTTTGTGAGAAACGTTGCCTACATTAATTCTCAATTTTGTTTAAGAATATTTGAATGCTGATATCAAAGGGAATGACTAAATCAAAACTTACCTCCCTTTCAACTGTGGGTGAATCTTTTTCTTAATTTTTCATTATATCTGTCAATGATTTCAAGAAACTTTGTTTCCGCCACAGTGTAGCCCTACTGTCAATTCTGAACTGTATCAAGCGGTTTAGGACATTAAGAGTTAACCTTTGCAGTAGTTTCTTAAAGAGGTGCATGTGTCTGTGGAGATTTATGAATAAACACTGGTCCGTATCAATCCAACAGATGACTGAGCTATTCAAAGAAACGTAATCAGGGCACGTGATTTATGTATACGTGTGACTATGTGGTTATGACCATGAATACACATAAAAGAGCGACCAGCAAGTCAGAGTTGTCAGTCAGTCAGAGGGGACAGTAATGTACCTATTAAACTTTATCTTACTGACTCTGATGTGCTACATTGGTGTCATGGGATTGAATGATTTTAATTTTAGCTAAAACAGAGTGAAAATAGAGTTTTTATTGCAATATTAAGGTTTCAGATCGACAGATATGTATTTCCTTGTCTGTATTTTATCTCTTATTTAGTGAAATATAGTCTCCCCTTAGAAGATTTTATTTGTAATTATTCCAATAATAGCTGAACTAGTGGAAATTCCACGGGTGTTGATAACTAGCATTATCCATTATCTCCTGCTTTTGTTCTTCTCTCACCCTTTGCCTATATCTTTTCATTCCCTCCCTTATCCCTTCAAATCTATGTTGCACATCCAAGTTTTTATCTAAATGTCATACAAACATAGGTATTTTGTAAGTGGAAATCTTCCTACACCCTCAGTAAACTACCTAGCTTTGTTCTGCCATTCTTCCTATCATCTTTTTAAATTGCCTAGTTTTTTGCCCTCTCTCTACCTACACTCATATAAAAATACCTAGATTTCTTTTCCGCCTTCTATCTTTCCACCCTTTTAACTAACTACCTAACCTGTTGTTACTGGAAAGCATAACATTTGAATGCATGTAGGAACGAGCAGAATAGTATTATAGATGACAAATTGTTCTACTACTCGCTCTGCGTGAGGTTTTTATTAGAGCAGTTTTATTGAAAACAGGAAAAATGTTTGCTCCAATTACTGCAATGCTTAAAAAAATATGAAATGAAATTGATTTTTTAGGGACTGATTCCCTAAACTAATTAGATCTGAGCATGGCTGTAAAATCCGGACTAGTTAAAGATGGAATAGAAGGAGAAGAAGAAGGGGTAGAAGAAAAAAGAAGAAAAGAAAAGAAAACTGCTTAGTCAATCAGTAGAAACCGTCTTTTGGCAGCATGGGGGTGATCAATTAAAAGATTGAAATAAGAGGTGACCAATGAATGTTTCTTCCTATGTCTTTTAATGCATCTCAAAAAAGTCTGTGAATTGAATCCCTCCTCATAAAACTTATTTGGGGGTGAATTTTTAAAAAATAAAAAATGATAAGGAGTAAATGATAGTTACCGAAATTGGTACGGCCTATATGCGTGACATATACATATGTAGTCAACCAGCCAGAATCTCTTGAAAGCTGAAGAAACCTATGTTTGCCTATGTCGACAATTTTGATTGACAGTTTCTAACAGAATTCAGTATCAGAAGGCAAAGGAATGAACAATTGGACAGAAAGGAATGAGAAAGGAATGAAATAAGGAAGGAGAAGAAATCGAGAGAAAGAAAAATAAAATAAGTTGGAACAAATGAAGCAAAAGACAGAAAACAATGAAGAAAGAATGAATCATAAAGAAAAGGGAAGAAAAAGAAAAACACCCAAAATAGAGAAAGAATAAATTGAAGAAAAAAAAGAGAACAATTGAAATAACTAAAGGAAACAATTTTGAAAAAAAAGGATGAATTGGAGTGAAAAAAAGGAGAAAAAGGAAGAGAAACCATAGAAAACAATAAATAAAGAATAATTTGAAGAAAAAAAGAATAAAAAGAAGGGAAACCAAAGAAAACTATTACAAAAAAAAAGTGAAGGAAAAAAAAGAGAAAGAAACAAAAACTGAAAAAAAACACAAACAAAGGAATAAATTGAAGAAAGAAGAAAAGAGTAAAGAAGAGAATGGATAAATTGAAGGAAAAAGGGAGAGAAACCAAAGAAAAGAACAAAAATAGAGAATGAAACGTATTTATGTCTGTAAAAATATTATTCATAAAAGCAAAACTAGGGAAGCGTGTTAAGGATCCGCGTTTATGAGGAATTGTGAAAGGTGGATCTTATTGGAATCAATAGGAAGAGCTGTGAGCTATAAAAGAAAAGATTCATCACAAGCGTGTGTTTGGGGAAAAAGGTGATAGGGTCTATGGGATGTAAAGAATATTGCAGAAGGGATGGGCTTATTGAGATAAGGCACTGGGTCATATACAGCCGTGATCGGGAGAGAAAACAATATACACATGGTCTTTGCACAAGATATGTGCAGGCTTGCTAGAAAAAATATAATTTTATCAATCACAGTGCATAGACACACTCATACAGTTACATATGCATCGTCGTCGTCGTCGTCATCATCATCATCATCATCATCATCATCATCATCATCATCATCATCATCATCATCATCCTCCGTGTTTTAAGGTCTTCTGCTGGACAAAGACCTTTCCCCAAATCCTCCAATGACTACTGTATTGTTATGTTAGTTGTTGGGAAGGTAGTGGCTTCTTGAGCACACCCATTCACACACGCATGTATATGTATATCTGAGTGTGTGGTAGGTATATCAATAAGTTGTTAAAAATATCAACTGACAAATAACTTCCCAAAAGTTTTGTTCCATTGGGTTCTTCAGAATAAATAGGATGTACACTTGCTTTTAATTACAAAGTCTTATATTGGGTACAGTTTTCAAGAAACACCTTTGGCACACCTCTGTGTTAGATTATAGTAATATAAAGAAAGCTTCTGGGATCTAACATTTGTGTAGGACATGAATAATGCTACAGCCTAATAATAGAAAAAGAATTTGTTTCGTATAAAAAATATTCAATTTTGAACATAATCTTCTTCCTTATCAATGTACTTAATTCAGTGATGAATATCGATCACATAGATTGAATATTAAGTGCAAGGGGTGAAGAATGGGATCAGAGAGTCAAGTTCAAACTTTGGCTGAGACAGTTTGCATTCACTTTGTACTAATGCCCTTGGGAAAGACATGTATCCATCTCTTACCCCCTATCTACCATGAACCATTGTGGCAGGGTGAGGTCAATCACATCTCCACTCCATGTCTGATGCTTACTTAGGGAAGGCCTATGCCTAACAATGGACTTTAAAAGCTGAGAAAAAAAGAGATTGGACATTAAAGTGAAAATTGCTGATGAAATTTCATTTCATGGTGACATGTCAGGCTGCAGACCTATTGATCCGCTATTGTATATATAGTGTATAAAATTAGCAATTCTGAAATGCCAACTTACCACTCCAGAGTATCTTCATCATCATCAGCCTTTTAGCGTCCGTCATTGGACATAGTCCTTCCCAAAAATTTGCCAGACATTCTCTATCATGGGTGTTGAAGAACCAATTCTTTCTGAATTTTTTTAGTTCATCACACTATCTCATATTTTGCATATGATCTCAGGAGATCCGCATTGTAAGTTCTGATGTCCATTGGTTGTCTGCCATTCTTGCAACATGGCCAGCCCATTGCCATTTTAGATTTCAAATGGATTCTATGATATCACCCACTCCTGTTTTTTCTTTAATATACTGCGCTGTCTTTTGATCTCTCCATGTGATATCTAGCATGATTCTCTCATGTGTACATTGCGTGGTTCTCAGCTTGAGAGTTGATGTTTTGATTAGGTCTCATCATATTACATCTCCATAGGTTACTTTTGGGAGGATGCATTGGTTGTAATACCTTTTTTTTAGGATCAATAGGATTTCCTTGTTCTTGAAAGTTGAGCTGGCCCTACTGAAAAGCTTGCTCACCTAGACTGATCCTTCGCTTGATTTCTTCTTCTTTAAAGGATTTCATGGTAGTCTACTTTCTTCAGCTCTGCATTTTCTAGGCCAATAAGCTTACTGCATCTATTATCTTTTTACCAAAGTGATCACCAATCAAATCACCAGATGAAAACCAGCCACAGGAACAGGCTGGCTGGCTGGCTGGCTGGCTTCAGAAGAAGCTACTCTACCACTGACCATCTCAATACAGTGAATCAACTAAAAGAGAAAGCAACAGAATATAAAATGCCTCACTGTAGCATTTGTTCAAGGAGGCCTTCAACTCAATAGAAATCCTCAAGGTTATTGCTGCTATCATACAATAATGTATAGAGCCTGTATATGTCAGTACGCATCCTCCCAATAGTCACTTATAGAGCTGAAACATGGAACCTAATCAAGAGACAGACTTGCAAACTGAGACACATGCAATGCGCACATGAGAGAATCATGCTCAACCTCACATGGAGAGATCAAAAGACAGCACAGTATATAAGGAAGAAAACAGGAGTCCGTAATATCATGGAAACTATTAAAAAACTCAAATGGCAATGGGCAGGCCATGTTGCAAGAATGAAAGACAACCAAAGAACAACACGTCTCACAACATGGATCCCCACAGATCGCATGAGAAACCGAGGCCAAAAGAACACAGGATGGAGAGATGAACTGGACAAATTTGGAAAATACTGGCTCCACAACATCCCCGATAGAGAATTGTGGCGAATTCTGGGGAAGGTTTATGTCCAGCGACGGACGTTAAAAGACTGATGATGATGATTAAGGTATAAAAATGACTAACTCCTTGACTCAAACTTTGATATCAGCCCGACTTTCATTCAGAATGATCTAAAATTCATTCCATGAAAACGAAGGAAAAAATAAGAATGAAGAAGTGAAAGAAGAAGAAATAGAAAAAAAAGGAAAGCAAATAGAACTCTGAAGCACAGATCTCTGCCAATGATGTTATCTCTAAAAACTGAATGAAAATCAGTTCATATATAGCTATGATGTAGAGGAAATAACTATAGATTACCATTCCAGAAAACTTCATTGAGAACTTTGGAGGATATTGCATGGGTGTATTGCTAAGATGCAGAGGTGCCAATCAATTCTTCTTTATCCCTTGGCCAAGCCTCCCACAAAATCCCATAGAAATTCATTTAGAACTTTTAGAGTTATTGTGTGGATAGGCGGAGAGTCAGAAAAAAAAATGAGTGAATATATATATACCTCTTTCAATTTTGCTGGGAAAAAAAGTAGGAAGTAGAAAAAGAGAAGGGAAAGGAAAAGAAAAAAAAGAGAAAGTAGAAAGGAAAAAGAAGAGGAAAATGAATCAAAGTGTCAGAGGAGAATATGAAGAAGGAAACAAAGAGAGGAATGAAAAATTAAAACTGAAGAAAACAGAGTAGAAGAGGTAAGGAAGTCTTAGAAAGAAGACTAAGAGAAGAATTCAAAAGAATAAGAAATAGAGGAAGAAACACAAGGGAATAATGATTGAAAAAAAAAAATAGATTCTAATGCTTTGTTTTCGATCTTGGCAAATGGCTGATACGGGAATTTGTATGTGATTAACAGTCTTATACTAATGGGTCATCATCCGCATTCGACCCTACACACTCCCAGCAAAGTTCAAATTTTGGCATTTTTTCTTGAGTGACTTAGAAAAGTTGCCATTTCCTTCTCCTCTTTCATTTTTTTCCTCTCTTTTTATTATTCCAGTCATCATGATTGCCAGGTTTTTTCAAGAGAATGGCAATGATATGTGAATAATATTTTGAGCCGATTCCAGTTCAAATAGTCAATATTGCTCCTTTTCAGAAGACCAACAAGTTTTCTTCTCATTTTTTGGCTAATGGGGCTGACAAAAAACTCTACAAAAGGAAGATAATAAAAGAGATTTTTTTTTCCTTTTACATTTGTTAAAGGTAGAAAATTTGCTTGAACCTAGAGCTACTACAGATTGTGCATCTCAGACCTGGCAACCTTGGGACCAAGGGTGTCACGAGTTAAGGAAATTCATGAGTTTTAGGCATAGCATAGTCTGGGCAAAAATTTCAGTACTGCATGCTCTGGTAATTCATATCATGAAGTTAGGTGAATAGCCCAGGATTTAAGAGTACACTGATATTACCAATCAAAAAAAAAACATCTAGAAATATCTAGATTATGGACAATCTAGGTGTTATTGATAAACCCGCCTGAATGAGGCTCCCAAAAAAGTCAAAAAATCATAATTATGCTGACTACACCTGTAAATAAAAAAATTAATTGTATAAACAATAGTAGAAATGAATCATCACAGTCAATAATTGAATAACCGTAGCATCGAAATTTGTCATGAGAAAAAATTGCATCAAAAAATAGATATGGCCAAAATAAATTCTATTTATGACATCACTGGTGTTTTCTGCTGGGAAATATCTGAAATATCTAGATTCTGTAGAACGTAGGTATTATTGATCTTGATGAGGCCCCATGACAGTTTTTGAAATAATATAAATATAAGTAATCAATTATAGATAATGATAAATAGTTGTCCAATTCTCAAAAATAGCCAGGTTTAAGACGTTACTGAGTTCCAGACATTTGAGTTAGACACGTTCAAGCTGCACCTGTTTCTAAATCAGGTTCTGTCCATAAGTATAGAAAAATCATGGATATTTTATAAGGTTTCAATTAACGATTTTAGTTCGAGAAGCATCAGAGAAGCATCACGGTGATGTTAGGTAATGGATGGAGATAAATCTAACAGACGTTTCCAGAACTTAGGATACCCGAAAGGGGGTCAGAGGGTACAACAGCTGAAACGTTGAGAGAGAGAGAGAGAGAGAATGAGCAACCTAGACAAGGAAAATAGTCCAGCTGAATCACGTACATTGATTAAAAATGGCAGATTTAGAGAGAGAATATTCTGCAGATATTGAGACTTTGAGTTTTAGATTAGTTTCCTTTGATGTCCTACATTGCAGAATTTCGTGGCTGTTTACATGAAAGCCTATCTGTCACAAAAGCCTATTGTTATTGCGGCTCCATGATTTATGGTGTTTGTATTATGTATGGGCCATTTTTTTATAACGCTGCTATTGGTGCCTCATTTTTTCTTTCCTTTTTTGGTTGTTATGAATTATTTGATATGGGACCATTGTCTCCAAATTTATACACTAACGTTGTCGTCATCATCATCATCATCATTGGCAGCTGCAGATTTTTAAAGTCCACTGTCAGACATTGGCCTACCCCAAATTAATAAAAAAAAAATTCTTATTACAAGGGTATGTGCTGCTTCGGCCCATGACCTGTTCATAAGGTTATACACAAATGTAATATGCTCTGCACACGGACACACCCAGGCACAAATACAGGAATATGTTGCTGCAGTTATATACAAACATCAATATCCTGTCATACACACTTAGATATAAACTTACATCAGTAGTGTACTCTTATCTGGTCAATTTATCTGAGAATCGTCCATATTATGGAAGTGATAGTTTCTTCCTAAGACATATTTATTCACATACCCATGAAGGTAGAATATGACACAAGATCAAGTTCAAAGTGAGGGCGCACTTGTGTGCATCTGGGCAAGAAGAAAATTTGCCCAGTCCCCATCCCAGCGAACAGTGTCACAAGGTGTCAGGGTAACATAAAACCCTTCCTTTTTTAGTGCAATGAGGAGGTACTTACCAGGGGCAACTGACCCCCTCCCCCACCCAAGACTGGGCATTGTATAGTGGACCAAGTAACATATAGTAGGCTCAAAGGTTGGAAAATATCAGATTGGTGAGAAAGTTCCCAAACATTAGAGAAAGTTGTTGAAGTTTCAGGTGTCTAATATCAAATCACCATAACCCCATGAATGGCAGGCCCTACCAACCAGCCAAGATTCTTCTCTTTTGCCCTCATCTGTGGATTTGTCTCTTGGAACTCCTGGTCACATTTAAAATTTCACATGACAACACCACAAAGCACTGTTTAAAAATGGTATTGTTTTCTCAAAAAAGTGCTTTTTTGGTAGTGGTGAAGGGGATGGGGGGGGGGTGACCATTTTGGACCAACAATGACCAAATCTTGTGCTTGTATTTTTTAGATTATTTATAAAAGATCTATTTTCTTGGATAATTTTAAAGATAATTAGTTCAGATACACACATTGGATACAGTGATTCACTTATGCGAGGTACAGATATTCATAAACCTTTTCAAGTCACAATCATCAGTTTCATTCACATCAAAGCATTCACAACGTCAGGGAAAAAACTGGTTTCTTATAAGTAGATGAGAACATGACTATTGTATGATTTCAAGGCAGACTTTACTTCTGCCAAATCAAACATTTGGAGATAGAACTATCAGCTGTATGACAGTTTATAAGTGGTCCACTAAAATTTAATGGAGCAAATTTTGGACAAAGGACAATCCTCCAAGTAGACAATCATTGGAGCTGGATCAGAATGAATTGCATGAGGTCAGGGAAAACCAGCTGGGAAGTGGCACTGTAGTTTAACTGCCCTCAGTCTATAATTCACCAAATGTCTATCTGTCCTTCTGTCTGCCATCGCATATTTCAAGGATGGTTAGAACTATGGCCACCAATTAATGAGGCTAGAGTATGTTTCTAGCATATTCAAAGAAAAAATAATAGAGTGGGATCTACATTCATGCTCTCCTTGATAATAATGATTTGAATTCTATCTATCTATCTAGCTATCTATTTAATTGAAAAAGTCTGATTCAATTTATCTGTATGTTAACTCCTGGAAACTGAAATGGAGCATTGTAGCAGTATTGTAGAGGTGAGGTACCTTGAAAAACATTGATCTTTAATCGGGGCCAGAGGCCTCTTTCAAGCCTTCTGTACTTACTAGCTGGAAATCCGCAGGGTTTTGAGTAATTTGGCTGTAATCAGCAAAGTTTCTAAACTTGTAAGTGGGTACTGCATTTACTGATGGATAACTGATTTTGCTGTTTTGGACAACCTTGGTTTCACCGAAGTATACACATGGGCGAGTAACTGCACATCAACACAATCTGCAAATAAAGTAGGACAGAAAAAGGTGCCCCACTACCACAGTTATGCTAAAGCCAAAGTCGATAAAAGGTTATGATTCATTGTTATTTGGAAGTGCAAGGTATTGTTTACAAGGAACAGCTCAATCTGAACAAAACTATTACTGCTGATTTGTGCTGTATGAATCTACAAGGTTTGAATAATGCAACTGCCAAAGAACAACCTCAAAATTGTGCAAAATTTAACATAATAATACTAGTCTACAAATTGTCTGAATGACCTGTGAAAAAACTGTTACATTTTGCTGGGGAAATTCAGCTGCATCCTCCCAACTCAGTTTACATTAATTGTACATTAGAACCTTTTCTGTTCTAATGAAAATTTCAAGATTTGCTCAACTGAAAATTTCAGGATTTCAATGAGGTCAATATGGCACAAACAATCTTTCTTGATTAAAAACTGTCATTATCCTATAGGAAACAAATCTATGATATTCTTATACATCCATAGGCAGTAATAAATCCTCAATATGATTTTCCTAGGTCTATCTGTGACATACCAAATAGAAAAGAGAAGAAACAAGTTATGTGAACACACAAGCACAAAGTTGTTGTTCTGCTGTGTGTGTTACTGCTGATAATATAACCGTTTTGAGTATAGCTGCTGATAACCTAACTGCAACTACTGGTACTGCTGTTAGTGTTGTTAAAGTGATAGTTTAATTTTTTACCTAAAATGAAACATGAATTTATTAACCTTTATGATTATTGAGTAAACATATTGACAAAGCTTTAGGTATACTATTAGCAACCCGACAGGTATTTACTTGTGATGTAAGTATGTTAAATAATTGTCTAATGTTTTCTTTTAGGGAAAAAAAAATCTCTGTAAAAAATTTTCAAAAACTTTCATACTCTTCATCTTCATCATCAGCCTTTTAGCACCCATAATTAGACATGGACCTTCCCCAAGATTCGCCATACCTCTCAATCAAGGGCATCATAGAGCCCGTATTTCTGGAATTTGTTCAGTTCAGCATGCCATCTTATTTTCTACCAGCCACAGTTTTGTATATGATCTCTGTTGTGAGTCATGATTTCCAGCGGTTATCTACCATTCTTGCAACATGACCAGCCTATTGTCATTTGAATTTTTTAATGGATTCTTTGATAGCTCTTACTCGTGTTTCTCTTTAATATACTGCGCTGTCTTGTGATCTCTCCGTATGAGATTGAGCATTTTCTCTCCAATGCACATTGCAAGGTTCTCAGCTTGAGGATCAATCTTTTGCTCTGGTGTCTTGTTTCAGCCCCATAGGTTACTATCTGGAGGATACATAGGTTGCATGTGCTTCTTTTTAGGATTAATGGGATTTTCTTGTTCTTGAAGGTTAAGCTTGCTCTACTAAAAGCTTGCCAACCTAGAGAGATTCTTTGCTTGATTTCTTTACCAAACACAACACAAAGATTGTCACTCTCATACTAACCCAATACAAAAACTTAAAATACAAATACAATATTTCCAGTTCAAATCAAATGTCATGGTTTCTAGGTTGCTTCAACCTCAAGATGTCTGAAGAACATAAGAATGTAAAACTCTGAGGAAAAGAAACATATTAAACAACTTCAAAATTGCAAAGAAACTTTTTTGTAATGTGTGTGGTTGTCATACACCTATCCATACCAATAAATCCAGCTATGAGATAAGCTCTGTCTGACCCCTGATAAAGAACTTGTTTGATGAACTACAGTAGTTGTCTAAGTTATGTATGAAGTACCTGTCATAAGTATTTGAAAAAACAGTATCGTTGCTTATATGACTTGGTTTAAAAGTTAAAAACAGGAATTTTATGCAGGAAGAACCATTTTGTTACAATCAGCACATCAAGACATACATTTCAGCATGTTTTGTGGTTCCAAATGCTTTTTTCTGGAAAAAACTTTTTAGATTAGGTTATTTGTTAAATGAATTCAACCAAATACTGTCGTTCTATTCTACTAAAATTTTGCCCAGAATCAACCAAGGAGATCGGAAAGGCTAACTTACATTTTTATTTGGAATATGTACATACTGATCTAGTTTAAGGCTATTTAACCAACTAGTTTGGCAAAAACTAGTTGGCTAACTGGTCTTAAGCTAGACCAATATATACATGGGAACATGCAATCATAGGCAAGAATTGGTGTTCGTTCAAATGCTTATGAGCATGTTTTCTATATATAACCTAAGTAACTAATTCTCATCAATATCGCATACAAACATATATTTATTATTGGAATAACTATTTTGTATCTGTATAAGCTGAATTACTATTTCATATCAGTATAACACATATGCACAGTAATTTGCATAAGTATTTAAGCAAGTGCAAACTCAGTGTGATCTCTATTTCTCTCTCTATAAATATATATATATATGTATATAAATAGGTGTACATAGAAAATTCAGTTCTTTGCAGTGACTCCAAGTTTCATGTCAGTGGTGCAATTGTCAGACAATCTACTATTCCTATATATATATATATATATATATATATATATATATATATATATATATATACATACATATATATATATATATATACATATATATATATATATATATATATATATATATATATATATATATATATAAGTAACAATGCCTAACCATTGGATGGAAAGCATTTGGTATGCATAGGGATATACTGGAGAGCATCTTAATGTGCTTCAAACATGAAGTATTCAATGAATGCATAATATCAACTACAACTTACAGATACAAAACATGGAAATTACTAAAATAAACTGAGAACCAACTTAGAATTGCACAGAGAGCTATGAAAAGAGCGATGCTCGGGGATATCTCAAAAAGATAGAAAAAGATCAGAGAGAAGATCAGAGTGAAGGATATTATACAAATAGTTAAGTGACCAAAATGGAGATCAGCTGGACACTTAGCAAGAAGAAATGACAACAAATGGAGCAAAAGGTCAATCAATTGGTACCCACGGAACAGTAAGCAAAGTATGAAAAGACCAGACACAACGATGAGATTGAAAAGTTGGTTGGTAAGATGTAGCAGAGGTCAGCACAACCATGGTGGTCATGGAAAGAAATGGAGACACCTTTGTGCAGTAGTTGACTTATAATGGGTAATGATAATGATACGTCTATATATATATATACAGATATATACATGAGTTTTTGTACTTATTTTCAGTTGAATCGTTGTCATTCATTAATCGATTTGAACTAGTGACCTAATGTTGATTGTTATAGTCATTTTTCAACAGTTGTACACTCCAGCTGTCTCAAGATCTTATATTCTGGAATTTTTAACTAGACTGTTTAGTCAATTCTTGGGGTTATATTGTCCTTGTTTGGGTGTCCCTGCTGGGTAATATTTCACGTCAATTCATTCGCCCTTGCTAATTTCACCTCTAAGATGTTGCTTCTGCAATTTCTGCCAAACAAAAGTATATGACTTCAACTCCCTGATTCAGAGATTGAACTTAACACCACAAGGTAACTTGATACACTCAACAAATGATTCTATCAATAGGGTAATCAGAAGGTGGAATTTGGAGCCTCAAACTTAATGCCTGTTTTTTTCCTACTCAGGGATTTCCAAATGGTGTTTATTTCTATGTGTGGGAGGTTTTAGCATGTGCGCTGATTCCGCCCGTCATCTTATTAGAAACTTTCAATCAAAATTGTCATCAAAACTCTCAACATAGGTTTCTTCAGGTTTTAAATTGGTCCAGCTGACTGACTGGCTATCTATTGCACCAATGGAGCTGGAGGGATGGAAATTTAACCATTCACATTATTATACCTAGAAAAAAAAACGTTTGTTTGGCTCATCCCCCCCACTTCCAAAAGAGGTCTACAATGTAAGTTTATGGTAAATTGGTCTCTTAGTTGGTGTGCTGCAGTATCATGTTTGTTTTTAAATTCAGACTTTTTTTTAGTAATCACCAGCCAACAAAATGCAAGAGAAGCAATTGTTTATTGATCCTACTTTTTTCAATTGATCACTTCTAATGCAGCATACCAAAGACGTTGGTCCTGAAATGGTTTCTATTGAGTGACAGGCAAACCTATCTTCAGATGTTGCTACATGTTATGGAAGATGTGGACACTGATCCAAATTGATTTATGTATAATAATGACAATTCCTCATTGCGGAAATTCCGACGGAAATTGAATTATGGAACCTAACCAAAAGATTGACGCTCAAACTGAGAACCTTGCAATGTGCACAGGGGCCAATCACGCTCAGCATCACATGGAGAGATCATTAGACAACACAGTACATCAGAGGAGAAATAGGAGTCCGATATATCATAGAATCCTCAAATGGCAATGGGCTGGTCATGTTGCACGAATGTCAGACAACCATCAGACATCACGACTCACAATATGGATCCCAGAGATCACATGTGAAACCATGGCTGACAGGATGTACGATGGTGTGGCGAATTGGACGAGTTCAGAAAGTATTGGCTCAGTGAGGCCCATGATAGAGAGCTGTGGCGAATCCTGGGGAAGGTCTGTGTCAAACGACAAGCACTGAAAAACCTGATGATGATGATGATGATGATGATGATGATGATGATGATGATGAAGAAGAAGAAGAAGAAGAAGAAGAAGAAGAAGAAATTTACTGTTGAATTATTTTTATATTCTTAGGGACAAGTACATGCATACCAATGAGAAAAAAATGTCTGTATCATAGGCTTTACATTCATATGTGTACATGTGTATGTGTGTGTGTGTTCGTGATTGTGTGTGCATGCAAGTGTGTGAGTGAGTGTGGAGGGTTGTGAGTGAGTGCATGTGTGTGTGTGTGTGCATGTGTTAGTGTGTAAGCATCCAGCCTAAAATTCGCCAGACTGCTCACCTGTCTAAGAAATCTGTGTATGTCTATCTGCCCTAAAGGCCACATTGGATAATCACTCGCCTGATCTGAATACATGTGACATTCGCTCTCGGAACGGATGTCCATTTCCTCTGAATGCAACATAACTGAAACGGTTTGATGTTTCCCTTCCAACAATAGGTAAAGGTAGACTTGTGTGATGTAACGACATCAAGTGAAACAGCCAGGATCTTGAGCGCGGCACTCTGCCTGCCTTCTGAACACAAAAAAAGCAGAATGGTTAGATTTATTAGTCCATTAACAGCGTATGACGGGAATTTCCGTCATTACAATTCTGTGGCTGATTCAATGAAATTTCCGTTTTATATTGTCGTTGATGGTAACCCAATTCTACCATGTTTACTCATGCATGAGGCGAGAGAAGAAAACAGAGAATTTGGGTCAAGTTGAGGAAAGAGAAAAGCATTTGTCTTCTTCATGTTTTTTTAAAAACAGTCTCTATAAGAGTTTTTGAAGAAAAAACAAAGCACAAATCCATTCCTTTCTCTTGCATTATGGATTACTTACAATGAATAACTTGCAATGGATTATTTTGCAATGGACAAGGGCTTTTATCATGTAATGAATAACGGTTACAATGTCTGACAACAGACACTAGAAGACTGATGATGATGATGTGTCCGCTCAGATGGTGTCATGGTTAGTATTTCTGCCTCACACGCAGAAAGTTCCGAGGTAGATTCCTGGTATGAGCGAAGAGTGTGGAAAACTCTTCATCAGGACAAATTCCCTTGTGCACTCAGCAGCTAATTGAGTATACTCTAAGCTGTGTGAAAAGGATAGATGTCTTTTTCTTCCTCCATGTTTGCACATGCACACATACACACACATTATCTGGCACTGACCAGAGTTGACATTGTTTAACTGGCGTATCCAACATGATTTTGCTTTAACCCTCTAGCCTCGGGGAGAAGTTGAATACCATTCTTGAAGTTTTTGATATGTCTCAGAGATGGATTGTACAACAGCTTACAAAACTAAAGGAAAGCACTCTACCACTGAGCTATGGTGGTTGGTGTCAGTGCTTTTACCACTGATTTTATCTCTTTCATTTTGCTACAGAGTTTTTTTCCTCAATCCAGAGATGAACATTTGTTTTCTCATTCCTTTATGTTAGAAACTGCCAACCAAAAACTTTCAACATAGGCTCCTTCAGTTTTTAAGTGATTCTGGCTGGTAGTTTATGTATGAATGTGACATGCGTACAGTCTGCATTAAAGGAGCTAGAGGGCTGAAAATGTAAAAATTTATTCTTTAACATATATAGAGAAATGTTTTTTGAAAATCCTTTCCAAAAAGAGTTTTAATGGGGGGATCAACTTTTAATGTATATCAATACTAAATTGGTCCCTTACTTTTTGTCCAGCAGCATTCTCACTTGTTGCTTTTTTAAAGTTCCAACTTTTTTAGTGATCACTACCCAACAAAAGGTGAGAGGAGTAACTTATTTATCAATCACTTTCCAATTATTTAATTGATCACCTTAAACAGGGTATGCCGCCAAAAGAGATTGGTCACTCAACAGTTTCTACAGGTATCATGAAGAGTTAAATGAAATATTGAAAACCTGACTCCCTTTGTCTTTAAAACTCGTTGGTTCAGCGGGTTAAAGATACTGTTCGTTTTCACTTGGGGGGGGGCTTAAATATTAAGCCTGTTTAGAGAATATTTTGCAATTTTTCCCTTATTCAATGCCTTTAATGTTCAAATGTTACAACATGTCATGTGGCCAAAATACGTTGATCACATGACCATTTCTGTTTAATGTGTTTGTTTTTTTAAATCTTTATTCCCTCTTATTTTGAGATTCTGATATATAAGTATTTTCATTATTTCATGTATTTCATTATTAATTTTGACAGATTTCTTTACTTCTCCTTTGTTGTCTTTCATTCCTAAAAGCAACAGACCATTGGTTCAGCTGACTTTAATGCAGTTTGTAGAGCTGATGACTACAAATCATGTCTATGATTTTTTCTTTCCTTCTCTCTTTCCTTCTTTCTATATTTCTTTTCCGTTTCTTTTCTTTTCCTCCATTTTTTCACTCCTACTTTCAGAAACTATCAACCAAAATTGTCACAGAAAATTCCAACATAGGTTTTTCTCAGTTTTTAAGTTCTTCTAGCTGTCTATGTATGTGAGTATATAGCACACATACCAACTGCACTAATGTAGCGACAGGTTTGAAAGTTTCAATTTCTACTTTTTATATCTACAAAAAATTCTTTTTTTGTTTATTTCAAATTCCTCCCCTGATGAGATTTTAGAAGGGGTTTCTATTTGCAATGTAGCTTTATGCTAAATTGATCCCTTTGTTTTGTATTTTTTTTCAAAATTCGGCCTTTTTTAGCGATCGCTGCCGAACAAAAGGTGATAGAAGTAACTTATTCATTCATCACCCTTTTTTTTCCAATATTCTAATTGATCACCCGAACACAGCATGCTGCCAAAAGACATTGGTCACGTAACAGTTTCTATTGAATGACTAACCCACCTTGTCTTATTGTCATTTCATCAGCCATTTCAAGTCCACTGCAGGACCAAGGTCTTCCCCATTCCTGGGAAGATAGAGATTAATTAAACTCACCCGTTAACACTATTTTCTGGTGAGCTATTTTGAGTTCTGTGTTGTCCTTCTCATAGACTGGTTGCCTCCTGAGAGACTAGACAGCCCAGTCTACCCTGTTATTTTACCCATAGCTTGGGGAGAGAAGAGACTGATTCATGCGTTTCCCAAGGGTATCAGTGCAAAGTGAATGTAAATAGCCTCAACTAGAGTTTGAACTCAGTTTGCCGCTCCCATTGTGCATGCCGTTAACATTACACTAATCACACCTCCCCAATGTATACTGACACTTTTTCTTTCTATAACTTCCAACTCCATCTTTTATTGCCTTACTCTTATGAACACATGCACACATACACACATACACACATAAATACTTCAATCTTTTGTTTTCCTTTTTTCTTTTGTCCTTTCTCTCTCTCTCTCTCCCCCTCTCTGATTGTGCTTTTTCATTTCCCTTTTGCCCTTCTCCCTCTTTCAATCTCTTGTCTCCTTTACTGCTTCTTCCATCTATATAAACTTTTAAAAATCTCTCTCTCTCTCTCTCTCTCTGTCTCTCTCTGTATGTGGACTCGTCCTTTTTTATTATCTTTCTTTCTCATCTCTCTTAATTTTGTCCCTCCCTCTTAATATGTATCTTTCCCTCTCTCTACCCTCCTTTGTATTTACAATTTTTTCCTTTTTTTTTCTCTTTCTCTATCACTCTTACTTTCTATTTCATATTTCATTCATTTTCCTTTTCTATAACTTTCTACATAAGTATGTGATGGGTTGAATGCTCTTTTTTTCATATCTTTCTGTCTTCTTCATCTTTTTTCATTATATCTCTCCTTCTTGATATGAACCTATCCCTCTCTCTTTCCTATCCTTTCCTTTCACTCTCTCTGTCAATCTCCTCTCCCATCCTGCTAAGTCAGCCTTGTTTTTAATTCATGCTTTTTCCACCCTCTCTCTCTTCCCTTTCCTACTTATTTCTTTCTAATCAATACAAAACTGGACATCAAACGTGATTCCAACCCACTTCACTGTATACGTTCGTCTGCAAGGCTTTATACCGTGAGGGTGATGAGCGAGGGAGTGAAAAAGAAATTGAGAGGTCGATCAATCAGCAATAAGGGTGGGAGAGAAAGTCGGAGCCACACCTTCTCATCTCCCATCCTTTAAAACCTCTCTACCCTCGCCTGCCTTGAACAACCCCAATTTAACCATCCGACCATCTCCGCAGATACCCATTTCTTTCTCTCTCTCTCTCTCTCTCTCTCTTCCACTCTCTCACTCACTCCCCCCTCTCACTCTCTTACATTTCATCTTGGAGTCTAGTCACTCTCACAGCTGGCTTTTAGCCAATCTTCACAAATATCTCTCGCCTGCCGAACACGTTCGTCTGCCTATGTTTGACAATTGCTGTAACCCTCTACCTACTAATAACATTAAACTTTCCCATTCACGACTCTCTCTCTCTCTCTCTATCTCCACTCTCTCATCATCTCACCATCACCTTCTTTGTCCCTATTTTATTTTTCGTTTCTCTCCCCACCTCAGTTTACATCAGCCGTCCTCCTGAAATATCAGACCTCTTCATTCTGATTAATTCCTATTCAACGAAGACCTCTTCGTTCAGATCATGTTTCTGGGCCTTCAAGAAGGAATTAGCTCTCCTTGTCAACGTTTCACCCTGTGCATTGCATCAGAGACTGTTACAAACACTTTTTGCTGAACGTTACAGCTGGATCTTTATAAAAGCCAACCACATACATCAGGTAATGGGATAAAAAAAAAAAGTATTGAGCAAAAGATAATGAGGTCTGTGGTTCAAACCCCAAACTGAAGTTGTTTCTTTTAAACAAAAGAAAAGAGTAACAAATGCCATATATTAGTCAAAACTCAGAGGCTAGAGTACGATAAAAGATCAGAAGATCTAGGGTTCAATACTGGACTAGATTCAAACAAAAATATCATACTAGCAGGTAATACTATCATTGTACCAGCGAAAAATGTTTGAATTTGTTATATTATGCATGGATGAATTGAACAAACGGGTCTGGTTAATCACTCAATAGAAAACATCACATGACCAACATTTCAGTAGCATGCCATGTTGGGGATGATCAATGAAAAAGATTTTTGAAAATTGGAAAAGGGGGGGGTGATCAAAATTCAATCAAGTTACTTATCTTGCTTTTTGTTGGACGGTGATCTCAAAGTCTGAATTTTCAAAAGAAACAAGTGTGAATGCTGCCAGAAACAAACTAAAAGACCAACTTAGCAAAAACTAACATTGCGAATTCGGCCCACCCCCACGCACACACACATACATTGAAAAGCTATTTGGAGGGAAATTTAAAAAAAACAAAAAAAAGTCATATCTAGATATACTATGTAAGTTTAAGCCAAGTTGATCAGCTGCGTTTACGCTTGTTTCTTGGAAATCTGCACATTTTTAATGATCAATGCCCAGCAAAAGGTAGGAGAAGCAACTCGTTTTTTGATCACCCCTTTTTCCAATTTTTGAGTTTATCACATCCCCTCACCCAACGTGGCGTGCTGCCAAAAGACGTCGGTCACAGGACAGTTTCTATTGAGTGGTTCTCCAGACCAGTACATATATATTTTTTTTATTTTTCTTTCCAGTTAAAGCCGAGTAGATAGTCATGTGCCCATGAAAGGTATCTCTTAATAGATTTAGTAGATAATACATAAGTCTGGAAGTGTTGAGATCAATGAAGTAAATACCAATGCTGCTTTATGTGAGTCTGAGCACGTAGAAAAAAAATAAAGAAGTAATGTAGATATCATTTCATATAGGATGCAAAATTCACAGTTAAAACTTATTAAGACAGTGCCTGGGCTTTTTGGTGGGTGGAGCAGCCTGTTATAATTCATGGATTTAAACAGAAAAAATTGCCAAGACTGAAACTCAGTGTAGCCGACTCAAAAAATAATTTTTTGCTAGTATGACTGCCAGAACATGCTTTAAAAATAGCCAATAATCGCCAAAAATTGCCAAAAATAGCCAAAAAGATGCTAATGGTAAAATGAAGCGTTAGAGCATCTCTGTACTGATTCAGCAATTTTTGCTCTGCCAAATTTTTATTTGTCAAAGACAGTTCTGTCTGAAGACAGAGATCAACACCTCTGCATAATTGGCATGTTAGATAACCGCGATCCATTGCACAAAACTACAGCTTCAGTTACTTCTTTTCAGTGTTGCTGATTAAGACAGTTTGTATCTAAATTCATTTCTATTGTTAATTTAGATATTTTATATCTGAATTTAGTTTAATTGCCACCTTAGATATTTGACATCTAAATTTAATTCTATTGCCAATTTAGATATTTCATATCTAAATTCAGTTCTATTGCCAATTTAGATATTTTATATCTAAATTTAGTTCTTTTGCCAATTCAGATATTTTATATCTAGATTTATATCTATAATTTCAGATAAAAGATCTATAATCTATAATTTTTTATAAAATTTGACCAGAACTTCTGATTCCCAAAACTTCAAACTCAACATCGCACTGCCATGTGGGCTGACCTATATATCTGGTGATTGTCCCCCTAGTACAATGGGCAAGTGTCGAGTAACCACATTGCATACACAGACAAACTCGTTGGCTCACACATGGACACACATGCATGGACACACAGAGAAATAGAGATTTCTTTAACTGTAGTTAGATCATTACTGAGAGATATTCACAATTATCTCCCTGCATCATATTCATGTATGAACTGATTTTCATTAGTTTTTTTTATGACATTAGTTGAAGTATGCGCTCATGATAATTTAAATCATAGATGATTTAAATTCAATGCTTTTGGACTGTTAGTAAAAATATCAATCGAGTATCAAATCACCGTAGCCCCACAAATGTCCCGACCAACCAGCCAAGAGAGCTACACATTCTTCTCTCTTTGTTTGTCCCTGGATGTCTCTAGGTACTCATGGTTATATTTTTGGAGCTACGACCTTCGAAATTTGTATGAGTATACCACTAAGTACCATCTAAAAAGTTGTTTTTTTTCTAAGTTCTTTTTTTAATCTCTATGGTCATTCTGGATCAGCAATGCTCAATTCTTTAGTCAGTATCTTTTAGATAAGTTTAAATAAGATCTAATTTTCTTGAAAAGAAATGACTTTTAGATAATTTTTTGAGGTAAGTAGTTCTGGTACACGCGCAGGCTACAATGGTTCATTTATGTGAGGTACAGACATTGTATGGTGATTCTGATGTAAAAGTGATTCCTTCATTTTTTATTATCAAAGAAAAATAGGGACTTTTTATCAAGTGTTCAATCTTGGGGCTTGAAAGGAAAAAATACTAATCATTTTAATTGGGCTTACTACATTTAGAGACTCATTTTGACAAGTTGGAAGGATTTTCGAAGTTAATCTTTCCATGTGAAGGTGTTACTAGTTGTCTAATCAAATATACAATTCAATCAACTGGTGTGGCCATTAGGCGGGGTGGCCATCAGGTGGGTGACTGTATCCGCATTGTGTTTGCAGACATAAACATCTCATTGGTAAATGGAATTACTTCATCCTTGGGGATTTTATGGCAGCCTCTGGTTATTAAAAGAGCTCATTACTGGCAACCAGTTTGTTGGTAGAATTAGTAGATGGGTGTGGGAAATGGGATTCAGGCAAATGGAGAAAAGTCACATACAAAAAGTAAGGCACACCCAGCCCACCTACTCACATATTAATACTTATACAAACAATCAAACCAATTTATATATGTATACTAACAGAAGTACATAGCCTTGCCTGGGTTTAAGTATTCTGTCATGAGGGCATTGCTTTTTTTTATATCCCTCAGTGTGTGCTTCAAGGGCAAGTTTATAGGCTATTTTGCATTCATCCAACAAAAACAATTGACAACTCCATGAAAATAGAATTTTAACCTTTTAAGCACTACAAATGGATGCAGTTTTGCCTAAGTTTATGTAACCTGCCAATGATGTCCTTGTTATTTTTTTTTATGTCCCTGAATTTTTGATATAGTGTCTCCAAGAGTAGGTTTCTGGACCATTGTGCATTCATTCTGCTCACACAATTCACTAATCTATAAAAATAAAAGTAAGAAAAAGCCACATAGCCCATAAAGATATATCCCTATACTAACTTCCAGCTTCCCAGGTGCAAAATTATTACCTACAACTTGGAACATACAGATATTCATGCATTCAAGTATATATAACTATCATTTCATATCAAACCATATCATCATATTGCACCTTGATTTTGCAAACAAAAATTTAGGAGAGTTTTACTACATCTGGTGCAGGCCTTCAGGTTACCAGCAAGACCCACGTGTTAGAGACGGACGTTTGCACAATGGCTGCTGGGAAAGGTCTGACAGCCAGGAGAAGCTCCTTTTGTTGTGCTGCCTTTTTTTTTCTACTCTTGCTCTGCATTTACTTGAGATGAGAAGTTGTTTTGAAGACCTTTTGTCACCATGTATCCGTACCGGTCGTCTCTATTGTCCACTGATGATGGTTGACTCCACAGGAGATGACGGCCCTCTTCAAGGAATCCTTGCATCTCTTCTTATCAGCCAGCCATCAAGTAGATCTCCAAATAGAAGGGTCTCCGGTAGCCCTAGAGTCCTTCATCCTGGCCCTGCCTGGGTCTTTTGCAGTATGGCCTTAATGCTTGTGCCCACTGACCAAATCTGCCAAATAGAATGGTTACCTGCTTTAGAGAAGAGGGGAAAAGGAAGAGGTAACTACAAAAAAGAAAAGGGAGAGAAGGAGAGTGAAAGTTGTGGTTTGACTGGCACTGGCTACCTATTCTTTTTGATGGCAAGGACTTTATCGTATTGTCTATCATCAGAATATCCATCTTGCAAACTCTTGTTATTAAGGTTGATTCTCACTAGGTCTCCCTAAACAAAGCCTTGAGCAAGATTAGGTATTGTCTAGACTAATTCCAATTCTTTTTGCTAATCAATTGAATATGTTTACAAAGTTTAGACCTCATCAATCTAAAAGCCTGCTTGACCAACAATGGAAAAAATATATTCAAAGACTTGCATGTTTGAAGCTTCTATTAATTGTGAAGACATCAAAATATCAATTTCATATACGTGATCAGTTTTCATGGCGTAGGTACACTAGTACATTTTAATTGACTTGTTCCTACCTGATCTGAACTTTTGCATTCATTGTGTCTTTGTTTATATTCAAAACACCAATGAGATATTCTGACATAGAAGGAAAATAAAAAAGTTGCTCAAATTTTTTGAATTTTGAACTGACATGACAGCTACAGAGACATTTTTCATGAAAGATTGAAAATTCTTTAAGTAGCTTCAACAATGGATTCACACTATGAATTCAATTGTGAACCACGTATGAGAATGACAGATTTTAAAAGGACACAAATGTACCAGCTCTCTACTTTACTTGCGAAAAGATGAATTGTTGAAGTGCGTACAGACATAAATGGAAATCTTGATTCCAAAATGTGATAAGCGCCATTTTAAAAAAAAATATGTCTAAGCAAATTCTAGATTTTAATTTATTTATTACAACCTTTATATATATATATATATATATATATATATATATATATATATATATGCAGTCTATAAGGTTTTAACAAGATAAAAAAATTCAAATCCTGACTTTTTAATTTCATTTAACGCATTTTTTAAAAAAAATAATGCTTATCGCATTTCGGAACCTCACTCGCCAAATACCCTCACACATATACATAATCCAATATGTGTGCACATGCACACACACACACACAAACACACAAACACAAATATACACACACACAGACACACACACACACGTACAATACTTAAATATATATTGGGAAGTACACTTATAATGAACACACACTTACACACATGCTTTCATAAGAAACATACACACACACATATTCATTGTGGGTATCCTAGATTTTCAAAGGGCTCAAATGTACCTACTTTCCACTTTATTTGCAGAAAAAAGAGTTTTTAAAGTACATACAGACATATTTACTCATACACCCATACAAAAAAATCCAATATGTGAATGCACCTCCCCATCTCACATGTAAAACACTTGAAAAAACAGGTCTGGTTAGTCATTCTATAGAAAGCATCATGTGACCAATATCTTTTGGCAGCCTGCCATGTTGGGCAGTGATCATTAAAAAGTCTAAAAAAAAACAAGCAGTGCGCGCATACATTCACTAATCAAAAACACAGACTAACACATGCTCTCAGAAGGAACACATACACACACGTTCAGAAACTCAGACAGATTCACAGACGCATACAGAAAAGCACATGAAGACAATCCTGTAATCCTGTAGACACACATATACATATACACATAAAAACATACAAGTTCACGCACAAACACGTGTATGTATATATGCACATACATCAATGAGGACATAAGTAAATTTGATGATTCTCCAGCACACACATACACACAAGCATGACTGTACATACATATACACACACGTCTAATTTCCTTAGCACTTCCATACATACATAGATAAAAGAATGTCTGCATATACACATACACATGCCTTTAATTTCCTATTGCAAATGTATACACACATACACATATGTAAAAGTATGTCTATATATACATATACACATACCTGCAATCTCCAATGCGCTTGCACACACACACACACACACACACCTGCACAAAAACATGTCTGCATATACACATATACATACCTGTAATTTCCCACTAATCTGCATTTACATGTCCAGCCATCCAAATCAACACCCTACCTGCCAGCCAGCAGTCGAGACCCTCCCCGCATTTAAACAAAGAGTGACAACTAATTTCAAGAGAATAATTTATGCCAAAAAAAGAATCGCTGCCCTGTTTAAAGAGGCGAATGTATTTCTCCTCTGTCTGTGGCCACAGCCGCCTCCACCCCCTCTGCCATACCTTCTTTCTTTTCTTTTTCTTTTTTTTTTTTTTTTTCGATTGCAATTGCCTGCAAAAGCACTCCCCACTCGTCAATGGGCCTCTGGGACACGCGAGCCTCACACAAGCCATCTTTGCATCTCATTGTGGGCACATGCAACAAAACAGTCCAGATCCACAGGGCGTTTTTTTGTCGTGTTTTTTTTTTTAATTCTTTTGTTTCCAAGCTATTCCATTAACAAGGTTTTTTTTCTTTTTTTTTTCACCCGTGTGTGAGTATGTGTCTTTCTGATGAGTGTGTGTGTGTGTATGTGTATGTGTGTATCTATGTGTGTGTGTGTGTATTTGCGTGTTTGTGTGTGTGTACGTTCGTGCATGCATACATGTGTCTGTGTATGTATGTGTGAGTACGTATCTGTGTGTGTATGCATAAGTGTATGTACATGTGCATATACATGTGTGTATATGTGTGAATTCATTCATTCATTAAATTGTGTGAGCTGGAGAGGTACATTAATTGAATGTGTGTAAGTATCCGTGTGTGTGTGTGTGTGTGTGTGTGTGCACATGTTGATGTGCATGAGGCTACATCAATTGACCATGTATAGGCTAATGATGTGGGTGTGTTTTTTTTCTCATACCGAAACACAAGAGAATATATTCTCAGTCTACAGATATTTATGAAGCTTAGATTAATCGGACACAAGGCTGTATCTCGTAGAGCAGTGGTTCCCAAACATTTTTTGCACCACAAACTGGTTTGATATTAACCATATTTTTGCAGATAGCCAAATTTGATCAGGATCAGAATATTTGTGACTCAATCAGGACCATATTAGGTTAGTGATGTCAACCTATGGGATAATACTGTGGTTTACTATTTAGTTCCCAAATTCATACACACACATTTGCTAACGGGGATCTTTCCTGAGATTCGATTTGAATATGTTTATGTTTGGAGAAGAAATTGTGGCTTCTGATTGCTTGTTCTAGATAGGAAGGGATCTGTTTGAGAAGAAGTGGTGTCTTACTCCAGTGGCTGTTTGCATTTGCTGTATCTTCTGATTGCACTGTTTGGGGATGGATGTAGTATGACTTTACCTGGACAGAAAATAGGTGATAAATCAACTCCAAGTCACTTAAAATACACTCAATTTTGTTTCTGAAAGGATTTATCCAATAAATTTAATATTAAGATCCAAGGAAATGAATTTGTTTTTATTTTACAAATAAAATGAAATAATATCAGTATTTTCCTCACACTCTGGTAGCACATGATATACAGCCTAGTACTGGTCCGCTGATTCAAAGGTTGGGGAACCTTGTAACGGAGCATTTGGTGATATGACAAGCCAATGTCTAATGCTTATGAAATCCGCTTGCTAATCAAACCACTTTTGTTGGTGAAACAAGATGGATTTAGATTGTCCCCCAAAAATGTACCGTATATTTCAGCAGATAAGGGGCCCTTCAGATAAGAGAAGATCCCAAATTTGAATTAAAGTTTGAATTACATGGTTTTTGCAAGCAGCTCAGTCACTGTATGTTTTAAGTATTATCTCATTTGTATGTATTGTATATATTTCTATTTTATTTTATCAGGCTCTAAAGGTCTACCGTTGGATAAAGGCTTTCCCCAAGTAGGTGTAAGACATGGAGCGGGGGGTGATAGTCACACTGACCCATGACATTCCAAAAAGGGGAGGAGATGGATTCATGCCTTTTCCAAAGGCATTAGTGCAATGTGACCTTGGTCCAAGCCGTCAACCAAAACTTTTTTCAGTTTTCAAGTTGGATGTAGAAGGCTGAAAAAGTTGGCTAGGTACGCATCATGTGTACAGGCCACACTAATGGATGCAGAGGGCTGAAAAGTTAGCTACATATGCATCATGTGTACAGGTCACACTAATGCATGTAGAGGGCTGAAAAAGTTAGCTACATATGCATCATGTGCACAGGTCACACTAATGCATGTAGAGGGCTGAAAAAGTTAGCTATGCATGCACCATGTGCACAGGTCACACTAATGCATGTAGAGGGCTGAAAAAGTTAGCTATGCATGCACCATGTGCACAGGTCACACTAATGCATGTAGAGGGCTGAAAAAGTTAGCTATGCATGCACCATGTGCACAGGTCACACTAATGCATGTAGAGGGCTGAAAAAGTTAGCTATGCATGCACCATGTGCACAGGTCACACTAATGCATGTAGAGGGCTGAAAAAGTTAGCTTGGTATGCATCATGTGAACAGGCTACACTGACTGATCTAAACGGCTGAAAAAGTGATTTCTGTCGAACAAAATGCAAGAGAAGTAACTTATTCATTGATCAACTCTTCTTCCAATGTTTTAATTGATCACCCTGAACACAGTATGGTTTCTTTTGAGTGACTAATCAGACCTATCTTTGCAATTAGTTTATTCTTCCACATTTCCTGTATCTTTTTTCTATAAATTTCATTTGTAAGAATATAAAATGATGTTACATATTTTTATATGCAATTTAGAATCTAAAAGACAGAAAACACGTCTCGTTAGAAACGTTTTATGGCAGCATACTTCTGGGGGTGATCAATTAGAAAATTGGGAAAAAAACGTGGTAATCAATGAATAGATTACTTCTCTCGCTTTTGTGGGGCAGTGATCACTAAAAAAAATCTGAATTTTTCTAAAATTGCTGCTAGGACAAATTTAGCATAAACTTACATTGTAGATTGTCCCCCCCCCCCTAATTGTGAGGTTGGGTGGTAAAGAAAAATCATTCTTATAGACATATTAAGGAGTAAATGTTGAAATATCCAGCCCTCTAGCTCCATTGGTACAACCTATACATGTGATACTTATATAGTCAAACAGCCAACCAGACTAACTCAAAAACTGAAGAAACCTTGACTTTTTTGGTAACCGTATTGGTTGATGGTTTCTAACTGTAGATATGAGGCGCTAAGAACCTCAAACACGGTAAAATACGTCATGTATGACAAAATCGAGTTAAGTATACCACTATAATCTTCAAAGCCTGTTCTATGTAGTGAGCAAGTCAGACGGATTGGGTGGTGTTTGCAAAGGGGTCAAATTTCCCATTCGTATGGTTATAGTTAAACGTGTTAAAAGTTTTTTGCTTTAAAATGCCACATTTTTTTTAGATGAAAGTGGTCATATCTAAAAAGAAGATGCTTTCAGCTACATTACAAAAAAGTTAATGGAATTTGTACAATAGTTTCTAAGTTATGGCATTTTGAAAATTAAGTTAAGAAACTTTGAACGCCTTTTTCTCCGGTTTTCTTTTTTCATTTTTGGCAGAATATACCCTTTTGTTCTAAGTGCCTCGTATGCATTCAAATACATATAGGTGTATAGGTATGTATAAGTGGATGCATGGGTATATTTCAATTGCACCAATGAAGAGTTAATGGAAAATGAAGAAATAACTCACCTACAGGAACCCTAAACTAAAAGAATCCTGGGAAAAAAATAATGATAGTTGGTTTATTCTCCAACAATCTAAGTGAGAGAATAATTCTATTCAGGTACTTATATTCACACATAGGAACACACACACATGCACACACACACACACACACACACACACACACACACACACACACCTACCTACGTACCTACAGATGCACACACTTATACACATGCACACATACATGTGTACACACATATAGACACATACACATACACAGACGAATGCACACACACATGCGCACACACATACATGCACACATCTACCAACCTACCTCATACACATGCACATACACTCATACACATGCACATATACATATGTACACACAAAGAGAAACGTATACATACACAGACGAATGCACATACACACACACATAAATAGATAACTAAATACAAGGAAACGGGCATAGTTCATTTAGATATAGATTGTATGGAAGTTAATAGGCCTGAACCTACATTGAGCTGCCAACAATAAATAGAGAAATTTCGTAAGTATATGTGAAATGGAAAGAAATGCTTTTATTACACTGACAGCCATACAAAAGACTCACATGGCTGGCTGGCTGGTCAATTCTTAAGGCTTTTTGATAACTTACTCTCTGTTGCACATCACGAGGGACAGATACTACCTTGATTGGGGGCGCACAGTGCACTGAGGATTATACTAATTTACCATCAATCGTTAACTCACTCACATGCTTGCACACACACACATACACATAAGCATAGGTATATCAATAAGTCAGTGGCTTAATGTCAAAAAAAAGGATTTATTTTGCTCAACAAATATTTATATTTCAACATGATCTCCTTCTTTGTCAAGGTACTTAATTCAGAGGTAAATATCAATAACATAGATCAAACATTATATACGAAAAATTTCAGATCAAAGTTCATGTAATAACTATGTGGTAGGCAGCAGGAATTAATTCACCCTCATATATATATTTTGAGAGGGAGAGAGATACACATATGCCCAGCAAGATTATCGTAGCCCCATGAATGGCCCAACCAACCAACCAACTGGGCTACAGATTTTTCTCTCTTTGAGTGTATGTACTTATCAGTATGTGTGTGTATGTCTCCAGGGGTTCCTGGTCATATTTTGGGGGCTACAACTTGGAGAATTTCCATGAGCTCACCACTAGGCACCATCTGAAAACAGTTTGAGTTTTTTTTTCAAAAGTGCTTTTTGGTGTCTCTGTGGTCATTCTTGGACCAACAATGCCCAAATCTTGTGCTGATATTTTTTTTTTTTGATAATTTTAGATAAAAGATCCATTTCTTTACATAATTTTGTTGATGATTAGTTCTGATACATGCGTGGGCTATGGTGATTCACTTATGCGAGCTACAGATATATGTATACTTTTATATGTTTAAACATAAAAAGTATCAAATACAGAGAAGTAGATTTATTTTTATGAGGAGAAATTGATAAAAATGCTTTTAATGTAAGCAACATGGAAAAGTAATTCTCTGTCATATTATTAATAACATTGTGAAAAAAGTGCTGAAATGAAGTTGTTTTTTGTCAGCCAGAATTCATGGCATCATGTAATGTCTGTACAATAAGAAGGAAATTAATATCTCTCTCTGATGAAATGACTGTGTGAATCTACAAAAAAAAAGATGCTAGAACCTTGGGCCTTCATAATGTGATTACTAATAAGATGAAAATTGTCTTTTATCTGTTACTAGTTGTTAACAGTAAACCTAGGGTTGAATATCTAAAGCACAGTAGTATCAGAAAAAACTTGAACAAAGCCATATTTAATAGGATGATTCTATTTTTATTTTCAGAGTTCGTAATACCATCCAAGAACATCATTTTTATCGAATCACCGTAGCCTCCACAAATGACCTGCCCGATCAATAAGCCAAGCGGGCTACAGATTCTTCTCTTTTTGTTCTTTTGTATCTATATGCATGTGTGTGTCTCTGAGAGATCCTGCTTACAACCTTGAAGGTTTGCAGGAGTATACCAGTATACACCATGTAAAAAAGTGTTTACAGACATTTGTGTCTCTGAGAGATCCCACTCACATTTTGGGAGCTATAACCTTGAAGGTTTGCAGGAGTATACCAGAAGACACCATCTAAAAAAATAGTTATAGGTGTTTGTGTCTCTGAGAGCTCCTGCTAAAAATTTGGGAGTTACAACCTTGAAGGTTTGCAGGAGTATACTAGTAGGTACCATCTAAAGTGTTTATAGGTGTTTTTGTCTCTGAGAGCTCCTGCTCACATTTGGGGGGGGGCAAAAAATTTCTATGAGTACAACTCTAGGCTTCATCTAAAAATGTTTTTGTTTTATTTTTCTCAAAAGTGCTTTTTTGGATGTACACAGTGATTTTGAACCAACAATACCCAAATCTTATACTGGTACTTTTTAGATAATTTCAGATAAAAGATATATTTTCTTTTAGATAGTTTTGTAGATAATTGATTCTGGTATGTGATTCATTTCTACGAAGTACGGATATATCTAAATATACAATGGAATAGTAGCAGCAATAGCAGCAGTAGCAGTAGTTATATCACTAGCAGCCAGAATCAGCAAACACACAAACACACACATACACTCAGAAATTCTCCTCTAGCAAATATCTTTGTTTCACCCCCTACTCTTTTGCATATCCTCACCCTGCTTCTCTCTCCCTCTCTCTCTCTATCCATGAAATTCAGTTCTACCTCATTTTTCTCTCTTGGCTCCCTTCTTTTCTCAAAGTACCAGCAGTCGAAATTCTATTTGATCAGCAGCCAGTGAACACATGTTCATACACAGCAGAACATGCTTAGCAGCAGCCAATTCCTTGTTCATATGCTCGCATTACCCCCTTCCTCTCTTTCTGTTTGTGATGTGAAAGACAGAATGACATATTGCAAATAATAATATGATACAGATGTATATAGTTCGTGATCACTTCACTCTAATGCCCTTGGAAATGCCCTTGTCCCCAGGTATGGGCAAAATAATTAGGCAGATGGAGCCCTTCAGAGAAGGCTACTTGGAAAAAAAGCCATGGCTTGGCCATCACCTTGGCCATCTCAGCCTGCAGGGCTACAGAGGAAGAACATCAAGCCTAAAGAGTGGACATGAACTGATCTCCACTTTTAATAAAGTTGAATATAATTATAAATTAATTATTAATTATAAATGGTCCATGATGGAAGGTTGCTCTGAAGAGATGAAAGGACCAGTACAACACAAAGTCCATGTTGGAAAAAATATGATCATTTTTCTAATTTGCATATGAGAATATCATTAGGCGGTGGCCATCTTGGATTTTAGAATTTCTAGTACAACCTCTTCAGCATTTTATTAAAAAAAAACTGTACTTATTGCCTTGAATTTATGGCAAAAATCTACCATACCTATGTACTCCATATAAGAGAAGGCTACTCCAAAAAATGCCCATAGCTTGGCAATTACCTTGGCCATTCCAGCCTGTACTGAGGAAGGATACTGAAATCAATTTTACTGGAAGTCATTTCATTTAAAGTCAGTGTTTTTTTTTCTCTTTTCTTTTGACATAAAATAAGACACAGCTTTGAGGTCAACATGAGTAAATAAAGGTCAGGCACAACAATAGAGCTTTACAATACGTAGAGACCCAAATTTACAAACAAAAATTGTACATCTCTATCAATGCCATTGTTACTAAAAGTTGAATGAAAATTAACTTTTACTTGGCCATAAGGCAGGGAAGGTAATAATTAAAAGTATTCCTAGAACTTCCCCCAAATTTAATCACTTCTTCGCATTGTCCATGGCACTCTATTCCACAAAATATCATTGATATTCATTGTGAACCTTCAGAGATATTGTGTGGATAAACATGAGTGAATACATAAAAACAGAGAGGAAGAGTTGAGTGAATACATATACCTCTTCCATTATCATCAGCGGAGGTGTATAACACCGACTGCTCCCGCAGACTGAAACCTTTTAAATTTTGCAAGAAAAACGAAAACAGATTACCACCCATGGGTTCTACAAATATTTCCCAGCATATCCAACTGACATTACCCACAATCTTTTGTGAGGTTTTCTTTTTCAATTGAAAAGTAACATCCAATTGGTCTTTTTTTAAATCTAGTATTCACAATATTATTCTGCTTGTTCCTGTCTGCGTTCAAATTATATGCCTTGAAAAATTATAGAAGGGAAAGGTTGGGTAGTTTGATTAGAGGACAGGAAGAGAGAGGAAAGGGAAAAAAGTTTGATAAGAGCATAGGAAGAGAGAGGGGGAAAAGGGGAGGAGTTTGATATGAGGGTCAGAAAGGAGAAGACAGAAATGTTATTTACTAAAGTAGGAAGATGTTTGTATATGACACTAATCCATGTTTGTTTAACACTTAGATAGACATAAGGATGGGCAACAAAGATTGGAAGGGATAAGGGAGAGGATGGGAAAATGCAGGCCAAAAGTTAGAGAAGAGCAGAGACATGAGATAATGGACAATCTTATTTGTCAACACCAGTGGAATTTCTGCAGGTTCAGCTAGTTCACAATCAATCTTTGAGAACAGTTACGGTCTATAAATTTGTCCACATATTTCAATAAGATGCTCTTCAGTCAGTCTGTCAGTCAGCTCCATTTATGTTAAAACAACAGAAATAGAAAAGAAGGGTGTGATTTCATTAAAATGATTGATATCATTTAAAGAACATCCATTCTGATGAATTTTTTTCATCAGATGCTATGATACCATATTAGAATGTCCAATGTCTGCTATTTTGTATTGCACCAAAATGGCCTTTGATGATTTTTAATGAAAATAATACTTGCAGAGTATTCCCATACCACAATATTTTACAAATCTAAAAATCAATTGACTCAAAGAAAGACTACTTGCTCTCCTTCCTCCTCCTCCTGCTGTTACCACAGTTGGTGGACACATCATTGAACTTACAGTTCTTCTTGAATAATTTTCTCCTCCTTTTTATTTGTTTGGATAAACTCTTCTCTCTAAAATTCTGCTGGCTGGCTGGCAGGTTAGCTATGATTTTATTTGATTGGTGGTTAATACAGATTGACTTAAATTTCATTTGAGCATGTTTACGATTGGTTGTTAATACTAACTCAAATTTCATTTGAGCATGTTTACGATTGGTGGTTAATAGTGATTAACTCAGCCAATCAAATACTTACAACAATTGTTACAGTTGTGGCTGCAATGGTACTAATAGAGGAGAAACACACACAAAAAGACTGTATGACAAAAATCAATAAGCTCCAGCAGGAAATGCACTCATTTAAAATTAAATATATGCACTTTAGTTGACAAGTATGTGTGGGTGGTACAACCTTATTATCTACATGTCAAACAGATAGCTCAACGTATATAGGTAGATGAGGAAGTATGTAAGTACAAGAGCTTAGATGTATAGCATTCAAGATCACAGATATTAAGCAGCAATAATAGTATGTAATGAAAATGGTTTACTGGAGCGTTCAGAAGATAAACAATGAAAATGAAAAATTTACATATAAGAAGCAATGCAAGAAGTTAAAAGATGACATAGGAAGATATGTCCAAATGAATTAGTCCCACTCTGAAATTCTATCCTCTGAAAATACATAATGATAACAACAGTTATAGGAGTCATAATAGGAGGAGTATTATAGAAACATATATATATATATATATATATATATATATATATATATATATATATATATATATATATATATATATATATATATATATATATATATATATATATATATATATATATATATACATACATATATATATATATATATACATATATATACGTGGAATGGGCAGTTTATGTCTAACAGAATGTGATAATTGTAAAGACTCTAGAAGGGGGAACTGTATTTTGTCCGGCACTGGTGTTAACTGATTGGCACTGTCCTACATCACTTATGAATGAATAAAGAAAAATGAGTACTATGCAGAACTAGAGCCTTCATCCACCAAGGAAGCAACCCATAATATGTGTTCTCAGATTCCTGCCTTGCTATAAGGGTGTTTTTATCTCAGATGGTAAGAGCAGAGCTGCATATTGGCTGCTTCTTTGATGGACGTAGGTTTGAGTCTCGCACATTGCCCATTTTTCTTTATTCATTCATGCTATCTAGGACTGTTCAATAGGCTACTCGATTAACACCGGTGCCAGTGGTAATAAGTTGCCCCTCAAATGTCTTTATAATTATCTCATATATATATATATATATATATATATATATATATATATATATATAGAGAGAGAGAGAGAGGGAGAGATAGATAGATAGATAGATAGATATAGATATATAGATACATACATATATACATAGAGAGAGAGAGAAGAAGAAGAAGGAGAAAAAAAAGCAAGAATATAAGATTTAGTTTTGATTTTTATCTGTCTTCTTATAATACTGAAAGTTCATTAAGTATTAGATCATTTTTCTATAAAGTTTCATGTTTACAAGAAAATATTTTGCTACTGTTGATAAATAGGTTTTTATTGGAGGGTTCAATTTACAATGAAAGTTAATGCCCAATTGGTCCCTTTAGTTTGTGTCTATCTCTTTTGGGTTTATTAATCATGAATTCATGATCCAAACAATTCTGCTAGTATTTTCAAGGTAACTTGATTTTACCATTAGAACTGCTCAATTTATGAGATAAAAAGCAGCATATATGGGTGGGGTGATTCATATTTTCCCTTGGAATACTACTTTATTTTCATTTACTTTTATATCGCTGGACGAGGTATGTGCATTCACTTATGTCTGTCTGATTGTCCATACAATATCTCCAAAAGTTCTCAATGAACTCAATGGACATTCCTGGAAAGGTAGGCCATTAGCTAAGGGAGAATTGATTAAATTTTGGAGCAAATCCAGGAATTTGATTTTGATCAAGAGATATTTTTTCCATGTGTTTACGTACTTATGTATCGAATCACTGTAGCCCCACAAATAGCCAGCCCAATGAACCAGCCAAGTGGGCTACAAATTCTTCTCTCTTTGAGTATCCATGTGTCTATGGGTGTGTGTCTCCAGGTGCTCTCTCCTGGTCTCATTTTTGGGACCACAACCTTGAAAATTTTTCAAGAAAGTGCCAAAATCATGTGCTGGTATTTTTTAGGTGAATTTAGATAAAATTTTTTTTTTTTTTATATGAATTTGCATAATTTTCTCGTCCATTAGTTCAGATACACGCGTGGGCTATTGTGATTCATTTATGTGAGATATGGATATTTTCAATGATTTTCTGTCTGTTTAATCAGTATCGGCAAAAGTTCTAAATGAATTCTAATAACATTTTGTGGAAAGTTTGGCCATAGGCTCAGGAATAATTGACAAAGTTTTGTATCATTAGCCTTATAAGTCAATAAATTTGTTTGTATGTAAAACCCACTATACTTGAGAGGTATGACGTTTATCTATGAAAGTCTAAATAAGAACGTAAAATTCCTCAAGTTATGAACTGAGCAAAAAGGTCTCTATTGTCTTCATGCCAAATCTCTTTTTCATTTTAAAATAATGTATTTTGAGGATATAGGTCATTGGTCTTTCTTTAAAGCTGGAAGGAATAAGTCACTCCATAGAAACCATCAGGAGACAATACCTTTTGGCAGCCTGCCATTTTCAGGGCCTTTGTTGGATAGTGATCACTAAAAAAGTCTGAATTTGGACAAAACAAATGTGAACTCAAATGAAGGTATTAATTTACTTTAAACTTGAATTACAAACTGACCCTTCCACTCACTAAACACTAGTTTACATAGCCAGCCAGACCAACCTGAAAATTGAAAGAAACCTATGCTGACAGTTTTGGTTGAAGGTTCTTAATTATGGGCAAATGCATAGACTATTTACCAGGTTCTGTATCATTTATCTCACAAGTCAATAAATTTGTTTGTTTGTAAAACCCTCAATACTTGAATGGCATGATAATCTACGAATGTCTAAATCAAAACATAAAATTTCTCCTGTCATGAACAAAGCAAAAAGGTTGCTATTGTCTTCATGCCAAATCTATTTTTCATTTTGAAATAATGTATTTTGAGGATATAGGTCATTGGTCTTTCTTTAAAGCTGAAAGAAACACCAGTGACCTATTTTCTCAAAAGACATTTTTTTCGAATGAAAAATAGATTTGGCATGAAGACAATAGAAGCTTCTCTGCCAGAGGCCAGGCTGTACAGATGAGGCGAGAGCTATTCGAAAATGCCTCCCCCCATGGAAGGGGAACCCCAAAAGCTATATAGTTCACCTACTACATTCCTACTGCCAGTACACAATAACAAGGATATATCTGTACGTACATGAACTGCATAAATAATAACTCGTCCTTTTTCATGAATAAATGATAGTGCAAGTCTACTTGTTGCAAATTTCCTCCTTTATCACTAAATTCCTCTCACTAAATATTGGTGGGGCCCCTCAAGGAGTCAAGCCCCACCAGGCCCACAAATCTCTAGCTATCTTAAGCTGTACTATTGCTCTCTGCATGGTTCATGATTTTATGTTGTGATCTAGGCATCTCTAAGTACACCACTCAAGTATTGTAGATTTTACGAACAAACAAATTAATTGATTTAGGGAATTAATGATCTAAAACCTTGTGAATAGTCTGAATAGTCTAAGTACTTGTTCATAATTTATTAACTTTTGTGATTTGTTTTCAGACGCCTACATAAAAGCCAGTACTTTGTAGTATACAAAACATGTCGCACTATGTTTTTGATCTTATCTAAGAGTATAACCATATACACCTTGTATACATAACTTGAAGATGTACTTTCATAAAATAGCATGTGTTGCTCATGTCGACTGAATAGGTACTAAAAATAAAATATCCGTACTTCACAAAAATAAATCTTCATAGCCCACTCATGTACCAGAACTAAATATCTAAAGATTTATCTAAGATTATCTTTGGGAAAAATAGATCTTTTACGTAAAATCATCTATAAAAAAAATACTAGCTCAAAATTTTGGCATTATTGGTCCACAAATGACCCAAAAAAATCCTTTTCAGATAGTGCCTAGTGGTGTACAAATTTCTGATGTAGCCCCAAAAATGTGACAAGGAGCTCCCTGAGACACAAACAGACGTATACACACAAGCGCACACATACACAAATGAGCAAAGGGAGAAGAATCCGTAGCAAACTTGGCTGGTTGGTAGGGCTATTTGAGGGTCTATAGTGATTTAATTGCAGCAATAGTCACCAAAATTTTCATGAAAATTATCAGATGTATTTCAATAATTTGAATATCTTCTCTGAAGTTTTGATTTTGGTTTTGATTGCAAGAAAACAGCTAGTCATAAAAATATAATGATTACTTTTGCGTACTTGAAACAGGTTTTAGGTTGTTTTTAATGTCAATATCCGTCAACCAAAAGGTTCCAAATTATTTTTAATGTCAATATCCGTCAACCAAAAGGTTTCAAACTGTTTTTAATGTCAATTTCCATCAACTAAAAGGTTTTAGATTATTTTTTATGTCAATTTCCATCAATCAAGAGGTTCTAAATTATTCTTAATGTCAATTTCCATCAATCAAGAGGTTCTAGATTGTTTTAATGTCAATTTTTGCCAACCAAACAGTTTTAGATCATTTTAATGGTCAATTTCATCAACTATAAGGAATCTTGACCAGCCTCATCCTAAATCACTATTTCAAAGCAGCCAACATTTAGAAAAATTATATATCAACTGTGCTATTATCAAAGTCTTGTTTTTTATGAAACACATATAAAAGAAGAGTTAGTGTCACATTTCACTCATGTTTATGTGTATGTTTCCGTGTATATATATATATATATATAAATATATATATATATGTATATATATATATATGTATAAATATACACAAATTGACAATGTCTTGTAGATATATGTTAATTTCTTGGTAGATATTCATCATTTAAAATTCTAGCAGAAACTTGTTGGAGAGCTTCATGAAAGATGGATGTTGTTGTTACAACACTGTGTTCTGCAGATGTCTGCCGCGTATAGATTTTACACAGCGCCCACACTTACGCACACTGACTGTAATTCTCTTGCTCTGGCCGTGGTCCAAAGAGAAAAAAAAAATACCTGTTTCTGGCGTAGATGTTTGTCTGCTGCATCCTGATGGTCAGGCCAGAAATATTCACCAATTGCTTGCTTTTTTCATTTTTTATTTAGGTCATTCATTGTGCCCCTCCCCTGAGAAGTCAGTCTAGTTATTGTGAAATTTATGATTTTCACCCTACTATGAATAATATGGATTTTTATGCTGATTGCTTTTGACTTAGTCGGTTATAGACACACGAGTGCGCACGCACACGCTCACATACAAATACACATATGCATACATTCGCACACACGCAAGTACACTGTCTGTTGGACTTTTGCTAAGCAGGATGGAGTCAGGAGATCTTTTATTTTGAGTGAAATACCTGGTTGGTTAGGTTCATGATCAACATCTTATTTACCCCTGTCAACATAGTTGAAAAGAGGTATTTGCATTCGGTTGCATTTGTCCCTCGCAATATTTCAGAGAGTATTGAATGAATGTCAATGAAATTTTGTATAAGAGTGGGAAATGGAGTGAGAAAGAAGTGGTAAAATTTAGGGATGGATCTAGGAATTCTTTTGATTAAAAGATATTTTTATGTTTTTTTTATTATATTTTTGTATGTGCTCACAACTGTCAACTTGATACTCAAAGAATTTCTATGACATTTTGAGGAAGAGTAAACAATAGGCTACAGACGTACTGATTAAATTGTGGCGCAGATCCATGCACAATTATCTCCCCTACGTCTTAGCTATATGTCAAAACCCACGTTATATGCCAAAATTTCATGTTTGCCCTCTTGATATCTCCAAAACTTCTACATGAATTTCAATGATATTATGTGTAAGATTGGACAATAGACTCTGGACAAAATGATTTAATTTAGGGTCGGATCTATACACAATTGCCCCCCACCCCAAGAATAGTGTTGGCAGAGGTATGCTCCTTATGAGTGCCATCTAGTCAAAAAAGTAATCTTTTAAAAAAGGAATTTCTATCTGAAACTAAAAAGCACTGAGAGTGCATACTTTTGCCAACACCATTTTCTCTAAAAACTGAATGAAAATCAGTTTTTATACGTCTACAATTGTAAAAAAGAATTTACTTAATTTTTCCTCAGACCATGGCCTACTCTTCCGAGAAATTTCATGAAAATTAGATGAAAACTTTTGGAGATATTTTATGGATGAACAAAACTATCACTACTGACTATGTATATATACATGTATGACATGTACAGACTGTACCAATGGAGCTAGAGGGCTGAAAATTTAAGTATTCACTCCTTGATATGTCTACAAAAAATATTTTTTGTTATTTGAAAATCCTATATGGATTGGGGCGGGGTGAGTTTGCAATGTAAGTTAATGCTAAATTGGTCCATAGTTTGTGCTTGCTTGTTTTTTGAAAATTCTGACTCTTTAGTGGTTATAGCCCAACAAAAGGCAAGAGAAGTAACTTACTAATTAACTCCTTTTTTCCAATATTTTAATTGATCATCCCCAACACAGCATACCACCAAAATATATTGTTCATGTGGCAGTTTCTATTGAGTGACTAACTAGAACTGTCTTAATATATGTTTCACTTCATCAACTATTTCAAGTTCCCTACAGAACCAAGTCCTTTCCCATTTCTAGGAATATAGTGACTAAATGAACTCACCTGTTGCCACTATAATCTGGTCTTCAGTTATTTTAATTGATCATACCCAAAACAGCATGCTGCCAATACCTCTTTCAACTTCATTGGTAGTGGTAAACAAGAGCAAAGATTGAATTTTCTGAGTAGTCAGTCTGGAGCTGTGATATCTATTTTTCAATAATATCCCGGCAGAAGAAGAATTAGCATTTGTTATCAAGATATGAGATGAAGCTGGGTTGGTGAGTCACATTAACTCAAATTGTTCTGGGGGAAAATAGGCCTTAAAGTCAGATCATAGATACCCTAGTTCAATCTTTAGTGCCTTTAAAAATCCCTTCCTTTAGATATCCATTCCTTTCAAAGCTCCCACCTTTAAAAGCCCTTCTCTCTGAGAGAACCTTCATTCAACGCTCATATCATTGTAAAATAGAATTTCATTCATGAATTGTCTTCTAATATAGTAAAATACAATTCCATGTTCTGATGATGTTATGACGAAATGTCACTTGATTGACATCCCACTCATAGATGGAATGGGAAGGAAAGCCATGTGGAAATGGTGCGAGGTGTTTGTGATGTCAATTTGTCAGTCAGTTAGTCAGTGACATCAATTGCTGCTACAGAGCAAAAACGGCACTCTGTACAAAAACACACATTTGTGCTTTTCAAATTTTACATTCAGAGTATTCTATTCTAACACTCTATCTGTTTTTAAGGCTTTGAAAATCTGGTTTTATAATAAATGAATACTTCCAAGTGATTTTTTTACCTTTCATAGTTTCATAGTTCAAATTTAACAGGTTCTATGCTATGTTTTAGAAACCATTAACTAAAACTGTCACCAAAACTGGCAAAATAGGTTTCTTCAGTTTTTTAGTTGGTCCAGCAGACTACGTATCATGCGTTCAGGCTATACAAATTGAACTAGAGGGCTGAAATTAAAAACATTTACTCTCTGTTATGTCTAGTAAAACCTTCTTTTTTTTTGTTTTTTGAGAATTATTCCCCCCTTAGATTTTTGCTAGGGCTCTAATTTGCAATGTAAGTTTATGCAAAACTGTCCCTCAGTTGGTGCCCACTTGTTGGTTTTTTTTTCAAATTCAGATTTTCAGTGATTACTGCCCAACAAAAGGCGAAAGAAGTAACTCATTCATTGATCACCATTTATTCCAATTCTTTCAATTGATCACCCCAGCATGCATGCTGCAAAAAGATGTTGGTCACATGATGTTTTCTATTGAGTGACCATCCAGACATTTTTTTTCTTTTCAATAATACCTATCCTTCAACAAATTGTTCAGACCCTTGTTGGATATTAGTTCCAGTAATATATGGAATGCTGATAATGACACTTCTCAGAACTTCAGACCGTCTCTCTCACTCTCTCTTTTTTCTCTCTCTCTCTATTGTTTTATTTGCTCAAAAGAAGACCTACAAAGAGGATCTTCTTGTGGATGCAAATCTAGCGAATGAACAGCATTGTCACTCATGGTTTCCATTGACATCATCAGCAGAAGTGGAAGGCAGGGTCAAACCCATTTCGGAGTTTTGATGACCTTGAAATTTAGGGTTATCAAACAACGGCCTAACTGGTAAAGGTTGAAGTGCAAAATTCCAACTCTCTTGTCTGAGAAATACACACATAACCACGAACAACCAAACACATCCACAAATACACAGAACCAAAGATATAAACGTCCAAAACTAAACACGCACGCGCGCACACACACACACACACATACAACCAGACACCTATACACACACAACCAAACACACACAATCAGATACATATGCACACACAAATACACACACATATACACACACAACCAAATACATACACAGACACATACAAACACACGCACTCATAGGACTGCATACACATGCTTATACACACACGTTTATATGCATACACGCATTTACATACACTGAGTGAAACATTCTTACATATGCATTTACATACTCCAATTTTTACACTCACTTATATAAGTACATACACACGTATATGTATCTCCCTACATGCACACATATACACACATATATAAATATACATATACACCCATACATACACATTTGAGTGCACACACATGCATATGCTCACACATACATACACATGAACATGCACACACACACACATTTCTACATTTATTTCTTAAAAAGAGACTATTTTTGCAATGTAAATCCTTTGCAAATATTGTGAATACTCAGATTTCTTTTAGAACTGATGGCTTTTAAGAAGAAAGAAAAAAACATTTTGTGTCATTGTTTGCTTAGTGATCAGATTCACTTATGACAGCACATTACATTATCAGATTCTCTCAAGAGCATAGGAGGAAAAGTACTCACCCTGCTAGCTTGGGGTAGATGTATGGTGTGTATGTGGGTTTGTGCACATCTGCCTTTGCTCCTAAGTACAGTTACGTTTCAGCAAGAATGTGTGAAGATGTTGGTTCTTATATATACAAGATCTGAGTGCCTCCAACTGTACTCTTTCATGTTCATGATTATCCTTATCTATGTATCTATGTGCCTATGGAGGCACCTTTTCTATAAATGTTTGCCTTTATACAAGTGGTTCTCAAACTTTATTGGATGATGGCACACTAAGAAATATGTTTAAGTTCAAACAGTCAAAACAAAACGAATTAGACCAGTGTTCACCAACCTTATCATGAGTAGCACCCATTTTTGCAACATTTGTGAGGTTAAAATATCCATACCATCCACGAATATTTATAATTTAGTTGGCCATTTTGAATGGCAAAAGTGGCTAGATTTTTCAAAAATGGCTAAAATTCTGTAGGTTTAATTTTCAGGTAACTGGACATTGTGCAACTGCATCCACTCCTGAAGCTCCAGTGAGTCACCCAATAGAAACTGTCATGCAACCAATATCTTTTGGCTGCATGCCATGTTTGGGATGATCAATCAGAATATTGGAAAAAAAAGGATGATCAACAAATCAGTTACTTCTCTTGCCTTTTTGGGACAGTGATCACTAAATAAATTTTAAAAATCAAGCTAACACAACCCAAGGAATCAATTTAGCATGAACATACATTGCAAATTGAACCCCACCCTAAAAACCTACTTAGGTGGAAATTTTATCAAAATGCTGTTTTTCTAGATATGATAAGCAATGAATGTTTAAATTTTCACCCTTCTAGTTCTATTGGTGTACACATGATAAATACAAAGCCAGCCAGCCACACCAGTTTGAAAACTGATAGAAACCCATGTTGACAGTTATGGTTTACAGTTCCTGCTATGGTCTTAGATATCTCACATTAATCACCAATGTTAATATCTGCTTATACATTGGGTAAGGCATGAAATCAAACCCCCTTGAAACTTTTATAACCATTTTACCCATGCATTTACTTGCCCGATCAAATTGTGATTTGATCAGGCTGTTAGTGGGTACATAGTGTGAGTGTTGGTGATGATAAGCTAATCTACATTAATGTAAACCAATCTTATAACATAAAAGGCCTTGCCACTTTTTTTTTGTTTATTTTCTGTCACACTGGAGCAAACAAAAAGAGAGGAAGGGGGTACTGCAAACATAGAGACATGCAACGAGCCAAGGCTCCTCTATATATGTGTCTTCACTGAGATTAAGCAGCTGGTAATATAAGTATTACTACCACTACTACTGCTATTAAAATTATTATAAAACAGAAAATATGAAGAGTCGTGGAAAATCAACAGAAAAATAGGTTTTATTTGAAGTATGCATTTTTCTGATTGCAATGAATACATTTAAACTGATATATATATTTTTATAATTAATCTTTACATAAGTAATCTCATCATTTAGCAGAAACATGGAATCTAACCAAGAGACTGACTCTGAAACTGAGAACCATGCAAAGTGCACATAAAAGAACCATACTCAACTTCCTTTCAAGTTTATATGACCTCTTTCATAACACAGTATTTATCCAGCTCCCTGCAAGGACGAAATGTGACACAAAGTCAAATTTAGTGCAGGGTCTCTCATGTATATATATGAGTGATTTTAAAAATACACCAACAGAAAATAAAATTCCAACACCCTTAATAAGTGTTTCAATTTACTCGAGATCAAATACATTAGTAGAATTGTTGGATTATGGTAAATGATCTCAAGTACGGATCAATTTGTGTACAGGTTCTGAAATGAACGATGTATTAGCTGTACTCAGTCCCCATATTAATACACTGTATATTCTCCTTGGTCAGTAACACAGGCCTGTACTCTAAAGCTCAGACAGAGACTGGTATGAGTGTTATAACGTCAGAAAGTTTTATTTGAATATCTACCATTCCCTACCATACTTGTATTGTACCCAGGATGAAAACGGCATAGTCCTTCAATGTGCTGCAATTTAATTTTCTTTCACTGAGGTTCAAGAGCTCATCCATTTGGCAATCATTGGCAAGCTGATTTCATAAGCCATGATTGTGAGTGAGTTTGAGCCTCTCTGAGAGCCCTATAGCCATACGCCAAACTAAGCAAGATTTTGTAAATATCTGTTTGATCATACAAAGGTAAGCAGAGTAGCCAAGCATTTTAGATTAGGGATCAATGGAAAGAGTAATGTAAGGAATAACTTTGAAAGATAGAAAAAGGTCAACATGGATCCAGGATCCAAGAACAGTTCAAGGTAAAAGATATAGAAGTAATTAAACGACAGAAACAGAGATGGGCTGGACATATAGGAAGAAAAAAAGGATAACAGGTTATAAAATATTGTTTGAATGGTGCCAAAGGGATGGTAATCTTAGTAAGAGTAAACCAGACAAAAGATGAAGAGATCAGATAGAAGGGTTTGCCAGTAAGACGTGGCAGAGGTTAGCTCAGTCACAATCAGCATGGAAGGAGCTAGGAAAGCCCTTTATCCAGCAGTGGATCTGAAAAGGCTGATGATGAGGATCATGATGATGACAAGTGTGTGGATAAGTATTGTGTGCATGTGTGTACATGCAATTATATCTGGATGTGTGTGTGTGTGCATGTAATTATATGAGGATGTGTCAGTGTCTACATAGTCCTCCAATTGAATTTTTTACTCACAAATATCTATAAGCTTTCTAATATATCACAATCATACCAATATATATCTATGTATTGGTTCAGGCAAACTAGCCTAATTTGGGTCCAAAACTGAAAAAAAAATTAAGACATACTTTTTCTCCCCACATTTCTATGAAGTATCCACAGCACCACACTAAAAGTTCCAAGAAATCCTAGTTGAAAATCCAAGGCTATTTTCCAAGATGGCCACCAACTTGATCTACATGAGTTATTTGTGGCCAGACAACCCAATGTTTGTATAGATATCATGATATATCATTGAGAAGAGAATTTTATCATCTTCCCAATGGTGCATATTGTCAATTTGTATCTATCCTACAAAAGAAGATAAGGACAAAAACATAAAAGTAGATATTCCAGCACATGCCGATACATATATATATATATATATATATAATTATATATATATATATATATATGTATATATAACCCAATGTTTGTACAGAGAACAAGATATACTGTTGGAAAAGGACTTTTATCAGCTTTCCAATGGCGTGTTTTGTCAGTTTGTAACTGTTATGCCAAATAAGTTATAGCCTAAAATTAGAAGGTAGGCATCCCAGTCTGTATCATTATAGTCCATGCAAACTAGCCCACTCATACACTGATTTATTTGGACTAGTGTTCCCATCTTGGTAAAATAATGATAATTCCTCATCTCAGAAATTCAGAACAAAAAATTATTCTGTTAAATCTATAGTTATTCACTCACACACATATGGTGAATGCATGCGTGTATGTGTTTGTGTGTGCGAGGGAGAGGGATTTGCATATTGTTATAAATATATATTCATCTTTTTCTGTACATACCTACAAGTAGGTCTATATGGTTTGGGGAGGGCAAGGGGGGTTTTAGAGGATTTCTATGTTTATTGATCTTTACAGATCTTTTGTGAAGGGAAAAAAAGTACAGCTTACATTTAGTGATTTACATTCTATCATATCTACTTGGTAGATATTCTAAAGGTTTGTGTACGCAGACTTTGAAGATGCCCACTGTTTGCCACATGCCATCTTGCTGGAAGCCATAACTCCTGAGACTCTCAAAGGCTGGAACTGATTTCAAAACAAAGCACTTCAAACAATAAACTCCCTTCCCATGGTTCTGTGCGCTCACTCACAAAGTATGCTTCTCAAATGTTTTTTTTTTTTGTTTTTTTGTTCTGTTCTGCTGTACTGGTTGAATTGTCATAACTACAAAGAGATTCAACTTTCTTTTTGAATTTCTGAGATGAGGAATCATACCAACATTCTGCTTGTTTGAAAGCACGACAGTTATACTTTCTGATTGTTAACCTTTTCATTCACAAACTGCTGGAAACCGCTCCTAAATGACAGTGGAACTCTTTTGTGGATTGAATGAAAAATTAAAATTAATTTACTCAGAGTTCAGGGGAAGTTTTTTTAATCAGCAGTTATTTCCCTTGATACCATATACATATAAATATATGAATTTAAGAGTTAAACTAAAGGTTAAAATAAGCTTTTTAGATATTTGTTACTAGCGCTGTTCTGCCACACTGGTTAAACTGTCACGAAGACCAAGAGATTCAACTTTCTTTTTGATTTTTGATTTAAGAAGAGGTTTTGCATTATATTCCCAAAACAGCTATTTTTCTCAGTTAAAAAGCATACTAAGACTCACATAGAACAGCATCAAGAGTGGATAAGTATGCAGTTAGATTTTTTTCACTCTTAAATTCATAAACTGCTTGTAATTGACAGTGGAACTCTACAATGAATAACATGAAAAATGCTGGAACTTTTCTGTGAATTGAATTTTAAAAAAACTTTCAGTTTGCCAAATGGTTAAAAGAGATAGCTTTATTTCAGGAGTTATTTCCCTTGGAATCAATATTCCATTATTTTTTCTATGAATTGAAGAGTTAAATCCGGACAATTCATAATTAGCAACAAACTGAAGGTTTCAATTTGTGATTTTCTGGTCTGAAGAGTCTGGTTCAACAAGGAATATTCAAGTTATTTATTTTAGATTTCTTTAGAAATAGAACGAAAGAAAGAAATGAACTCATCTGAACTTCCAATGTTGAAGTGTCTGTTTTGTTTCTTTTGAAATCATTCACAAACATCGTTTGCCCGTATCAAGGTCGAGGCCTTGGAAGGAGTGGTAATAGATGAATAAGGTTAACACTGTGCGACAATAAGTCAGTAATTCTGCAGAAAGGTCCGTTCCACAGAGTCAGGTCAACTCTCATTAGACCCACTTCATCACCAAATTCTGGCAGATATTTTGAGAATGGCCCCAAGACTCCCACAGAAAAGTCAGATCTAATGAAAAGCTATGCAGGTTGAATTTTGGTAGTCACATGTCATTCAAAAACCTGAATGCAACATCAAGTGGGGTTGTTTTCTGATCAGCTTAAAGGCATATCTTCTTTCTATTGAAGGGAGAACATTTTTTTTTTCTAAATGCAAGTATATTTGAAAAATCTCTGCACTTGGTATTTAAAAAAGCCTTTTAGACTCCAGCTGAGAAGGTTTGTGCTGTCTGATAGCATTCTTTTCTCTGTTATCTGTTGGTTTACGAAACTTGTAAAATATTTCCTTTCTGAATGCTTTTTCTGAGCTTGGATGTAGTCGTGTAGTGCAGAAAAATAAAAATAAAAAAATAAATGAGGGAACGCAGGGCTACCTGCTTTACCAACCGTAGCGATCTCGTGAGTGAAGCAAGCTACTACATCTGGGTTGTTCAAAGGATGGGGACGTTTAATGACCGTATGGGATGAGTATTCGTACATAAACTAGCTAATTTTTTTCAACACTTTTTTTTTTGTTTGTGCACCATTTTGGCTAATTTGAGGGTTGAAACAGATAAACAGAATAAGGATTTAAGTAATATAAAGATAGTGAAGGAACATTGTTCCTCATCAAAAACAAAATAAGGAGACAAAAACCTTTTACTCGTATACTTATACACTCACACATAAGTATATCCAATCATGCTTTCTCCTCATCTATCTATTTTAGAAACTGTCAACCATATCTGTCACCAAAGCTGTCAATGTTGATTTCTTCAGTTTTCAAGTTAGTCCGGCTAGCTATGTAGGTATGTATGAATCATGTGTACAGGCCACACCAATATAGCTAGAGGATTGACATTTTTATTATTTATATTTTATTATGACATGAAAAAACGTTTTTGTTTTTTTTAAGTCAATTTGCCATGTGAGTTTATACTAAATTGATCCCTAGTTTGTGCCTGCTTGTTTTTTTAAAAATTCAAACCTCTCAGTGGTTTGACAAGAGGCGATCACCCATAATTTCAATTTTTGATTGATCACTCCCAACTTACTATTGAGGGACTTACTGACCTGGCTTTTCTCATATTAACTCGACTCCCTCTGTTTCTTGCTTACAATTGATTTCTGTCATATTTCCTTTGTCCAATTCTCCTTCTATCTTTCTTGAATACTCTTCTTTAAATTGTTCTTTCTCTCTCTCTCTTTTACTCTTTCTCTCATCCTATATAACTCTCTTTCTCTTTCTGTTTTGCACCCTCTCTTTTTCTCACTCTAAATAACTCTGTTCCGCTTTCTCTCTCTCTCTTGCTCCCTCTCTTTCTTTCATTCTACATAACTCTCTTTCCTTCTCTCTCTCTCTCTCTCTCTCTCTCTAGCACCCTCTCCTTCTCTCACCCTACATAATTCTCTCCCTCCCTTTCTGTCTCTCGCACTCTCTCTTCCTATCACTTCCCAAATAAGCATATCTTTTCCAATCAAGTCAAAACACCAGATACCAAAGTCGACTTCTCCAAGTGCCAGAAAATTTTAAAATTTAAACAGCTCCACCCCAATCCCCTGGCCCCGCATATCCTACTGACTGTCCCAGCATTTACATCTCCATCTACATATCATGCAATTAACAATACACCAGTAAGTCAAAATATCGTTTGCTCACAAGATGCAGACATTGCGGCACACCAAAACACTCAGGGGACATTGTCTCTCTTTTACTCACTAGGCAACCAATGAAGTTCTTCCGACCAACGCCAACCAATCACATAAAAGGTTCCATATCAGACGCTCAACCGTATTTGATGCTCGGGGAAGATGAGAGATTTCAAATCATGTCCAATTCCTTTGAGAAGGCTACCAACCGAAACTTGGGAGAAAATGGAAAAATGAAAAGATCAAGAAAGCCGACAGGTCTGGTTAGTAACTCAGTAGAAGCCATCATGTGACCAGCATCTTTTAGCAGCATGCCGAGTTGTTGGGGGTGATCAATCTTCAAAAATTGGCAAAAAATGGTGATCAATGAATAAGTTACTTCTCTCACCTTTTGTTGGGTAGTGATCACTAAAAAATCTGAATTTTCAAATAAGTGTGAATGCTGCCTGATAGAAACTCAGGGACCAATTTAGAATAAACATACATTGCAAATTAACCCCACACATCAAAAACCAAGTTTTTCATAGACATAATGAGGTGTTGATGTTTGAATTTTCAGCCCTCTATCTCCATTGGTGCTGCCTGAACAGATAACTAGTGCGCCAGCCAGCCAGACCTACTTAAAAACTAAAGAAAACCTTTAAAGTCTATAGGTAATACTAAAAGTCTGATTCTGTTTATCTATACGTGACCTCTGAATGGCCCCAAAAATGTTGTTGAATTAAAACGTGGGATACGGGCAAAGACCCCACCCAACAAAGATTATTTTTTCTCAAAATAAAAAAAGTATTGTCACAATTATCATTAATGTCTCCTGTTTCTAATATTTTTTGTACGCTTTCCAATATGAACCTTTTCTTGAGAAAACAAAGAATGAATATTTTGAATTTGAACTATCACATTTCACACCACTTTTTTTAAGAGATTTTATCAACACTAAAATCATCATCATCATCATCATCATCATCATCATCATCATCATCATCATCATCATCATCATCATCATCATCATCATCATCATCATCATCATCATCATCATCAGTTTTTTAAAGTCCATCATTGGACACAGACCTTCCCTAGGATTCACCACACTTATGTATTGTGGGCGTTGTGGAGCCAATACTTCCTGACTTTGTCTAGTTTGTCTTTCTGTCTTGTATTCTACCGACTCTGTTTATGCAGGTGATCTCTGGGAATTCATGTTGCGAGTCGTGATATCCATCAGTCGTCTGCCATTCTTACAACATGACCAGCCTATTGCCATTTGAGTTTTTTAATGGATTCTATAATGTCTCAGAATCTTGTTTTTTCTCTGATATATTGTGCTGTCTTATGATCTCTCCATGTGAGGTTAAGCATGATTCTTTCATGTTCCCATTGCATGGTTTTCAGTTTGTGGGTCAGTTTCTTGGTTAGCTTCCATGTTTCAGCTCCATAGGTGACTATCGGGAGGACACATTGGTTATACACTCTTCTTTTTAGGACTAATGGGATCTTCTTGTTTTCGAAGGTTGAGATTGTTTTGCAAATATTTTTCACTAAAAAAATTTCTACAATCTTTGTTATTATTAATAGCATAAAGATTATGACAATTAAATTTACAGGATTGCTTGATTTGGATATTTTTAACAATTTATATCTTCATTGTCTACAGTTCATTGGGATTCAATGCCCATTTCTACCGGGAATTTCACCTGGTGAGTTTTTTTTCATGGATCTCTAAAATGCACTAACTTAGAGAATGCTTGAAAAGTCTGGGTGATTTGCAACTGAAAAATAACATTGTGGGGTTAGTAACAAATGAGTTTGTAATGAAGAATGTACTGTTAGTCTAAAAATGAAATGAATTAGACGCAAACATTTTAGTAGATAAACAAAACTTTTATATCAGCATACTGATATGTATACTCATCACCCCTGTTCCCTATCATCTGTTGCTAAAAAGGTTGAGATCTCACCAAATCTGGTGATAAAACCACTAGATTGGCAACTCTGCGGTGGAAATAGGACAGACATAATACCTGTACTGGATATGTTTACATATTAGGAGAAATTTACGCAGCACTCAAGGAAAATAGTTCCAGCTAATCTTCCCCCTGAATTTTTGAAGTCGGTGGACACAAAAATCTTATCAAAATTTTTTCCCTGTGACAAAAGTATGTACGCACCTTTGAATTCAACAGAGGAGACCAACATTTTTTCAATAAAAATTCAGTAAGCCATTCAAAGAATTTGAAATCTATGGTGCGTACATTGATTTCCCTTGTGTGATGGTTGCAAAACATGTGTTTATGTACACACACAACGTAGAGGGAACTATAATTGAAGTACACTATTGTACAGCTGCACTCAGTTTGAGACTCAATGTTATAGAACGGCGATTTTGAACCTTTATCCTGGCGTGTCAAAATTTTAATTTTCTAAATAATCCTGTTAGTTTCATGTAAATGCTAATAGATAGGTGATCCATTTTTCAAACTAAAATTTTAATGAAATATAACTTGAAATTTCAAAAAAGATCATTAAGCTAGGATAATAAAATGGATTTCAAAAAGTCATCCTAGCTTTAATAACTTTTTCAAGGTTCATTCCATATCACCTAGAAACTTATGGTGTGTCAGTGCTGACACGTGAGTCATAGGAGGCCATTACCGGTGTAGACCCACCATTTGAATCTGAGATGATGATATACATCTCATTTGGAATCTATGAACCTTTTTGTCGTGCTGTGTAAAGTTTTTGATCTGGCAGCCAACCAATCATTGTTGTCTCTTTGGGGTTTTTAAGCCCAGATTGACTTCTGCGATAAAGCCACACTTGGAACTCCGTTGACAAGACCAACAAACACGGGGGAGAAAAAGATTTCTTCTGCTGAGAACGTTAAGCCTCGAAGGCAGTCGGACACACAAACTGAAAAACACAAAAAAGAAACAAGCAGTAAAAAAAAGATAAGTTGATGCCTTTAAAGTCACTCAGGCATAGAAATAGATTTCCTCAAGTTTATTCAATCAGGTGCGGCACTGATATTTGGGCATTTGATGGTCCAGCGTTTCTTTTAGTCTGGACAAAATTAAATTCCTTTGACTTGCAAGACGATTTTACGTAGCGGTATTGATGTCATTTGCAATATCTTGATTTTGTGATATTACAGTTTGGTCTTAAACTGTCAATCAAAACTGTCACCAAACGTGTCAAAATAGGTTTCTTCAGTTTTCAAGTTGGTCTGGATGGCTATGTATGAATCGCGTGTACAGGCCACATCAATAGAGTTACAGGGCTGAAAATGTCAACATTTACTTATTATGTCTTGTAAAAACATTTTTTTTTGTTTTTTGGAAATCTAACTCAAAATAAGTTTTATGGTCGGGTGAGCATCAATTTGTAAGTTTATGCTAAATTTATAGTTTAGTCTGTGCCCCCCACCACCAAATAAAGAAATTCAGACATTTTTGTGTTTCAACAAAAGGTAGGGGAAGTAACGTATTCAGTGATCACTCTTTTTTTATTTTTTTCATTCCCAACACGGCATGCTGTTGGTCACATGAAAGTTTCTATTGAGGGATTAACCAGACCGGTCTTTCTAACCTTTAATCTTTTAATAACTTTTGCAAGTAATTCAAGAGTCAGTTGTGGTTTGTAGTGTGAATACGAATCTATAGAATGATTCTTTTTTTCCACCTCTATTTGAATGTTATGCTTTCAGTAATAACAATAGGAAACTGTTAGGTAGTTTAATGAGAGGAGTAGAAAGACAGAAGACAGAAAAGAAAGTTAGGTAGTTTAATAAGAGGAGTAGGAAGACAGAAGACAGAAAAGAAAGTTAGATAGTTTAATAAGCGGAGTAGGAAGACAGATGACAGAAAAGAAAGTTAGGTAGTTTAATAAGAGGAGTAGGAAGACAGAAGACAGAAAAGAAAGTTAGGTAGTTTAATGACAGGGTAGAGAGGTGTTGTCAATTTTTGCACTAAATCACCCTAAAAAATGGCTCAAAAAATGCCAAAACACTCTAAAAGACAGTTAACAATTTCATGCCCATTTCCAATGGCTAGATTTGCCCAAAATTTTGAGAAAACTGCTAAAAGTTGGCTAAAATTGCTTTAAACTAGATTTTTTACCAAAATGAGAAGAGCGCTAAATTGGAAGCACTGATAGAGAGAGGGGAGTAAAGAAAGTTAGGTAGTTTATTGAGGTCATACGAAGATGTTTGCATGACATTCAGAAAAAAACATTGACAAGCAACAAAGGCTGGAATGGATATGGGGGAGAGGATGAAGTTACAGGGAAAAGATGAGAGAAGAGGAAAGTTGTCAAAACCTGTAGATGGGTTCAGCAAGTACACATTGGTCAAAAAGAATATTGTACTTCTGATCAAAAAAGAGGACTGTACATATGCATAAGCTAAATATATGGCATTTGTTCATCAACTGTTGATGATATAACTGAAAATAATGGAATAGGTCTGGTTAGTCACTCAATAGAAAACGTCATGCAACCAATGTCTTTTGGCGGATGTTGTGTTGGGGTCGATCATCTAGAAAAATTGGAAAAGGGGATGGTCAATGAATAAGTTACATCTCTCACTTTTTGTTTGGCAATGATCAATAAAAAATCCTGAATTTTCAAAAAAAAATAAGAGCTCAATTTAGCATAAACTTACATTGCAAACTGACCTTACCCCAACTGTTAGATTATTTGTGGAAGGAATTTTTTTTTTAAAGTTTTTTCTGGTCATAATAAGGAGTAATCATTTGAATTTTCAGCCCTCTAGCTCCATCATTGTGGCCTGTACACATGATACATATATACATATCCAGCCGGACCAACTTGTAAACTGAACAAAACCTTTGGTGACAGTTTTGGTTGATGGTTTCTAGAAAGGTAAAATTCTCAGTAAAGCGTGATTCGAAGAAGTAAAAAAAAGCAAAAAAAAAGGTGAAACCACCGAAGATTGTAAAAACACTGATCATAATTGAATGATGGCGGAATTGTGAATCAGAGGTTTATTATTGAATTAGAATTTTATTCGTCTCAGTTGATCCAACAAACTCATTAATCTGACACGGCTCTGAAAGAACAGGTGTTAGAAAATCAGTTGTGTCTGTATTTAATAGGTTTAAGATCAAATAATCACATTTCTTCGCTGTGACATTGAAGAGAGTTTTATGTTACTGGTTAAACAGGTCTGGTTGATGGCTCAATAGAAACCATCACGTGACTAATTTCTTTTGGTAGCATGCCTTGTTGGGCGGGGTGATCAATTAAAAGATTGAAAGAAAAGGGTGATCAAGTTTACTTCTCTAGCCTTCTATTGGGAAGTGATCACTAAAAATGTTTGAATTTTCAGAAGAAAAGTGTGAACACTGCTGGGCTGGGCTTTGCATAAACTTACATTGTAAATTGAACTCCTCGTCTAAAAACCTGGGGGGGGAGATGTTTTTCCTTGGTATAGAGAGAAAAATGTTTGAATTTTCAGCCCTCTGGTTCCATTGCACGATTCAAACATAGCCAGCCAATCAACGAGACTAACTTAAAAACTAAAGAAACCTATGTTGACAGTTTTGGCAACAGTTTCCAATACTTGTCGCTCTGCTAACAGTATACCTACAAGTTGAACTTCAAAGCCCTGTATCTGAAAGAAGAAAGACTCATAGATATATGAGGGACAACAAAGCAATGTTCAATTGAATAAAACTATCCTTATTTTCACAGTTTGTAATATCAACCTGGAGCATTGTCTTCATTCAAGTATACAGGTATACCATGAATAGTGCGGTTAATTCATTGAAAAATTTTATCTATTGTTCAAAGCCATCTTGTTCAAGGTCTTATCATAATTCAATATCTCTTTTTTTCAGCTTATACTAAGTTACATTGATTTGTATAGCAATACCTTAAGTGTACTACAACAAAGCCCTTACTAATCTAAACCGCACTATTCAAGACAACAATAGTGGTAATAGTAGTAACACACACTCAAAACCATTTTTCCTTTCACAAATGTTTTTCTCTCTCTCTGTCTCCTCTCTCACTCCCTCCCTCTCTCTCTCTCTCTCACTCTCTGCCTCCTGATTTCAATTTAATCTCACTTTTCTTCTTTTCTCAATGTTCCAGTTAAATAAGATCAAACCAGCAGCCTGCGAACATATGTACACACATACACACACAGAGAACTCGTTTAGCACCTGCCAATTTTGTGTTTGTGGGTCTGATATGCCTCACCCCCTTTTTCTCAATTATGCCACAGACTGCCTTACACATCGCAAATTGAACAAACCGTAGCCACAGTGAGAAGTTCAATTCCTTTTTATGTGTGCATGTGTTTGTTTGTTTGTTTGTGTGTTCCAGCACTCCTGGCTGTACAGTTTTGTCTACATAGTGAAAATTGGCATCAGTAATCCCCTAGACCCCTTCTGGAAAAAAATTATAATTTTCTGCAAAAAAAGGCTTATTTGACTTTTGGGGGGCCTCATTCTGATGGTTCTCATAATAACATCTAGATTTTCCAGAATCTAGATATGGCTAAATATTTCTTTACTCTATTTTAGGTTATCTCCACTGGAAATAACATCTAGATGATGGAGAATCTGGATGTTTTTTTTTTACATTCTACTTTAGATGTTTTCCAAAGGAAAACGTCAATGATGTCATGAATAGAATTTATCCTGACCATATTTATTCTTTGATGGAATTTTTTTTACATGACTTCAAATTTTGAAGCTTTCAATTATCCAATTATTGACTGTGATAGCAAGTAATGATATTGATTATATCTTTCTTGGCACCATTTTGCAATTATGATATCCGTCAAAAGTCAAAAGAAGCTGGCTGAGAATATTAAAATGTTATGTTTCTTTAAACTTTTGACTGAAAAACAGTGAAAGGTCGCTGGTATACAATTTGCAAAATGTGGAGATGGAAGACACAATTCTTAAAGAGACGGAAGGTTTTTTTTCTTACTTTCCTACTTCAGCCAAAACCTACCATAAAGGTGTTCATTTTTTTGTCCTTTCCATTGCTACATCTATTGTCAGTTGTGATTTTTCACTTCAGTTCTTGTACTATTCAACCTTATGAACAGTGGACAAAAGATCGGCCATTAAACGAAAAAAAAAGCCATTCATTTGACCTGAATGATCATATTAGTATATTAGGGAGAGAATACGAAACATCCGTACCTCACATGAATGAAGCACCATAGTTTGAATGTGTACCAGAATCAAATATCTAAAAACGTTATCAAAAATTGTCCAAAATGAATGGATCTTTTATCTAAAATTATCTAAAGTAAGTAGTTATTTTTATCTAAAATTCTCTTAATTTCAGATAAGAGATATACCTTTTCATCTAAAAGAAGTATATCTTTAATCTAAAATTCTTTTTTTTAAAATACCAGCAAAAGATTTGAGCATTGTTGGTCTAAAATGACCAAAGAGACCTAAAAAAGCAGTTTTTTTGAAAAAGCACAAAAAAAAGTGCTTTTAAATCTATTAGTATACTCATGTAAATGTTCAAGGTTGTTGCTGCAAAAATGTGACCAGGAACGCTGAGAGAGAGAGCGGGGGGGAGAGAGAGAAAGACGCACACACACACATGGACAAGCAAAGAGAGTAGAATCTGTAGCCCACTTGGCTGGTTGGGTGGACATTTGTGGCTATTTGTGGGACCACAATGATTTGATAGCTTGATCCGTGAATTATTGAAACCGCGAATGGAAAACCCGCAAATAGCAAGGGATATTATTTACTATTCACCCTTATGATTTGGTAAAAGATATTCGGACTCTTGAAGTTATTTGCAAGACCATAAATAAGAGTATAAATATTCCACACAAAGAGAATGATTTATATTGCAGTGCAAGGTTCTCAATCAGGGATGGATTAAGCTTAGTATGGGCCTTAGGCACAGGTCAACTTGGCACCCCACCCTATATATGTATATCTAGAGAGAGAGGGGCAGAGAGAGAGAGATAAGAAAAACAAGAGTTTCTCTCAGCCTGCAATAATTGAAAGGGAGTAGATCCAGGTGATTTAACGCACTTATGAAAAAGTTTTTTCACCGCCTCTGGGTGTAGCTGATTTATGCACTGATTAGTAAGGAAGTTCGAATCAAGTCTAACTGACCACTCTAGCTAAAAAGTTGATGTGAAAAATTTTTTTTTTTCCAGCTGTAGACTACTCAGGGACCCTTTAATTCACCCTAGGGACCTTCTGGGGACCTGAATCTTGTGAGACAAGTGCCACATGGCTTATATGGCAATGTTCACCAATCTGATCAGGAATAAAATAAAACAAGTAAATCATCGAATTGTATCATCAAGGTTGGCATGGGGTTAATTTATGTGAGCATCTAATCATATAAAAGCCATGTATATAAATTAATAAGTTTAATTGTATAATTGTCTATAGTGTCTTGTCCTGTGATAACCTGAAATTCATAATGGATTGAACCATGTAAAATACATTAACAGAACCTTGTATGAAAGGAAAAAAAAGGTGTGAGTTTATTCTATAATAATAATAAAATGAGTTTTTTCCTATGACTTTATTTATACCTCACAATATCAGCAGTGATTTTTCTCTCATAATACTTTGTCTTAAAACTTTTATGACCCATCACCTATTAAAACAGTTTGAGTTGAGTTGAGACTTTAAAAAAACTTAAGATTAGACTTCTTGAATTATCGAAAATGAATTACCTGATAAATTAGCTTTATAGTCCTTAGAGCCAATCCATACATGAATGATCCTGTCATTTTTTATGGGTTTATGTTAGTTTATCATAATCGGCTTCCAGCTTACTAGGTGCACAAAGCTTCCCTCAGAGCCCTATTAGCTGAACCTTTGGGGAACATGTTCCCTACTCAGTCCATTGTCAGCTTCTAAAGGCACTGACCAAGGCAATGGACTTTTCCGGTATGCTATTTTACCCATAGCTAAGGGAGAAGAGATAGATTCATGCCTTTCCCAAAGGCATTTGTGAGGAGTGAAAACAAATTCTCTCAGTTTAAGTTTATACCCATCTGGCCAATGCTCTTTTCCAGTGGTCAGCTAGACCCACTGGTTGTCCATTTGCGCTCTCGTACTGATCAGGAATATCCTTCAATAATCGATATGACAAGAATGTTAGGAAAATTATGGTAATGATATTAATTACTACAGGTCTGGATAGTCACTCAATAGAAACTGTCACCTGACCAATATCTTTTGGCAGAATGCCATATTAGAGGTGATCAATTGAAAAATCAGAAAATGTAGAGATCAATCAATGAATTACTTCTCTCTTCTTTTATTGGGAGGCGATCACTAAATAAGTCTGAATTTCGAAAAATAGACTAGATACAAACTAAGAGACCTTATACATGCAACACAAGCACAGATAGCCAGCCAGGCCCACTTGAAAACTGGAAAAACCTATGCTGATGTTAACTATGTTGATGTTGATAGTTCCAGTTGATAGTTTCAAATGATAAATATAGTATGAATAGTAGAGGGAGAGGGGAGAGTCAGAGAGAAAGAAAGAGAGAGAGAGAGTAGAAAAGAGAAGATGAAAAAGAGACATAGAAGGAAAAAAACCCAATGAATTTATTCTAGAATAACCAACTTTTTCTTCCCTCTCCCTTCCTACCCACTTATTTACTTTCTTTTCTGCCCTCTTTCTTCTTACACTCCTATTAAACTACCTAAATTTCTGTCTTCTCCCTCCATAATCTTTAATCAAACTGCATAAATTTCTGTCTTCTCTCTTCCTAATCTTTTATTAAATTACCTAACTGTCTGTCTTCTCTCTCCTTAATCCTTTATTAAACTACCCAACTTTCTTTTCTGTCCACTCTCTTCCTACCCTCTTGTCAAAATACCTAACCTTCCCCTTTTGTGACTACTGGAAGCATAACCATCAAATACAGGTATGAACAAGCAGAATATGATGGGAAGCCAAACCGAGCAAAACATTTATCGAAACTGTCAAAACCAAGCGAAAGTGAGATATCAATACAGCTGTGGTTAATCACTCAATATAAACTATCATACGACCAACATCTTTTGGCAGCCTTCCGTGTTGAGGGTGATCAATCAAAAAGCTAGAAAAAGGTGTGATCAAAGAATGTTACTTCTCTTGCCTTTTGTTGGTGATGATTACTAAAAAAAGTCCAAATTTTCAAAAAACAAACAGAAACACTGTTTGACACAAAGAGATCAATTTAGCATAAACTATCATTGTAAATTGAATCCCCCACTAAAAGCCTATTTAGGGGGAATTTGAAAAAATCAAAGACATGATATGGAGTGAACATTTTAATTTTTGGCTGTAGCTCCATTGGTGAGGCCTGTATATGCAACACATACATACATAGGCAGCCAGCCAGGTTGAGATATAGTACATGTGACACTAGATAAATAGACAGCCAGACCCACTGAAATGCTGAAGAAACCTATACTCATGTTGAAAGTTTTGATCAACTGTTTCTAATGAAGAATAAATTTCTGGTAAAAAAAGAAGGAGGAGGAGAAGAAGAAGAAGAAGAAGCTAGGAAAAGAAAAAGAAGGAGCAAGAAGAAGAAAGAGAAAGAAGCATAAGAAGGAAAAAGAGCAAGAAGAATATGAAGCAAAGAAGAGAAAAAGAAGGAGCAAGAAGAAGAAAGAGAAAGAAGTGAAAGAAAAAAAGAGCAAGAAGAAGATGCAAGGAAGATAAAGAGAAGGAGAGGAGCCAGAAGAAGAAATAGGAAGAAGTAGAAGAAGAAAAAAGAGCAAGAATAAGAAAAAGAAGGAGCAAGGAGAGAAAAAAAAGATCAACAAACAAATGGATTTAATAAATCAGTTTAGCCTTTCTTCAATTAGTCAGAGATGAACCATCTAGACACTCCCACTTGCCAGCCAGTCTCTGTGCATCATGCAACCACACCATCCAACCATTTTGTGGGGCAGTGTGTGCACACACACTGCACCTAAGCTGCATGCCATCTTTCACTTGTCCGAGACACATGTGCCAGCAATTTTCTATTCACTGAAGCCCCACAATGGACTCTTCCACGAATGCGTACGTGATGGCGCTGAGCACTGACCGATCCATCAATGGCGGCGAATCCCGAACATGTCATATTGTTACATCGTACTTGGACGGGCTTCGCAAAGCCATACAGTTTCAAAGACTCTGTCCGTAGTTTGCTCGGACACAGGACCATCAACACTTCACGCCCTATGTTTGCAGTTTTGGGAATTCAATCCAAAATAGTCTGGCTCGCTGTTTGACACGTCTCTTCTGGTTTCCTCCGATTCTTTCTTTCAGCACATGACGCAAGTCAAAAGTGGAAATTCTTTCCTTAAATTCAATTAGACAACGACTTCTTTGCTCTTCATCGGGGTAATCTCTCAATGCCAAAAGTTCTTTGACTCCCTTGAATTCATGTAGACTAATACATTAATAGCATGTTTTTACCTCTACAAACAAAGTTGGGAGACGTGCATCTACTCACTTGGTCTGCCTGTCTGTCTTTCCACACAATATCTCCAAAAGTCCTGAATGAATTCCAATGAGATTTTGGGGAATATGGGCAATAGTGTAAGGATGATTTTGTTAAATATCAGGAAAGAACCAGGAATTTCATTTCTATTCAGAGATATAAGAGCAAAAAGAGCTCATAAGTGAGACTTGAGCATCAATTGTTGTTTAAAGTACAAAAACAATCAATATTACTGGTCCAAGAAGTGTTTTTAAAATGACCGTGGTGTTTTAGTATGTCCTTGATAGATGTACTCATCTCGCAAGCTGCTGAAAGCAAGTCCAAATCTTCATTGCCTTTGCAGAAATGAAAATGTGTTATAAATATCCTGAGTTCAACAAAAACCTGTAAATGTAATTGTATATACAGAGCTTTAAGACAAATGGTCTATAACAGTATTTGGCAGAATATTGCTTACAGCACCTAATCCAAGTCCCATAAGTGTCCATATCAAGCTTTGGTAGATAGCCTTCTATTCATAATACCAGCACAATGGACACAACGTAATAATTGCATAGTTTGTTTGTTTTTTTTTAATGGCCATCTTATATACGAGCATTTATGGTAATTGCTCTTGATAAGAAGAAGCAAACGGGTAAAATATTGAAATCTGATCTAGACAATGATTTTTAAGAGGTAAATAAGCATCCGATAAACTATGAAAGATAGTTAGAGTCCTCAACAAAATCAAGTGATGTTAGAATGGTGGGTCAGTGAAAGGTTATTGAATTGGTATTCACTTGACCTCAAATGGTCAAGAAACATCATTAATCCAACAAAGCCATGTATGGAAAAATCGGTGGTTCACTGTATAAGTATTTTTGTACAGTTCTTAAAACCAATTTTTTCTCAATATGTACGCATCTCCTGTGTTCCAATATCAGTGTGCCGCTACTTTTCTTTCTCGTTCCTTTCCCCCTCCCCTCATTTTTCCCATTCCTCTTGGACTTTCCTTTCCTCGACAATGGCTGTTATTACGGATTTCATTGATTTTCTGTCTTCTGATGAAAGTCCTAAATTTTCTTTTGGCCAATTTTCCACCCTTCCCTTTCTTCTTCACTTTTCTATCGAGCTCCTCCTTCCCCCATTGGCCATTATTTCAACCCTTCATTCCACCTCCCTCTTTCACTTTTAGCTTCACCTTCCCATCCAGCTCTCCTACTCCCCATTGGCCATTATTTCCACCTTTCTTTCCTTCTCTTTCCCCTTTCTCCTTCACCTTCTATTGAGCTCCTCCAACCCCAACTGGCTATTATTTCCTCCTTTTTTTTTCCTTCTTTTTTTTCCCTCTTTTTCCTTCACCTTCTCCTGAGCTCCACCAACCCCCACATCATTATTTCCTCCTTACTTTCTTTCTCTTTCCTCTTTCTCCTTCACCTTCTCTTAAGCTCCTCCAACCCCCACTAGCCATTATTTCTTCCTTTCTTTTCTTCTTTTTTACCTTTTCTCCTTCACCTTCTCTTGTGCTCTTCCAACCCCGACTGGCCATCATTAACTCCTTTCTTCCCTTCTCTTTCCCCTTTCTCCTTCACCTTCTATTGAGCTCCTCCGACCCCCACTGGTCATTATTTCCACCCTTCTTTCCTCATCTTTTTGCTTTTCTGCTTCACCCTCCATCAACCTTAAACCAACCCCAACCCAACCTTATTGGCCATTATTTAATATTGTTTTTCATTTTCTCTTCATGGCCAATTCAAGAAACAAACCTTGTGAATAAGTGCTGAAAATTTTTAGCGCTCAATTTTCATAAGAGACGAGAAGAGAAGAGACAAAAACCAATCGTGAAATGATGAAAAAAGTATGTGTATATCGAGAAATCATTAAGCTAGCTCTGTGTGTGTGTGTGCGGATGTATTATACATACATCACTGAATGGGTATATATAGATGTATGTGTATACTGGTTTTATGTAGTAAAATGCAGAACAAAAGGCATGAAATGTTATAAAATGGAGTTCAAGGGAAATTTCAATAAAAAAAAGAGATCCGGATATTTGTGCAAGGGTCATTCTAAAAGGAGCAACTATTATTGATTCGGAACGCATCCTGCACATCAAGTATTTCAGAAACAATGGTTCACAGAATTCTACGGCTTGATTTTGTTTTTATATTTCCAACACATCTCAATAAGACACTTTTTCATGGATAAAACCGGCTAAACTTTATATTTTCCAGCTAACATTATAGCTAAAAATTTTATATACATCCATTCTAAGCCCACTTATCAGATGAGATAACCTTACACTAAAACTCCAGAATAAACTATTGGTAAAAATTGTACGCATACTTTAATTTAAACATACTAATTGTTTTTTTTTAATAGCCAGATTTCCAGGTGAATCATTCTCACCTTTAGTTTCCTCCCACTCCTCCTCTTGCTACTACCACCACAAGTAGTAATGCCTTGTTACTTTGTTTAAATTCCTTTTGAAATCGGAAATTGCAGATATGGTTCTTGTTTTTCAAGCTGACAATTACCGGAACCATGAACCTTGAGATGCTCTAACAATTCCACGAACCCAAACTTTGTCGAGATTATATTCTCAACATTGTGGTATTTCAACAGGATGGAGCGCCATATCATTATGCTAGAATTGTTTGTGATTATCTCAACAACCGTTTTTCCGGTCGATGAATTGGTCATGGAGGACCTTGACCTTGGGCAGCGCAGTCTCCTGATAAAACACACAAGATTTTTTGCCAGGGGCTTCATCAAGTCTAGAGTTTACCGTAGAAAAATTACAGATGTAGGTGATCTTTGAAAGCGTATTAATGAGGCTGTGCTGAAAATAACTTCTGAAATGCTTGAACATGTCTTCCCCTAAGCAGTATTAGATTGCTTTGAGATCTCTAGAGACATCGATGATGCACATTTAGAAACTAATATGAAAGTTTTGAGATATATTCTTTCATACACGTATATAATCATGTCATGAAGGTGTTCAATCAGGAACCATGAACCAAAACCGTCTAAATAGATTTCTTCAGTTTTCAAGTCAGTCTGACTGGCTGTTTATGTATCACCTTTTTAGGCCACACAAATGGTGCTAAAGGGCTGGAAATTTCAATATTTACTCCTTATTATGCGCAGAAAAAAACTAACAGTGTTTTGGTTTATTTTTTTAATTCCTCCCTTGTATGGGATTGGAGGGCAATTTGCAATGTGAGTTTATGCTAAATTGGTCCCTATTTTGTGGCCATTGTTATTTTTTATTCATTAATCACCCCTACTTCCAATGTTTTAACTCATCACCTCCAACACAGCATGCTGCCAAAAGATGTTGTACATGTGGCAGTTTCTATTGAGTGACTAACCAGACCTGTTTTGTTTTTTTTATAATTCATCTTATTTTGGAAAAATAGGTGGTTACCTCTGGTGTATGCATATGACAGTAACATTGCGGAACTTGCGATTTCACAAAATCACTAGGGATTTCATGAAATCCCTGAAAACCCCAGTATTTTTGTAAAATACCTAGTTTCACAATCAGCACAGCAATGGTTAACAAGCTTGGGATGTTGACCATTACCAAAATAATGAGTTTGACCACCATTCAGTGCCCCACTACTGTAGCCTTGTGTCCAACTGAGCTGTGTAAACATTGTAAATACTGAAGCAGGATATACTTAATATTTACTTAGTTTAGCCTAGTTGAACACAAGGCCACAGTAGTCGAGCACCCAGTGAGGATCAAATTCTTTTATTACAGTAGTAATGGTCAGCCTTACAAACTTGTTTACCATTACTATACTCATAGTGAAACTCGGGTTTTCATGAAATTATTGGAATGTCCAGGGATTTCTCAAAACCCTTGGGCTTTTCAAGAAATTACTAGTTTCATGAAGTTGGAGTAACATATACAGACTGACGCCCATTCATATGTGCGCTGTTAATAACTGTGATTCATGTCTTTGGGTTAATTTTAATTTACTGCTAAAATAACTGAATGCGTGTTTCATGAAAGCACTCCCATGAAGGGTATGGGTTCGAATCCCACCTAAGTATTATTTTTTTGTTTTCTGATCAATGCTGTTCACTCACTACTGTAAGTAAATCAATCTGAACAAAAATTCAGTTCCCAAATTGTCATTTTTTATCATTTTGTCAGATACTGTTATCCCTTCAAATATATTTCAGACATTCTTCATGCAATTATTCACATGTAAAAGACAAGACTCATATGTGTAAAGGTCAGATATGAATTTGTTTCAGAGTCATAATCTCTTAGCAGACAAAAAAGAATTCACATGTGACATTTTTTGATCTTCTAGATTTTTAGTGATTGGGGCATTATGGTTCATTTTTTTCTGTAAAATTAGAAACTGTCAACCAAAACTGTCACCAGTCTGTCGACCTGGGTTTCATCAGTTTTTTAAGTTGGTTTGGCTTGCTGGCTATGTATGTATTGTGCATAAGGCTGTACCATAAGGAGCTAGTAGGCTGAAAATTTTGACATTCACTCATTATGTCAGTTTTCTTTCAAATTTCCCTAAAATGGATCTTCAGTAGAGGGTCCAATTTACAATGTAAATTTATGCAAAATTGATTCCTTAGTTTGTGTCCAGCCACATACACTCTCGTTTTTTGAAAGTTCAGAATTTTCAGTGATCAATGTTCAAGAAAAGGCAAAGAGAATTAATTCATTCATTGATCACCCCTTTTTCCAATTTTATACTTGATCACCCACAACATGACATGCTGTCGAAAGACATTGGCCATGTGACCCTTTCTATTGGTTGACTAACACGACCTGCTATAATATTTGTTTATATGGTTTTTGTGCCCAAAGTTGCAGGCAGCTGCACTATCCTGAGGATCTATGATTAAAGTGGCAGACATTTGTACTCCATCGAGGGCTATTCCACTCACAGGCCCCGCCATCTTTAGTCCCAATGCTGAGGAAAACCCTTCCAATTAAATCTCTGTCTGAGGAGCCAAAGTCATTGTTATCATTATAGAATATATTCTGTTTAACAAGATATGTAGGCTGACATTCACTTCACTCAACAATAATCAGAAACAAGGCTTTTTAAGCTCATGCCTTTTCTTTGGGAAGACTATGTAATGATAACGTCTCCATAAAAATTGTGTTTTCAGGTCTGGCTTTTTTGCCTCTACTGATAAAGTACGATGAGCTATATACATTCTTTCATGTCTGTCTATTGTCTGTCTGATTGCTCGCACAATATCTCTAAAAGTTCTCAATGAATGTCATTGAAAAGAGGTTGAAAAGGAAGAAGATTTGATAAAAAAGCTAGATTTAAATTCTGAAAGAAATAACTTTTAAATATATATTTATACATTTAAATTTCTCTCACTTTAGTTTTTCTAATTTTCATTCAGTTTATACTTAGTGTACCATGTGGGCAGAGGTATTTGCTATCTGAGTGCTTTTTTGTTACTTTTGCTAACAAAGTTGGAGAGGTACATATATTTGGTTGCGTCTTTCCATCTATATGTATGTCTGTCTTTCCGACTGTCTGTCTTTCCAACTGTCTGTCTTTCCATCCTTCTGTCCACAACATATTTCTAAGGGCACTCAATGAATTTCAATGAAATTTTGTTGAAGAGTGTGCAATATGATGAGGAGAAATTAGTTGAATTAGGGGGCGGATACAGGAATTCTCTTCTTGATTGAGAGATTTTTTTTCTTTTTTTACTTTCTATACGTTTATGCATATGCTCATAACTGTCGATATGATATATCAGAAAGAAGTGATTGAATTTTTGGTTGGATACATGCACGATTACCTCCCCTACGTCGGAAGAATATGTACACACCACATATCATTGTCAAATTTATATGTCTGTCCACAGCATATTTCCAAAGGTTCTTTATGGATCTCAATTAAATTTTGTGGAAGGTTGGGTTTTAGGCTATGGAATGAATGATTAAATTTTGGGGTGGATCCAGGAATTTCTTTTGATTGAGAAATATTTTTCTGTTTTCCTCTCATACATTTATGTATCTGCACATGTCTATCCACATGATATCTCTAAAATTTCTCAATGAATTTCAATGACATTTTCAGAAAGGGTGAGCAGTAGGCCATAGAAGAAGTGATCAGATTTTGTAATTGGATCATTGCACAATTACTCCCTCTGACTATGGCATTGACAAAGGTATGCATTCCCTGAGTCCTTTCTAGTTATCAATGTAGTGATAAAGTCATGGTAAGTTTACCACCAATGTCTTTATCAAGACGTTCATTTCAATGTGTATGCATGTAGAGGTGTAAATATAAGCTGAGCAATAAACAAGTCTGATTAGTCACTCAGAAAAAAAACGTCGTGTAACCAACATCTTTTGGCATTATGTTGTGGGTGATCAATGAAAAATTGGAAAAAGTGATGATAATTGGATAAGGTACTTCTCTCGCCTTTTGTTAGATACTGATCACTAAAAAAGTCTGAATTTTCAAAATACTAGTTTGAATACTGCAGACACAATATAAGAGACAAATTTTGGAAAAACTCACATTGCAAATTGAGCTCCCCTGCTGAAAACTTTTTGGGATATGGGGGCATGAAAGAGGATTTTCAAAAAACAAGAAAAATGTTTTTTTCTAAACGTAACAAGGAGTATATATTTAAATTTTCTGCCCTCTAGCTCCATTGATGCAGTCTGGCTGTGCATTATGTGTACAAGCCTAACCAATGGAGCAAAAAATTCATTTCACCTCAAAATCGGTTCTCAGTGGGGGTTTCAATTTGTAATGTAAGTTTTTGCTAAATTGGTCCCTTAGTTAGTGCCTGCAGCACCCATACCTGTATTTTGAAAATTCAGACTTTTTAGTGACCAATGCCCAAAAAAGGCAAGCAAAGAAACTTAGTTTTCAAGTTTAGTCAGCCCAACCAACCTGAAAACTTCAGAAACCTATGTTGCCAGTCTTGGTTGACAGTTTCTGATAAGTGTATACTGTGAATTATGAGTTCTGTTCAAAAGGTGAGGTTTGTTGAGTATGATTCATATGACAGAGACCACAATAAATGATTTTGTTGTGCTACCTCTAATGGTTAATTGGATAGAGGCTTCTTCTTATCACAAAGAAATTGTATTCTCAGGCCATTGTTTTTCAACTCTTTCACTGTCATATATAATTTTTGACGAATTTTCTCTCAGATATCCGTACCTTGCATAAATGAGTCATCGTCGTATGCTCATGTACCCAAACTGAAAAATCACCTGAAATTATCTTTTAAAAAAAAGATCTTCTATCTAAAATTATCTAAAAATACCAGCACAAGATTTGAGTATTGTTGGTTCCAAAATGACCATAGAGACTCCACACTTGATATTACTGGTACAGATTAGCTTACTACCCACAGATTCATTATTTATTTCATTGGAAAATCTCTCTTCTATTCAATGACTGCAAATAAGGATCACAATTGAACATTTGACAAGCTTGGAATCTATTAACCTAACGGTAACTTTAGGTTACTTTTTCAGTCAAGCCAAAAGTTGATCAAGTGAATTAGCAAACCATAAAAGTTCTTTTACAAGAAATTTTTCCTATGGGTTCACAAAAATTATGAGAATTGGGAAAAAAATGCCAGTTAGAAACCATTAACCTAAGCTGTCAACCAAAACCATCAGTTCCTGGACTGGTCTGGCAGGCTAGGTAGGTATATATCACGTATATCATCATCATCAGTCTTTTAGCGTCCGTCGTTGGACATAGACCTTCCCCAGGATTTGCCACACTTCTCTATCATGGGCGTCACGGAGCCAGTACTTCCTGAACTTGTCTAGTTCATCTCTCCATCTAATATTTTGCCGGCCTCGGTTGCGCATATGGTCTCGGGGAATCCATGTTGTGAGTCGTGATGTCCATCGATTGTCAGCCATTCTTGCAACATGGCCAGCCCACCGCCATTTGAGATTTTTTAAGGATTCTATGATGTCTCTAACTCTTGTCTTTTCCCGGATGTGCTGTGCTGTTTTGTGGTCTCTCCATGTGAGGCCCAGCATTATTCTTTCATGTGCACGTTGCATGGTTCTCAGCTTACGGGTCTGTTTCTTGGTTAAGTTCCATGTTTCAGCTCCATAAGTGACTATTGGGAGGATGCATTGGTTATACACCCTTCTCTTTAGGATTAATGGGATCTTATTATTTTTGAAGGTTGAGCTAGCTCTGCCAAAGGCTTGCCATCCTAGTGTGATTCTTCGCTTGATTTCTTCTTCTTTTGAGGGTCTCATGGAGATTCGTTGCCCTAGGTAGATGTAGTGGTCTACTTTCTCGAGTTCTGTGTCCTCAATTTCGATCTTAGTGTTCTTATCTCCAATGTGGTTGTTGCACATGATCTTCGTCTTGCTGAAGTTCATGTGTAGGCTGACTTTCTTGCTCTCTTCATTTAGTTCATCTATCATTAGTTGGAGGTCGTGTAGGTTCTCTGCGAAAAGGGCTATGTCGTCTGCAAATCTGAGGTTGCTCAGATACTCGCCGTCTATTTTAATTCCTTTACTCTCCCAGTCTAGCCTTCTGAAGATCATCTTGAGGCAGGCTGTGAAGAGTTTAGGTGAGCTGGTATCACCTTGTCTTACTCCTTTCTGGAGCTGGAAGGGGTCCGAGTCTTTATGTAGCCTGATAAATGAGCTGCCGTGATTGTATATATGTTTCAACACTTCAACATGTACTGGATCTACACCTTGCCGACTGATGGCCTCCATGACCTTAGGGATTTCTACTGAGTCGAACGCCTTTTTGAAGTCGATAAATGCTACGGCAAGTGGTAGTCTATACTCTGCTGCTTTTTCTTTCAGTTGATTTATCGAGTGCAGGTGGTCCATGGTCGAGTAGCTTCTTCTAAAGCCAGCCTGTTCACGTGGCTGGTTTTCATCAAGTGTTTTTGTGATTCGGTTGGTGATGATCTTGGTGAAAAGTTTATATACACAGTTGAGTAGGCTTATAGGCCTATAGTTGTTGAGGTCTTTCGGGTTTCCTTTTTTATTGGAGCCACAGCACTGAAAATTTAAACATTTACTCATCACATCAAGAAAAAAGCATTTTTTTGAAAGTAGGAGGTTCAATTTGCAATGTAAGTTTTTGCTAAAGTTTGTGCCTAGCAGCATTCACTCTTCTCTTTTGAAAATTCAGACTTTTTTGTGATCACAGCACAACAAAAGGCAAGAGAACTAACTTATCAATTGAGAGCTCTTTTTTCCAATTTTTCTACTTGATCACCTTCAACATAGCATGTCGCCAAAAGACTTAGGCCACGTGACGGTTTCCATTGAGTGACTAACCAGACCTGTACTCTTAATTAGATTTATCAAGATCAGATAAATTCATAACCAGATGTAAATCTCTATAACATGACTTCTCTTTCCTCTCTCATCAAAATGGATGAAGTGTTCAGCTCTTAAACTCCAATGAGGTACAGAAGCTGCTTGTTGTGATCACAATTGGAAAGGGTCTTCTAGGTATCAATAATCAAGTGATAACATTAAATGAAGGATATAAAAATTGGGACAATTTATGTTTGTTGTTGGAAACCTTAAACAAAAACTATCACCAAAACTATCAACATAGGTTTCTTCAGTTTCTAAGTTGGTCAAGATTGCTGGCTATATATGTATGTATGTATGTATATATTATGTGTACAGGATGCTCCAATGATGGCAGTGTGCAGAAAACATTTACACCTTATTATGTCTACAGAAATGTTTTGCTTTGTTTTTAAATGCCCCTGAAAAGGTTTTTAGTTTGAAGGTTGAGCCAACAATGTAAGTTTTTGCTAAATTGGTCCCCATTTTGTGACTGCTTGTTTTCTGAAAATTCAAACTTTTTATGTCACTTTATGTCACTGCCAACAAAAAGTGAGAGAAATAACTTTGATCATACTGTCTTCCAATGTTTCAATCAATCACCCAAATGCTGCCAAAAGTGATGGTTTCTATTGAGTGTTATAAATTTACATTCATTATGTTGATATATTCATTGTTATAAACAATTTTTCATTATAAACTAGAAAGCACTCCTCAGAGAGTGTATACTATTGCTAATCCCAATGTCACTGAATGAAATATTGGTGAGGTAATTTGGGAAAATCCCTGGATCTGCCCCCAAATTGAATCAATTCTTTCTTAGCCAATGGCCTCCTTTCCCTTTTACTCAAAATATCATTGAAATCTACTGAGAACATTTGGAGATATTGTGTTGAGAAACAGAGGAACATGCATGTATGAATGCATGAACATTTCCATCTTTGTTGGCAGAGGTTGAATGTTATTATGAAATTTTTTACTTAATATTGAATTTCCTCATCAAAACCCACCTTTCAACATCCGTCATTGGACCCAACCTTCTCCAAGATCTGCCAGATTTCTGGATCGGCGGCGTTGTAGCACCAACATCTTTTGAACTCGTCCAAATCTTTACACCATCTTATTTTTTGCCACCCATATTTCTTTCATTTTAAATCAAGTGTTCGGAGCCGACTGATTTTGATAACAATAAGTTCTACTCATGAGAATCAATTGTTTTGTATCACACAATACTTTTACGCTACACCGAGCCATTTTTTGAATGTGTCAACACATCTCTATTAGATGCTTTTTGGTCGGTCGGTCAGTCGGTCGGTCGGTCGGTCGGTCGGTCGGTTGGTCAGTCATTTGGTCAGTTGGTCCCATTTATGTAAACCACAGAAAGAGGAAGGAGAAGAATATGTGACGTCATCCAAAAAATCAAATGTTTGTTTTTTACAATGGTGCCAAGTATCGATTGTTATTAATAGCTAAAACTCTCTTCAAAAAGTTTTTTAGAAATTTAAAAGTTTAGCCTACTTTAGGGCTAAACTTTCAAATTTCCAGCAAACTTTATTGTTAAAAATGTTTTATATATTCATTCAAAGCCTACAAATCAAATAAAACAACCATACACTAAGACTCCAGAACAAATTATTCATTAAAATTGTACACTTACTTTAATTTAAACTTACTAATTTTTTTTTTTAACGACTAGATTTTCGGTTGGATTATCCTATCTTTTCTAGTAATACTACTACTATTCCATTTAGAATCTCTTTGAAATCAGAAATCAGAGATATGGACGTAAGGATGGTGGACGCATTGTTGAACTAATGGTTCTTGTTTTCTTTCTGAAGATCTCATAAAAATAGCCTGCATCAATCTCAAGTATACTTTCTCTTTCCTCGTGAAAATATTATATTTTCTGTAGAATCCATCGTGATTACGACAGGACCCAGACGGATGCACAGAGAGAGACAGGAAGCTGAGAGAATACTTGCCTAATAACTCACATGCTTTTATTTTATTTTTGTCAGCAGTTTAGAGAATTTATTGTGAAATCAATCATAATGTTGGCCCAAAGACATTCGGAGAAACAAACCGATTTCCATCAATCTCTTGATGCCAAAATGACCGTTGCATTACATCCCAGATTATATATTTGTGCAGAGTGTGCAAATTTAGAAAGAAAAGTAGGAAAACAAGAGAGAGAGAGAAAGAGAGAGAGAGAGATAGTAGGAAAACAAGAGAGAGAGAAGTAGGTAAACACGAGAAAGAGAGAAGTAGGAAAACAAGTGAGAGTTGGAAAACTAGGGAGAAAGATAAGTAAGAAAAAAAGAGGGAGAGAGAGAAGTTAGAAACAAGAGGATGATAGAGAGAGAGAGAGAGAGAGAGGGTCAGAGAGAGAGAAAATATAGCAGAATCTTAGTGTTGAGAAAGACAGATTACAAATAAACGATAAAAGAAAATGTTGGAAAGAGAGATATAGAAAGTGAAGAAATGAAAGAAAGCAAGAGCGGGCGAGAGAGAGAGAGAGAGAGAGAAAAACCATGTTTGCTTCAGCTACCCCAAAGATATTTGTACAAAGAATATTATTTGCTCACATTTTGTTCATTACGATCATTGATGGAAATTTGTGTGCAGCGGACCAGACAAAACATTACAGGCACCATGCTCTTAAAATGTTCACACAAACAAACACAAATTTAATTACACATGTGTAAATGTGTGTGCGTGTGTATGTGTGTGTGTGTGCATGCGTATGTTGGGGGAGATACATATCTGAAATATTGTTATTTTTTATCAGCCCTTTTATATATAGCTTAGAAACTACTGGCTTATTTTTTAATAAAATTTCACATGTCAACTTATTGAAGCATTTTATTAGAATATTGTATGAGCATATTCTGATCTTGAAATCACATTAGGCAGTTATGTTTTTCATTGAAGTAAATGACAGATAGTTTTATCCAGTTCAGAAAATATTTTCCAGAACAAAATAAAAATCATCCAATTATGATACAATAGACAAATTAATCAAAGTTACTTCTGTATATATATATATATATATATATATATATATATATATATATATATATATATATATATATATATATATATATATATATATATATATATATATATACAGATGTAACTTTACATATATATATATATATATATATATATATATATATAAACGACTTTTACTTTGTTATATTTCTCTTAACAATTTTGATCACATTTTTGTGTTGGAAATCCTTAAAATATGGGGCACCCCAAAATCAACCATCTATTTTGAGAAATAATAGGGACAGGTCTGGTTTGACACTCAATAGAAACCATCAAGTGCCGAATGTTTTTTGGCAGCATACCGTGTTAGGGGTGATTAGTGAAAACATTAAAAGAAGGAATGATCAATGAATGAATTACTTCTCAAGCCTTTTGTTGAACGCTGCATTGATGGAGCCAGATGGCTGAAAATTCATACATTTTCTCTTTATCATATCCTTGTTTTTTTGAAAATGCCCACCAGAATAAGATTTTAGTTTTGGGGTTGGTCACTTTACAATGAATAATTTTATTCTCTCACCCCTTGTTGGGCAGTGATCACTAAAATAGTCCAAATTTTCAGAAAAATGAGCATGAATACTGCAAAACAGGAATTAAGGGATCAATTTAGCATGAACTTTACATTGAAAATTAAACCCCCACTAAAAACCTATTCATGGGGAAATTTTTAAAAAACTACGGAAAATCTTTTTTTCCACTAAACATAATAAGGAGTAAATGCTTAAATTTTCAGCCCTTTAGCTCCATTGGTGCAGCCTGTACATATAATACACACCAGCCAGCTGAACTAACTTTAAAACTGAAGAAACCTATGTTGAGAGTTTGATGACAGTTTTGATTGGTGGTTTCCAATATATATATATATATATATATATATATATATATATATATATATATATATATATATATATATATATATATATATATGTATATATATATATATATATGTATATATATATATATATATATATGTATGTATATATATATATATATATATATAATATATATATATATATATATATATATATATATATATATGTATATACATACATACATATATATATATATATATATATAAATATATATATATATATATATATATATATATATGTTTTTATGTATATATGTATATATATATATATATTCATATGTACAACTCACATCCACATACTCCTAATCTTGAATGATATTGTTTTGTAGACTTGTGATTGACATTTAAAATTAATCTTTATGAATGTGTGTAAGTATTTTGTGTGTGTGTGTGTGTGTGTGTACATATCAAGCCATTCACCATGAAATTGATGATTTTGTTTTAAACTTCATATCTTCATCATTTTTCAACATATGATAACAAATTTTTTATTGATATTTCATTTTTAAATAATGTTTCATTTGTTGATTATTCAGTCAAAATTTAATTTCATTCTTTTAACTTTTACTACATTTTTGAAGCAAATATGGAAAGCAAATGTAATCTTTATATTTGTATGAGCCATATTCAGGCTGAAAATGATATTGAAGCTTAAGCTACGAGGGATACACATTCTGCATTTAGCAAATTAATTTCATATGGATTAGAAATTAACTGACCGCTATGTTTGTTAGATTTGACCACACTTGATCTTTTTTCCTTCAGGGTTATCATAAAGAAAGAGTAAACAAGCCCCAAAACCAATGCCAGATTAAGGAGGTGTGCTGGGTGGGCTGAAGCAAGAGGCCCCGATATTTTATTTAAAAATTAGTTAACAGGAAAAAAATTGCCATGAAAAAAGTTTGTAGACGTATTATAGTAGAATAATTAGTATGTGGATGAAATTCAATATAATTACAATTCAATTTATTCAAATTCATTGTTTACTTATGCAAGTAATTATTTTGATGGGAGGAACCCTGTTTGAATCACAGCCTAGGTCCCCCTTGCAACCTTAATCTGGTCTTGTTTAAAATGCTCCTGGAACTGAAGAATTATATTCTAAAGTAATAGAGCATAGGAGTCAGATACATTATGAGCTTTCATGAAACATTGCCAAGAATTGCTTTGAATTTGCAAGGCTGAAATACAAGAGGCATTTGTAGGATATATATATATATATATATGTATATATATATATATATATATATATATATATATATATATATATATATATATATATATATATATATATATATATATATATATATATATATATATATATATATATGTATGTATATATATATATATATATATATATATATATATATATATATATATATATATATTCGATGATTAGTTCAAAGCAATTTCTAAAGTTTCAAATAAATATGTTTGATGGAAAAATTCCTTTATCTTTTTGAAAAAAAAATGCTATTCAAATTTTAAAATAGAGAATAACTTTTGAACTGCACTGTATGTATTTGTGTGTGTGTATGTGTATGTGTGTGTGTATGTGTGTGTGGGGGGAGTCCACACTTATAAAAGACTACCAGTATCATCAATGCTTCTCTTCATTACAAATTAACAATGATTCTCTCATTCATCATCACTCCCCCATGGTTCTCCCCCTTCAGTCCCACCCCTATGGACCACCTTGTCATAATACCCTTATACATTTTACTCTCAGGCTTCATCTCACCACCCCAGCCCCTCTCCACTATTGCTTTATCAACAAAAATCATTTCCATAAATTGCATTCGATGAAGACGTGCATAAAATCGGCATTTGTCCATAGGCCACCTCGGTCGGTGCCAGGCATAGAAACATATTGTGGCTTTGAGCTATTGCTGTCAAGATCTTCAGAAAAGTGTGAAACCCATTTGAGCGGAACTGATTTCGGTTTGATGACTGCTTTAGTGGCATTGTTCTGTATTTCCTCGGCTGTGTCTGATAATCCTTATTCAACCCTCCACAGCCACCGCCACCCCCTCTCCGTTTGCAAAGAGACGCAGCAAAAAACGTAGACACCAAGCAAATGAAGACTGCTAGGGTGGCAGGGAAAGTGACAGTGACCTGAAGCTGTTTATTTCATTTCCGTTCTCAAGTGAATGGGGATGTGCTGCACTCATCAGGTGCGGTTTGTTCCTCTAATTGCTCAAATTAATATTTCCAGAAACCAGCAATCGCACTTGAAGGCGCTTGTGTATCAAAGACCAAATCTCTGCTGTCTGACAGGGTGCAGGGCTAGTGAAGCTCATTAACATATAGTATATTAAATAGAAACTATTTCCACCTGTGCCATCAAAAATGATGGTGTATATGAAATTCATGGATGCGCATTGCATTTTATATACGTGGGTAATAGAGATTTACATCACGGTGAGCTTAGAGAATGATCTTCTGTTGACCACAAACAAATTTTCAACACTTTTCATTTTCATTACTTCTTCTGGTTTTCTATTATCCTTTAAATCCAGCATTTTTATTATGTCATTAGAACATGAATGAAATTCTATTATATGTCAGTTACATATAAAAGTATATTTAATATGTCAGTTACATATCTTAACATTACAGGAGACATTTGCATATTGCTAATTATTATATGTGTGGATAAGCATAGAACCTGAGGCTTCTTCATCATTGACAGGTTTCTGCCAATGTCTGAAGAGTGTCAATGCTACCTAATTTTTTTCTCTGAACAATAGGATCCTTCATCACCGCCTGTCATTTCAAAATCTGCTGAACACAAAAATTAGGAAAATCACTTTTTACCAAATATTCATGAGAGATTCTTGATTGTTACATAGCACAATATGGGGTCAAGTGACCATCAAAATGGAGTAAATTTAATTCATCAAAAGATTCTAAAACACTTGTAGAGTGAAATGATTAATCAGAAGACCAGGTTGTGTACAAATGAGATTTCTTTTGTTTATTCTGACGATTCAACAGTTTATCCAGGCTTCTTCAGGAAAATGCGATGGTGATTCATGTTGTCTATTATATAGAATCCACATCTGGTAGTGGGCGGGTTTAGTTATTAACAATTAAACTAAGTGGATTTTAAGTGTTTTAAAAACTATGGCGAGGCTGGGCCATGCATATGATCAGCAGGGAAGGTATCAGATAACAACTTGGTGTGTTTGTGAATTAAGGAGTAGATCTACAAGTGTTTTGAAAAGCTGGGGCAGTTTTCTAACATAACTTTTACTGCATTGTCAGGGAAAAATCCCCCAATGGAAAAATCAAAGTCATCAATGGTGTAAAGCAATGTTTCCCAACCTTTTTTATAATCATCATCTTCCCTTTTATATGTTACCAATTTTAAAAAAAATTGCTTTCCACCGAACAAAAAATGTTAAATGTACTTATTCAAGTATTGAAAATATAGATCAGAGACCCAATAGTGGCAAAATTTTTTCAAGGAAATCTATATAATAGAAAAATGTTTAGTAGTTTGAAAGCAGTAAAAGCAAATGTACTGCATTTCATAAGTTGGGGGATTCTTTCCAGTGGGATGATTTTCCTTACGGAATTTTCTCCTTTAGGAGATATTTCCATTGAGTCTTATACTGCTTTGAAGAATACTGCATTTAGATCAGGATGCTAATGTCTGCATTTATAGTTCTCTATAAGAAATAAAGCACTCTTAATTGGAATTAAAATGATTGGGATTTATATAGATTGGTTCTGATCAGAGATTTAGCAGATAAAGAAGGTAATTTGATGAAGAACATTTGTAGAGACTTGCCTTTTTACTAATGCAAGAATTTTAACTTATGTTCACTCTATGGATATTCATTCACCTTGTTGAAAAGTTGGAACATGACAGAAGGTTGGTTTAATATGACAGCTAAGAATAGCCCAATCCTCGGGACCAGTGTCACCAAGGCATCAGAAATATTCTTCCATCTCTCATCATTTAGTACTATGGGGAGGTGCTACCATGGGGTTGTAGTCCAAAGACTAGTCATTACATACTTATTTCTGGCCACGGGACAAATTTTTTGTAGGGTTCACTGTATATATAAACAAAGATTAAATGAGAGCAGTTGTTATGAATGCCATTTCGTCTTGGAAATAAACCTAGTCATCTTGGTTTTACTTGTTTGTTTGTCAGTCCATCTGTCTGTCTGTCTATCCATTTGTCTATCTATCGGTCAGTCTCTCGGTCTGTCTGTTTGTCCATACAATATCTCCAAAAGTTCTCAATGAATTTCAATGACATTTTGTGTAAGGGTAGGCAATAGACACTGGAAGAGGGGATTCAATTTTAGGGTGGGTCCAGGATTTTTTTTTTCTTTCTCACATTGTAGCAACAAGTCTACGCCACACAATATCAGCAGAAGTTCTCAATGATATTTTGTGGAAGGATAGGCAACAGAATGTTTTACAGTTATGCCTCCTTCATTGTAAGTATTTGTGAACTGATTTTCATTCAATTTTCTGCGATAATAGTATTGGCAGAGGTATACGTTCTCTGAGTGCTCTTTGGTCTGAACTGAATTGCACTAAAAGTCTAGGTTCAAACTAAGAAGAAAAAAAACAATTAGCAATTGACCATTTCAAGTTCTTTACACTTGGAACTTAGGAGAAAGTCTCTTGTTCTTTTCTCCTGGACAATTTAAAAATATAACTATTAGATAAAAATAGTGTGTGTAGTTTTTCATAATAAAAAGTCTGTCGCATTTTTCTTGTAGAGAAAGATGTAATAAAAAACAGCAAAAACATTGATTGTAAAGCCTTTTTTTTTTACTTCTTGTTGCTAGGTGCAAAACAAAAAAAAAAATAATAAAAAAAACTTACTGCCAAGTTTAGAAAATCAATTTGTATGAAGTGCATTTTTTATTCCGAGCAAGAGTAGAAAAAAACAGAAATATCAATAAACAATGAGAGTATTGAACACTCAGACACTTGAGTAAGGATGTCCGATATCACACAACATATTAAAAGCAATAATAGCTGAAAAAAAGAACCCTTGAATAATCAATTCTAATAATAAATGCCGGCTTATTTAACCAGGAAGTGCCGATGGCCAAGTGGTTAGTAGCACGGAAACTAGAATCAGCAACTGGCAAATGTGTTCACTTCACTCTAATGCCCTTACGAAAGGTATGAATCCATTTCTTTTCCCTCTTTAGCTATGGGTAAAACAGCAGGTAAAGTGAGAGACATAACATGTTTGTCATTTCTTTGTCAATTACATGTACTGCAGACAATCAAAGAACAAGCTGAGACTGAGAAACTTGTAATATATGGAACGTGGGCAGAGACAGCTGAAACTGTAGCCAGTGTAAGGACACTACTTCACTTTTTACTTAAGAAAATACCATATCTAAATAAACAGTATCAAAATGAAGAGTATCTAAATAAACAGTATCAAAATAAACAGTATCAAAATAAATAGTATCAAAATGAACAATATCAAAATAAACTGAAATAAAATGAACTGTATCAAAATAAACAGAATCAAAATGAACAATATCAAAATGAACAATATCAAAATGAACAGTATCAAAATGAACAGTATCAAAATGAACAGTATCAAAATGAACAGTATCAAAATAAACTGAAACAAAATGAATTGTATCAAAATGAATAGTATCAAAATGAACAGTATCAAAATGAACAGTATCAAAATGAACAGTATCACAACACTTTACTAGGGTGTTTAATATTAAACATAAAGCATTTTAGTCTATCCAGTTTGGAATCGTAGCTTACATGTATTTAGAGGATGGCATCTACAAAGGTGTCTAGCTATGGAAAAAATGTTGATCTGGGATGTGATAAATTGAAAATATAAATCCTTTATTCATATGAATACATAAATAAATCTTCTATGAATTAGATAAAACACGTGAATAAATGAAAAATCTTCCATAGATAAACAAATCCTATATTCATATATATACAAATAAATAAATCCTTTATTCATATAATTCATGTATATAAATCCTTCATATCATTGTAATGGTTTTATTTCTTCCTTTCAATTCAATGTGATTCTTTTCTTTTATCAACCCTTAAAGTTCATTGTTCAATATGGGCCTTCCCATAGGTCTGTTGCAAGACACAAGGGGCCTTAATCTGCCATGCAAACCCATGACATGTTGGAAGGGGGGATTCATGCCTTTCTCAAGGATATTCTGACTTTGAACTAGTTTTGCTGACCTCATTCTCCATGATGTTAACCCTCTTTGATTTTCTCCATCAAATCTAATTTCATTTTTCAAATTTTAAATAGTTGGCATTAGAAAAAACATCTGTCTGTAAAAAAGTTCCGTTGTGGTGTGTGACATTGGATAATCTGTGAAGATCTTCGAATAACTCTTAACATGCCACTACTGGATTCTACCTTGTGCCAGAAATAAACCGAAACGCACAGTAGCCGTGTAATCAGAAAATAGGATAACAAATATTTTTTTCCCTTTCTCCAAAAATTGCTTTTACAATATAACAATAAATAAAAAAAAAAATTAAAAAAGTACTTTTCAACTTTTTTTCACTTTTATATTTAGTTCAACTTTGCTTTGTCAAAGAATATTTTTGTTGGTATTTTGAAAAATGTTGGAAGCTTTGGTTTGAGATCCAAAAGAAAAATCCATTGTTTTCCAAGAGAAGGAAACAGTAAAACTCTAATATCCTGAAGAGAAGGGCCAAATAATTCACGTGTATGCGCACACATCCATTCGGACACTTGCACGCACACATCCTTTCAGACACTTGCGCACACACATCCAGTCAGACACATGCACTCACATGTATATACAAAAACATACATGCAAACAGGAAGACATATGCACACACTGTGCATAATCATAAAAGGTAATTCATAAACTGAAGGATTATGAGAGAGTAGAATAGAATCACCATATCCCCAACAAATGGCCTGCCCAGCCACCAACCAAGTGGGCTACAGATACTTCCCTCTTTGCGCATCCGTATGTTTGTGTGTGTCTATCTCCGGGTGCTCTTCGTCACATTTTGAAGGCTACAACCTTGAAAATTTGTATGAGTATACCACAAGGCACCATCTAAAATTACGTTTTTTGTTCCATCAAAAAAGTACTTTTTTGGGTCACTATGATCATTTTGGGAAAAGCCATGCCCAAATCTTGCATTGGTCATCATCATCATTATCATCAGTCTTTTAACGTCTGTCATTGGACCTTCCCCAGGATTTGCCACACTACCCTATTGTGGCCATCGCGGAGTCAGTGGCTCAGTTACGCATGTGATCTCTCGGGATCCAGGTCATGAATCGTGATATTTATTGGTTGTCTGCCATTCTTGCAACATGGCCAGCTCATTGCCATTTGAGATTCTTGATTGATTCTCTGATGTCCCTGACTCGTGTCTTCTCCCGGATGTATTGTGCTGTCTTGTGGTTTCTCTTTGTAAGGTTTAGCATAATTCTCTCATGTGCATGTTTCATAGTTCTCAATTTGCAGCTCTATCTCTTGGTTAGGTTCTATGTTTCAGCTCCATAAGTGACTATTGGGAGGATGCATTGGTTATACACCCTTCTTTTTAGGATTAATGGGATCTTCTTGTTTTTGAAGGCTGAGCTTGCTCTACCAAAAGGTTACCATTGCATTGGTATTTTTCAGATAATTCCAAATGTATTTTTTCAAATGATTCTAAATCAGTTTTTAATGATAATTTTAGATCTATTGTTTTAAGTTAATTATGGATCTGTTTTTTTTAAGTTAATTTTTTACATAATCTCAAATAATCTTTTGGATAATTAGTTCTGGTACATGCATGGGCTACGGAGATTCATTCATGAGAGGTACAGATATATATTTATGTAACAGTATCCAATAGTTGAAATGATTGCATCAATCACTAGCCCCATTCGACCATCCATTTCTTTGTGTTGTGTCAAGTATGTTGTTTTCCAATGTGATGAAACATTTGCATAATGAAACAGGTACGAACATGCATCCAGGTTAACGGAGATCACTTTCAAGATCTTTTGTTAAGTTGAAATATATAAGAAATCAGCATCATTTTGTAAATTTTTTGCAATTTGTTTCTTTAAAAATAGTTTTTAGACTCATCATCATCAGTTTTTCATCATCCATCATTGGACATGGACCTTCCCCAGGAATCATCAGACCTCTCTATCATGGGCGTCACATTTCTACATTCAAAATAGATAAAACACAGATAGTCAAAAAGTTGCTCTCATCCATTTTTTTAAACACCCTGTATATACACATATACCTTTATATGTATGTACATACGCTGATACATATTAGATGAGAAGAAATATTTTGTGAGTTATCTTAAATAACAACAAAACATATATATAATACACAAATGATTGCGAAAAATACCCAGAATACTTGAAAAATCAAAATACGCAATGCATTTTGATTAGTTTCTGGTATGGACTTTTTTTTAAAAATTCCCTTCTAGAGTAAAAGCGCGTCTTATCTTTTCATGTACGTTGCTTCATGTAAAGCTCATGGGGATATGCAGTTCGAACATGCTGAAAATATAGAAAAAAAAAAGCAATTTTATAGATTTGCCCCTTTTTCCGTAAGAGGGTTCACTTGGTGCTAAGTCATCCGCATACTCAAATGCAAATACATTAAATGACGGTGAGGTATAAACATACACACACAGCAGAAGCACAGGTATACACAAACTTTTAAACACACATGCAGCAAATTTATGTGAAATAACTCCCACATGGATGTGCACGAATGTGTATGGAAAATCACATATTTGTACATAAATCAATCCCCGTGATCCGGTTCTTGAATATACATTGCCACACACACACATGCAAACTTATATACGTACACACACACCCAGAGTAAATTGCTTATATTTGTGAACATATATATGTTACGTGAATCAATGGAATTGCTTAATTGGCAAAATTTAACTTTTTTTTCTGATAAAATACATTAATAAGTAGTTTTGATTTGAATCAAAAGTTTATTGAAACAAGGATATATAACAACTATTTTTTATGATGAAAAGTTTGTTATCAATTTTTTTACAAAATATATGCAAATTTCACCATTTAGGCAATTTCACCAATTAGGCGGTTTCACAAATTAGGCGGTTTCACAAATTGAGCATAACATATGGACAATGAAGTTTATATATACAAAATGAGTTTCTTGTACACAGACATGCCAAAATATAAGTATATGTATGTGTAATAAGATGAGATACATGCATGCAGAAAATTACTCATCCATCAACAACAACAAACACACACTCACAGATTGACACATATTCACACAAGTATGCCTGTGGAGGAACAAAGTCATACAACAAAACATAAACACACCCGCACACGCGCAGAGAAAAATCTCCTCACCACACACAACACACATACAGAAATAAATGCCATCCAGAAAACTTTGAGCTTATGTGTGTGTGTGCACACATGTGCATTTGTGTGTGTGTAGCTTCATTTCTGAGTCTCTTTCATTTCCTCTCTCTCTCTCTCTCTCATGAGAACATATGTGCACATACACACACACACACACACACACATATGCACGCATACACACACATAAAATAAAAACAGATACATGAACCAAATCAAATAGATAGATATAATCAGAGTGAGATAGGTAGTTAAATAAAGAGAAAGATAGAAGGATATAAAAGTTCCCTGAAACATAGTTAATCAACGTTTCTCTGATTCACTCAAACTGTTTATATGTAAAAACTTATGTAAAAGCACTAGGATAGTACCCAGCAAAAATGGTAGGATTATTCAGGTATGGATCGCATTTATGCCTAGGATCAGAGTGAAGTATCTGTTTGCAGTACACACTTAGGTAGCTCTGCACTGGTGCAATGATTGGGCCAATGATGGCTTACTGAGGCACAGTATTGCTAAACGCAAGAGACCCAGAATTTGTCCTGAGGTCTCAGAAAGTAACTTGGCCTAGTCTTGGGCGAACAGCACATCCCTGGGTAGCACCTTCTCATTGTACTAAAAGAGTTGGGTTGGGCTTGCCCTGACGTCTCCGAAACGCTAAATTCTTGAATATACATTAACACACACACGCATGCAAACTTATACATGTACATACACACTCAGAGTAAATTACTTATATTTGTAAACATATGTATGTTACACAAATCAATGAAATTGTGTAATTGGCAAAATTTAACCTTTTTTTAGATAAAATACATCAATACGTGGTTTTAATTTGAATCAAAAGTTTATTTAAACAAGGATTTTGGAACAATTTTTGCATTTTTCTGAAACTGGAACCTCACATCAAAATCGAGCTTGTGTCACATCTTGGTCTTACGGCGAAGCAAGTAAATATGGATCAAAGTGTAGTATCTGAGCCTAAAATCAAAGTGTAGTACCTAGCTGTTTTTTTGGGGATCAGTCTAATATCAGTATGCTTTGCCTAGGATCAGTAGTTGCTGATTGAAAAGCGTTACACTTACACCAAAGAATATATATATATATATATATATATATATATATGTATGTATATATATAAGAATATTTGTTCCATTTTATATACGTGGATATTTATGAATTCATTGAAATTATAAACTCGCAATAAAATATTGATTTGCACCTCCCTCAATCTGCATTTGACATGGAACACCCATCAAGAGCTGGACCCAAGGTTCCCGGTGCACTGAGCAAAACCAAACTTCAACACCCTTCAAATTATAGTATCATCTTATTTATTCATCGTGGGTCATAAGAATTTCTTTCATAATATGTCTTCCCTTAGTTCCATCAAAACCGAATGTATTCAACTGCCAGATATTCCTAAAAGATCTGACTCCACATCAGGGAAATTTTTTATTTTGACTATTTTCATTCTGTTCAATTTATCCTTCGATTTTCCGTTTTTATATGGAACTTTTTACTGTCTCAGACACATGGGAGGTGCCCTTAGCACTTGGCACCCTAGGTGACTGCTGGTGTTATCAGTACCTTGGACCAGCTGTGTATCCACCTACTGTCTCACTTTTTCAGCACTCACTTTGCTCATGCCACCTTCACGCACACTTTGAGCCGAAAATATATTTTGAATGATTCACTTTCAATTATAGGGAAAGTTGCACTAAATAAAAATTCCAAATATTCTAACGAGTTCAGCTTCTGAAAAGTCATATCTTCCCTGACATTACTCTCTTATTTAAAACTTTTCATAGCATTTACTATTGTCTCAACATTTTACAAAACAAGTACAGCCAAACATTGACTTATGCCTGACCAACTCATGTTTGATCACAGATATGTCCCCGTAAGAATTTAAAACCCATTAATTGCGGATGACGGGAATTTCAGTCATGTTATTGTTAGCTTGGTGTATATGTCATGTTGGTTCCAGATATTTCAGACAAGTAAGGCAAGAGGGAAATAGTAAAAGAACTGACACCTTGCTCGCTTGAGCTAATGACTTGGTGAAAGAAACGCAATTTTCACTTCAAAAACATACATAAACAATACAGAGGTTAAAGTAAATATGTATGTGCAATGGTATCTTATGTTGTATAGTGTATGTATTTTTTTTATCCTATAATAGTTGACTTACACCCAGATTGAGTTGCATCCGTACTATGAGAATGCAACCCAGACTTGAGTTGACCCATAGCTGTAAAGAAAGAGAATTAAACCAAACTCTCTATCATAAAAGTTGATCTCCATACTGCTCTTCCTGCTAGAGTCTAGTGATCAAGGGTGTATCAAATTTGTACAGAGTTCAAATATAAAGTTTACATCTCTATGGGGTTAGATGTCAGAGTTCTGGTAATTATTCTCAGAGAGTCTTGGAGCAATTTCTAGAATTCTTCTCTGGTTTTACTATTCAGATTTGTCTGAAAGGGTGATATCTATTTCTTGAAACCTTTGCAGACTGGAATAGTTATTAAAAATGTACATGGAACTAAAGCAAATGATTGACCCTCAACCTGAGAACATGCACAAGAGAGAATCATGCTCAATCTCAGGTAGAGAGATTGTAAGACAACAGAGTATATTAGAGAAAAGACTGGAGTCCGAGATATCATACCAAATTGTGGCCAACAGAAAGTCAGATGGTATGACAAGCTAGACAAATTCAAAAATTACTGACTTGACAATGCTCGTGACAGAGGTCTGGCAAATCTTGGGGAAGGTCTACGTCCAACGATGGATGCTCAAAGGATGATGATGATGATGATCAGAATATGTAATGACTTGTTTTAAACATCTGTCTTTGCTGTAATTTATATAACAGACAGGGATGGAAATGTGGACTTACATGGGGGCACAGAGTATACCTACTTCTTTATATCCAGGTTTTGTAGTATGTATAATGTCTACTCATGGTAAGATTACCAAATGCATAGTTTCTAGAACACATTTTTATTACTCAAAATAGGGATTATTAATAGCCATCATGCTTAATCTCACATGGAGAGATCACAAGACAGCACAGTATATTGGAGAAAAATAAGAATCAAAGATATCATAGAATTCATCAGAAAACTCAAATGTCAATGGGCTGGTGATGAATCAAAAATGTCAGACGACCGCTGAACATCACAATCCTCAGAGATCATAGGCAGAACTGTGGCCAGCATGACAAACTTGAGAAGTTGGGAAAGTATTGGTTTTCATGACCGCCATGATAGAGACGTCTGGAGAATCTCTGGGAAGGTCTATGTCCAAGGATAGATCCTAAAGGCCACTGCTGCTGCTAATGATGATTATAATGATGTTTATGGTGGTGGTGGTGGTGATGGTACTGGTATCATCTAAAAAATCCCTTCTATTTTTACATTGAAAGATTCAGTAAGAAAACTTGCAACAAACTTCAGTGTTCCAAATTAAACCATTTCAAATCATTGAAAATTGGCAGAAAGGAGAACATGTATTAAATAAGTTCCATTTTTGAATCGAATGAGGAAAAAAGAAAAATCAGGTTAGCAGAGACCAGCATTGATTATGTTCATTGGTCTGAAAATAATCTGTTTTGTAACACATCCTCACTAGTGACGAGAAGCGAATTTTGCATAATAAGCAAAAAATTTCTGCACAATGGCGGAATGTAGATGAGAAGCTGAAACATTGACAAAAGCTGCTGACTATAACCCCAGAAGGTTATAATGAACATGTATTGGAATCAGAGTTGCTCGATACATCATAGATTCCTTCAAAGTAGCCATACGATTAAGAATAGATATGTAGACTAGGTTGAAAAAATGCTTTCAAAACTCAAACAAAACAGCACCAAGTTTGGTGAATTGAAACAGTGTCATTTTGCTGTAATATAATGCACACCTTCACGTTGCAAAAATGTTCTTGCTAAAGTAGAATCAGTTGAACTTTACTACAACTTGCTCTTTCACTTTATGGATATGAATTCTGTTAAGCACTTACATCACTTTGTTGTAGACAAGGATACCAAATTAAGGGAGCCTTCAATGAATTTATTAATTCTTTGAAAGAAGAATATTTTAGAAAATGAATGAAGGATTTGCTGCAAAGTTAAAATGAATATAAAAGAGCTAAATGGGAGATATTTTGATTAAATGAATAATTTTTGTATGGATTCTTCCAATTTATTTATGAATCAGCTATTTCATGTGGAACAATAATATATATATATATATATATATATATATATATATATATATATATATATATGTATGTATGATAGAAAATTATTACCGCTACCAAGAAAATTGGTAGAGGTATATATATGTTCACAAGCATTATTCCCTCAAAACTGTTCAACCAGTGCACAAAGGATGAAATCAATGTGTGCACAGAAGATTTCAAATTCTGTAGAAAGCTTGAGTTTTTATTGAAAAAATATTAATTCACTATGTTGAATTCAAAAGTACACACATGCTTTTTCCCAATGTGAGAAAAGAATTTGAACAACAGGAGATTTCTGCACACACTGACTAAAAATTAAGGGTACCATTGAGCATTGCTTACTAGTATCTGTTTGTCTGCACAATATCTCCAAAAGTTCCCAATAATACTTTGTGAAAGTGTGGGTCATAGGCTATGGAAGAACTGATTAATTTGGGGGGGCAGATCCAGGAATTTTTTCCAGTTACCTCTCCTGCATCATAGCTATAGATGGACTTATTTTCATTCATTTTTTAGTAACAATGGCATTTCAAGAGGTATGCACTCTCCAAGTTCTTTCTTGTTTCCTCTGTTTTTCTAATCACTCATTATCGTCGTTATTTTCTGACAAAGTCATACAAACATTTTCCAGAATTAAACCTCTGAATATTGATAGCTCTAATTGATACTTTGAGCTTCCTGAGTCAACAGGTACAATAATATTTATTTTTTTATTTATATTTTGGTATATTGAAGAAAAAAAAACAAGTAAATCCTAAAATAATTGTACTTGAATGCTCTGTGTTGTTACTTCACTTATTATGTTATTATATATTTTTGTGTCATATTTTTTTCCTTCCCAAAGCTGATATCAATCAGTGAAATAGCTTAATCATTAGTAGTTCTCAGTACTCCTTTGGTACATTTTATTCTCCACATTACTAATGCACTTAGTTGCTCACACAACCAAAATCTAACCTCTGGTAACCCTGGCTATTGTCTGGGCTTATTTCTGGCCAAGACACCCATCCATGGTCAGGTGACATGTCTGCAAAAGATGGCTGGTCAGTGGCAAGCCCCAAATTGTTTGCAGTTTAAAACCCAAGACCCCCCACCCAGTGGAGAGAGCAAGAGGAAATGTTAGGAACATACCAGATGAAACACCTTAGCCTACCTTGCTATTGTAAACATCTCTTCCTACCCCAAAGAGCATCTTTTCCCCCCTTGCATAGCTCCCACCTCTCAGGCAAGACTTCGACCCACTAATTTCCCCTCAATTAAGCACAGGTAAGGCCCTCAAATGGAAACACAAAAGAATCTGAGGTAATAATCGTTATTAAATCGTCTGAGCAAAAGGTGAGTGTGCAGCTTTGTATAGGCCAGCCGCTGGTTGGGCGGTGACAGCTGACACAGGTAAAACATACCTGAATAGGTGAATCATTAGATTTTTGCAACATTCTGGATGGAGGGGGCACCTGAAACATCCACTCTTTGCCTGAACTCAAACCATCCTTAATTGTGGCATGGGGTGAAGTTGACCAATTAAGATGTTCTCTGAATGACAACTGCAACGAATGTCTACACCTTATCTTCCTTCTCTCTCTCTCTCTCTAGGCCAACCCCTTCTCTCTCTTCCTTTCTCTCTCTCTCTCTCTCTCTCTCTCTCTCTTGATCCCTCTGTATTTCAATCCCTCTCTTTTACTCTTTCTCTCTCTGTCTCTCTAGTTTATCTGTTATTTGATTTCTTTATAAAGAGCACTTCTTATAATTATCGGATTTTTTGTTTTTTCTACTGTTGTTTTCCATGGTACATTGATGAACAGGGTGTGTTGTGTGTGTGTGTGTGTGTGTGTGTACACATATTGGCATATGTATGTGTGTACAACTATGTGTGTGTATGTGTGCGTGTGTGATTTCTATCCTGTGAGTATTGCAGATTTTAACTTTAACCAGTGCACAAGAGTGAACACCCAGTATAATTTCCTTAACCCATTAACTGCGGAAAGTGGTAATTGTAATAGTTATCCATTGCAAGATAAAAGCCCTTGTCTATTACAAGATAATCAAGTAATCCATTGCAAAATAGAAGCCCTGACTCACAGATAGAACTGAATGGCTATCAATCACAATAAAACAGGAATTTTATTATGTTAGCCATAGAAGTGTAATGACAAAAATTTCAGTCATTTACACTTAACAGGTTAACATAGCATCAGAAATAAAACCCTAGACTTTATTGTCTGTAGTCCTGTGCTCTTAGCTAATGTAGGGTCTAGGCATATTCTATAAAGGGGTCCTAAATCAAGAAGATATGCATAATATTAAGACACATAAGTTTTTTACTATATGATTTTACTAAATTTTTTCATCTGCTACACAACCACATAATACGACAAATATCTCTGACAAATTAAGTAATAGTATTAATTTGCTTCCAATTTGATCTTTGTGCGGCGGCTATGACTTCAGTTTGAAATATTTTTGTACTTATGTATCTCATAGATATCACACATCCATTAATTATTGTATTAAAATGATAACCCTAATTAAAATTGATAATTGGTTAAAACTGTTAACCTTAAATGCTCAGTCATTCGTAAAAGTCAATGGCAGTATAGCACTATAGTACCAGAGCCAGATCAGGTTCACTTAATCAGAATTGATGACTTGGAAGCATTTAGTGCGGGGCCCTTGAAATTGTGGGGCCCTTGAGATTGCGTGGTTTGTAGCATATGCTACTTTTGCTTCATAGTTAACCTGGCATTGTGCTTTGCCTCTGAGGTGCTCTAGTAAATGCTAGTAGTTTGAAACGATTGGTATAGAATGACACTTTAGAGTATCAATACAAGAAGGTGAGCAGTATGTCTCACTTATCAGTTACTTGATTTGTAGATTTTGATTTACTCATCTCAATCCATCCACTCACGGACTCGATTATCAGGTTGCTCTTATCTACCTGTCTATTTAGTCAGCGTTAGTATTAGTCTATCTATCGGTCAATCTAGGTAACATCTTTCACTTCATCTTCAGGTTTCTTTCTATTTCTCTCTGCCTGACTCATGCTCTTTCTTTCTCAAATACTGTGAAATTCTATCTTCCCCAACAAATACCTATCTCGATAGGTATCTATTGAATATCATCTTTTATAGTTATCTGCATTTTCCATCTTTTGAGTTCTTCAACAGGACCAAATATGATATTTCTTGGAGGCCTTTCTATTTTGGTACTTAGCTATTATTTTTTGAATAAATCAAAACAGAAATGAAATATCCATACCTCACATAAATGGATCAGCATAGACCGAGCGCGCACAAAATCTCAAAAAATTATTTAAAATTATCTAAAAAAAATTGATGTATTATCTAAAATTATCTGAAAAGAATAGATCTATTATCTGTAATTACCTACAAAAATACTAACGCAAGATTTGGTCCAAAATGAACATAGAGACCCAGGAAAGCATTTTTTGGGGAAAAAAAAAATTTCAGATAGTGCTTAGCAATGTACACATGCAAATTTCCAAGGTTTCAGCCATGGAGATATGACCAGGAGCGCCCAGAGACACAGATGAACAAAGAAATACAAATCAGTAGCTCAATTGGAGGGTTGGTTGGTCGTTCAGATGGGCCATTTGTGGACAACAGTGATTCAAAATTCATACAATTATGATGTTTAATTTAACATAAAGTCTTTTATGGATCAATTAACTACTCAATCCTCTAACAAATTGAAAGACTGAAAATGAAAAAAAATTCCAAGTCTTATTTTCCGGGGAGTAGGGTCCCTAAATTCTTTGGGCCCTATGCAGCAACACAGCCCTAAGTATGGTGCTCTTCCTCAAGTGTCCCAATCTGGGTTTTTTTCCTTTTACTTTGTATCAATCAATCCTAGCCTGCTGTTATCTATGTTGCTGGACTTTAGGATTAATGAATAACTTTCGAATCTGACAATGGCCATTGCAGTCATTTAGCTGTCATGTTTTTAGGAGAGGCATGTGCTTCAAATTTACACTTTAGCAAATATTTAATCAAGCAAGAAGTGACAGCAACTAAAAAATCATTATTTCAAAACCAACCAAAATACAGTCTCCCAAAAACAATACCTTCAAAATGGATTTCAATGACTTTTTCTGGATGGGTGGGCCAAGGGCCAATGAACGATTGATTACATTTGTGGGCAGATCTAGGAAATTTCCTGCCAGCCACAGTTTTGCATGTGATCTCTTGGGATCCACTTTGTAAGTGGTGAGGTCCATCAGTTATCTGCCATTCTTGTAACATGGACATCCCTTTACCACTTGAGTTTTCTAATGGATTCTATATTTCAGACTCTTGTTTTTTTCCTTAATGTATTGAGCTGACTTGTGATCTCTCCATGTGATGTTATTATCATTTCTATTGAACTACCAATGATTTGATCTTGACCTAATGATAAAAGGATTTCATTGTTCTGTAAAAGATGAAATAATTCCTTTCTTCAATCTCTGCCTCTCTCTATTCCTATCTCAGAATGCTTTTCAATGATTTCTTCAACCATTAACAATGAGAGGAAATCGACTCATTGAGTTTAAGTTCTATGCATTAAAATGTCTGTTCCCAAAGTCAAACAATTATTATACTTTGGGTTTTCATTTGTTTTAAATCACAGGAACACATAAACAGATATTTTGTGACAGAAATGAGAGAATTTGAGTTTAATTGTCAATAATAATCCACACTTTCATTCATTTTTTTATATTGTTTGAAAGCTGAAAAATAAACTGGAAATATCCGTACCATATGTGAATGAATCACCATAGCTTATGTGTGTACCAGAACTAGTTATCAAAATAATGATCTAGTATTATCTGAAAAAAATAGATTTTCTATCTAAAATTATTTTATAACATAACAGCATGATATTTTGATATTGCTGGTTAGTCCAAAATGACCATACACAAAAAAAGCACTTTCTTGAAAAAAAAAGAAGTTCTTACATCGTGCCTAGTGGTTTATTCATGCAAATTTTCAAGGTTATAGCCCCCAAAATATGACCAAAAGTTTCCAGAGACACACACACACACACACATACCCCCCTACACACACACACACATACACAAAAAAACAAGCAAATTGAAAAGAATCTGTTGCCCACTTTGTCTTGTGGGCCATTTTGTGGGGCCCCAGTGATTAAAAAATATAATTAGATATCAAAATAGAATTTGATATCAAAGTATCATCTTAGATAGATATTATGCTTATTCTTTCTTTTATGGAAAAGTTAGCTATTTTGATAAGAGGATAAGAAGGGAGAGAGCATGAAAGTAAGGTAGTTAAATAAGATACTAAGAAGGGGAAGGGCAGAAAATTAAGTTAGGTAGTTTAGTATGAAAGTAGGAAGGCAGAGGATGGGGGAAGAAATTTTACATTTTCAGTCGTAATGGACTTAACAATTAATCATAAAGCAATGATCAGGAAAACCATTTTCAATTCTGCAATACCTAATCATTTTTGCCTGAGGTTTTATTGGTATGTGCCCTAAACTTATCTTAATAGAAAAGTCCATTGTTTCATTTCAAATGATGGGTGGGGGATTTTTATCAGCAAATTGTTACCTTTAAATGGAAGAGTCCAATCCTCATGGACAGAGAAACAGAAAAAAATTCACACTGTTCATTATTATTGTAGATACATAATCACGTTGCAAATTTTAAGCATTGTTTCCATAATAAAAAGTAAATTCTTTACATGGTCTCCCCTGGCTACTTGGTGGTTAGGTATTTTTTTCTCAAAAATTTAATTTCATTTAATGTTTTATTTTTAATTGAGCTCCAGACTTTGTAAGTAGAGATAGCAAGTCAAAAAGAGCAGACAACTCCGCCTTCTTGACGCCAGCTATCTTCAATAAAGAGTTGGGTAGTTTGAACCTGGGGCAAAACATCCCAACTGATTTTAATAGCTCACCCAAGTCACCCAGTTCTGCATGGTAATGCACTCTTATGGAAGAGGTGCATTTTCTTTGTACTGACCTTGAATTTCAATTAGGTCAACCTTTACTGAACATTCAAGTCATCCCTTTGTATGTCATTTTTTAGATGTGTCCAACATCTCTATTATTCACTTTGTCATCCCCCAGTTGACTGACGTCATTTATTCTTTTTTTTAATAAATTTTGCCAGGTTAAAGGACATCATTTACTCTTTTCTTTAATCAATTCTCACGTTAACAAAAAAAATCTGGGGTCTCCCTTTCAGTGGTACTTTCCTTTTTCTCGTCATCGAAGAACAATAATTCCTTTCTTCTTTCAATTGATTCTCATGAAAGATATAAAATTATATCATCAGCATTCATAAGCATAGGATTACAGATTAAAATTGATTTTTTCAGGTATGATTTATATAGTGTTCCTCTGAATTTTTGAGATGGGGTATCATTATTATTTTTATTATTATTCGGACTATCTTCATTTTGGTTGTTTTTCATACAACGTTTCGGCCATTGTGCTCTACGGCCTTCATCAGGTATCATTGATTCATTACTTCCCCACACCTACCAGATGATACCTGATGAAGGCCGTGGAGTACAACGGCCGAAACGTAGTATGAAAAAAAAACAAGATGAGGATAATAATAAAATAATGATTTATATAGTTTATAGTTTGCCTTCTAGCGGTCCCCACCTTATCTGTGGTTTCTCTCTTAGTGGTCAAAGGGGGCATTTGTCCCCCCTTGACCAGGCCTCCTCAAAGAGGATGACGGGGTTTGAAAGTTGGAACCTTATCGTGAATAAAGGATAATAGTGTTGTACCATTGTTTTATATAACCCCAACTTAATTTACCCCGCATAAAAAGATGGTGTTATTAATCAGTGGTGCTGCTAAAATATATTCAGAATATACACCCCAACTATCCACAAAAATATTTTGCCCACAGCCTAGAAAAGTAAAGAGACAGCAGACACCCTTTGTCTCATCACTATCTGCATTTTCCCTTTCAGTATTACATTGACGCATCATTAGAATTCAATTCTTGTTTCTTTCTCTCAAGCTTTGTCTATTGATCGTGTTCGAATGATTTTGAGTACTTCTACAGAACAATAAAATTTCTATTAGTTGAAGCGTTTCAACTGTTAATAATTTTTGACTAATATTTTATTTTCCGTTTCACTTTAGCAGCTTTTCATCACAGCTACTTGGACCGTCAGTCGAAGGCAGTGGGTAAGCAGATCAGAAATAAATAGAAACCTCTAGGCATCTACATGTGTTCAAGTCTTGCCCGAAGCTTATTCCTTATTCCCAATATGAATTGTTTACTCACAGTTGCGGACCGACAATCCAAGCAGTTGCAATAAAAAGCAACTGAAATTAAGATGAACGAAAACGCTAGTCAGAAATCAATAATGACTTCAATAATTCATCATTCATAATGAGGATAACCAAGTTCCACATTCAGGTTTTTTTAGATATTTATTTTGTATCAATTTAACCAAAACTATCGACATATGATTTCTCACTTTTTCTGCTGCGCTAGCTGGCCTGCTGGATGGCTATGTATCATACAGAGCTACAGGGCTGAAAATTTAAGTATTTACTCCTTATTATGGCTGGAAAAAACGTTTCTTAATTTTTTTAAGATTCCCTCCCTAAATAGGTAATTAGTGGGGAGCGGTCTATTTGCAAAGTAATTTTATGGTATATTGGTCCATTAGTTTGTGCTTGGCAGCATTTTCCACTATCATCATCATCATCATCATCATCATCATCATCAGTCTTTCAACGTCCATCGTTGGACATAGACCTTCCTCAGGATTTTCCACACTTCTTTATCATGGTCCACTATAATAGGAATCTTTAAATTCTGGAAATTCTTGATCATAAGAAACTGTCAACTAAAACTGTCATGCAGAAAGAGGACTTTGCAGATTGCTTTGAAAAGTGGGAAGGACCTCGAAATAAGTGTGTGAAATCCATTCCTAGTATCCGGTGAGAGAAATTCTTTGGATTAAGTATTTGCTTTGAAATTTTATAGCTAATATTTTTCAATTTCATTTGATAAAATATTTCAGTTTTGAGGATATCTCTGACACCTTGTTGCTTTCTAATATGATGCGCTGTCTTGTGATCTACCAATATGAAGTTGAACATGATCATCTCCTATGCTAGTTTGAAGGTGTCTAGTTCAAGAGTTCTTATAAGTAATTACAAATTACTTCTTGTTCTGTGAACTTACAGGGAGCATTTCTTTGCCAAGCAATTGAAATTATTAAGCAATATAAAACAGGAGTTTCTATCCGGGAGTAACTTTCAGTATGAAGAGAGAAAAATACTTCAACTTCTGCATTTGTTCAGAACTAATACTCAACTGTGCATGCAAAATCAAATACATTCTATTCTACTATTAGCATTCCAGGAAAAATATAATTTATTAACATCACATGACCAAGTGGAACCTCTCAGGAATTGGTTTCTTGGGCTCTGGTTTAGGGTTACACCTGATACCTAACATCTCAACCTCAACCTTGCAAGTTAGATGGTTTGCAAGGTTATCCCCAGAAGCACTGATAAAAGCCCTTGACCACCTCTGATCTATGATTGAGGCCTTAAAGTAGGTCCTAGTTTAAAGGGAATGCAGTGGTTTGAGTCAGTTGTCAAAAGCGGTTATTCATAGCTCGGCAACTTGATGTTCATGGTTATTAAAATGCCATTGGTTATTTGAAAATAGCTGGTCATCATTGGACTGCCTAATTAGCGGTTTCAGTTATAATTTGTCCGACTGAATGACGATGTCCATTCTTTAGTCCTTACATATTTATATCAAAAGGTAATATAAATATCCTAAGAAATGCATCTAAGAAATGTCACAACTAATGCTGAATATCTTTTAGATTTTAATGCATCTGCGAACTCAAAATATTTGAAAATATTTTCCCATTTATTCTTACATACTTTATTTTATAGAAAATGCTGATCAAAACTGGATTACATGTACAGGGTGTCTCAGAAGTCACAATAAACTTGTCTTCTCATTGTTTTTCTGACGAAAACTTTAAAAACTTAGTTCACTTGAACAAGAATGTTTCAGAATTTTGTTATTCAAATTTTATCACATTTGAATGAGATACACGTCATTGGTAGACTTCTAAACATGAACTAACTTCTTCATGGCACTTCAGCTGAGCTGGCAATTGACACAGGTATTACCAACATCAGCAAGTATTTTGAGTTGGATGTTTACATAACCATCTTTGATTCTTGCCTCGAGTTCAAGAATGTCTCCTGATCTTGTTGCATAAACTTTGCTCTTGATGTCGCCCCTCAAAAAGAAATTGCTAAACCTAACCCCCACCAGGGTGTGATTTTGCACCTCTGTTCTAATGCGGGAGTCATTGCTATAAAAATTGGGGTAGATGTCAAATTCAAGTGTCAAGAAATTTTTCAAACATTGAGTTATAAATTGGTATCAATTTTATTGAGATTGGAGTAAAATCTGAAAAAAATTAACAAAAGAAATATATAGTTACTCTTTAAACATCCTGTATAAATGGAGAATGAATGTATGTAACAATGTGTATTTATGAGTATGTGATGAAATATTTGCATTGATTCCAAATGATACCAAAATTTTATAGAATAATTTGGAGCTAAATTTCAGAGGGTTAATAGTGCTTTAAAAAAATTGGAGATGATGCTCTCGCTTTTACTGCAATGGATTCTTGGTAAATAACCAGTTTTGGATGGCAATTTTCGTAACAAGTCCATCAAAGTGAAACTCCTATTATACTTACCAGTCAATAGTTTTCATTTTTGCCTGTGAATTTAATTCATACCAACTTAATCCTATCTTTATGAAAATTCAGCTTTAATCTTAAACAAAATTCTACTCTTAACCAACAATGAGAATCCACTTTTCTCATTTTATTCAAATCATGAATTCTTATATCTTGAAAAATTCAACTACTTACCTACAAATATGAATACAAAAGGTTTACCTCTGACATCTAAATCAATAACAGGTCCTGAAAATGCCAGACAAATTTTATGAAACCATCTGAATTTCACAGGATTTAGGAGAAATACTTAACTGACTACATTACTGACATTTAAGAAAAATCTTTGTCATTATTATTTGAAATACATACATACATATCAATAGTGGTAAATATCTCCTGTTGGCCTCAATCATGTATATGCATGCATATCTGTGGGTGTGCTTGCATGTGTCTAGAGTATGTGTGTGTGTGTGTCAACTTTAGGTCTCAACCCAAAACTGCAATTATGGTGTTTTTAGTTTACTTTCATTAGTGTCTTAGTAAAAGAGGCATTGCTAAATGAAGAGGCTTGTCTGATGCCTACGGGTGACAAAACAAGCAGACACCAACAAGTATAAAACATATCTTTTTATGTACACACACACACACACACACACACACACACATACACACACACACATACATATATATATATATATGGTAAACAAAGAAAAAAAATGCTTTTGAAAATTACATAAATTTCATTGACAGATATTGGGAAATAGGTGACTGAAGTGACACAAAAAAATCTATTGTGAAAGGTTTTCGATGTTTAGTGTTTAAAGCTGTAAAGCTTTGTAGACTATATATATATATTTATATATATATATATATATATATATATATATATATATATATATATAGATACACACGCACACACATATATATATATACATATATATATTTATTTATATACATATATATACATATATATATACATTCACATACATATATATATACATTCACATACATATATATATATGTGTGTGTATATATATATATATATATATATGTATATATATATATATATGTATATATATATATGTATATAGACATGTGTGTGCATGTGCATGCATTTAGGCTGCAATCTTTCATTGATACATTTTAGATTAAGAACAACAAACCAGGAATGTTTTTGTTTTAATATTAGCTAACTTTTCTTGTTGATGTACAAGGGAGCATGTGTCTGGAACTAATGAATGTAAATATCCATTAGATCCAGAAACACATTCTCTTTCGCGTAAACAAGAAAAGTTAGCTGATAATAAAACAAAAACATTCGTTGTTTGTTGTTTACAACCAAACACACACACTCCAGATAGATAGATAGATAGATAGATAGATAGATAGATAGACAGAAAGACTGATAGATACTATCATGTGCTGCTACCTGTTCAAAAGTTAGCACACAGACAGCGGATATTATCGTTGGTTGAACAAATGATGATAATTGGAAATAAGTAAGTATTTCTATGATAGATACAAAAATCCATCATAGCATTCAGTCACTATGTTTGTAGGTTTCAAATGTCCGTTGTATATTTTTACTATTTAGTGATTTGAGCTTTGTACAAGTTTGTTCAACAAAAGATCTCCTCAGTTGATTTAATGCATCTTGACCACAAAAATTATATATGTATTAGATTTCTACTTTTTCTTTCTTTTACCAAAGCTAATCCAAAGGAGGTTATACTAGTTTTCTTCTGCTAACAAAGTTAGAGAAGTGTATGTAATCACTTGTGTCTATCGGTTCATCTCTCCAAAAGTTCCCAATGAATTTTCAAAGATATTGTAGGAAACGGTTGGCCATGAGCGAATAAAGAATTGATTAAATTTTGAGGCAGATTCAGGGATTTTTTTCACGGTTACCTTCCCTGCATTGTAGCAATATATGAACCGATTTTCATTCAGTTTTTAGTCACCATGATGTTGGCAGAAGTATGCACGCCCTGCATGCTTTTCCTGAGCAGTGCTTCAATTGACAACCCTTCAAGAAGATAAGGTAGGGTTGGCTGAAGCAGTTGCCAGCATAAGGGATCTATTTACTTGCTTTGTACTTACTGTAATAGATGAAAAAAATCGAGACAGACAGATACTTCAAAGTGCTATCAGATAAAGCATGGATTTGATTAGTCCAAACTGGTGCAACTAAAATATGTCTGCAGATCACAAAGTAAATACAAAAGAGAGTAAAAAGTTAGAGAAATTCTAGGACCGGGCAAGGGAACTGAGGAAGATGTGGAACATGAAAGTCAGGGTAGTACCTGTAATAGTAGGAGCACTTGGAACCGTACCAAAGACACTGATAACAAGATTAGAGGAACTGGGGATAAGAGGAAGGATAGAGACTATGCAGACCACAGCACTACTGGGGACTGTATGAATACTGAGGAAGGTACCAGAAATATGAGATCTATGACAATCAGTAGTTAGCGATGGCCTAACAACCATGAAAAAGTCATGGTGGAGACAGTATTAACCGCAGCGCCACTGTGATAGGCAAGGACAATATGAGAGGAGTGTTGGAGACCTAAGGGGACTTACTGTCAATCAGGCTTCAGCGATAACCACCAGATGACTGGCATGAAACTGTAGATCAGAACACTGCTGCGGAGTGTGAGAGAGTTGAGGAAGGCTGGAGAGTTGAGGAGACTTGCAGTAACTCAACCTCCAGCAGTGACCACAAAGAAACTGGTTTGAACATGCAGATGATAATAATAATAATAATAATAATAATAATAATAGAGTTGCAATGGTGATTCACTGGGAACTGAGTAAACAAATGGGATTCAACCATACGGAAAAGTGGTACCAGCACAAACCAGAGGCACACCTGGAGAATGGAAACCACAAATTACTCTGAGAGTTAGACATCCAAACTGACCACCTCATCCAGGCAAGAAGACCAGACTTGGTAATTGTAGACAAAAAGAGGAAAACCTGCCAAATAATAGATGTGGCTCTGCCTGCACATCATAGAGTAAAGAGGAAAGAGAGTTAAAAACTGGAAAAATATCAAGATATAGCAAGAGAACTGAAGAAGATGTAGAATATGGAAGTCAGGCTAATGCCAGAAATAGTAGGCACACTGGGAACTGTCCCAAAGACACTGAGGGCGAGACTGGAGGAGATTGGGAAAAGGGGAAGGATTGAGACTGTACAGACCACAGCATTGCTAGGAACCGCACGGATACTGAGGAAAGTGCTGGAAATATAAGGACTGCAACACTAAACCTTAGCAGTGGCCTAACGGAGGAAGGAAAATGAAAGAGGGGATGTGAACCACAGCACCGGCATGATAGGCAAGGGAGAGAAGAGATGTTGGCTGAAAACTTGTCACTCAGCCTTCAGCAATGACCACCGAGCAACTGGTGTGAAACTGTAAACCATGGTCTATGAGAATGAGGAGAGGAGAGCTGGAGACTTGAGAAGACTTGCTGTCACTCAACCTCCAGCGGTAACTACCAGGCAACTGGTATGAGATTGCAAATGATAATAGTAATGATAATAATGAATAGTGCCCTTATGCAGCTATGGCAAGCTGTCCCTTCCCAAGCAGAACATACAACAAATTTCCTCCATGCTTCTCAGTATCGGCCAGATTTCAAAGTTCTTCCAAATTAAGCAAAGTGCAATTTTTGAGGATTGACTTAAGGGCGACAAGTGACATCACTCATTTCACCCGCTATTTTGCCCATAGCCGGATTGAGAGGAGAGGATTCATGTCTTTCCCAAGGGCATTAGTGCGAGGTGAATGCAGATAGTTCTAGTCAGAGTTTAAACTTGGCTTACCGCTTCCATTTTGCATGCTGCTGTTCACTTGGCGCCTCTTACTAAAATATGGTTGCCCAAATTTAAAAGAGCTCATTCGAGTGACTGAAAAATATTTTTTTCTCTTGCAGGTTTAGAAATATCACAAATCTGAATTAGACGTCCAACATGGTGTCTGCCAATGGTACAATATCCCAAATCACTGAATCTTTGCCACAAGATGGAGGCAACAACGAAGTGGTTCCATGGAAGGGAATGCTTTACAAGTTGTATGGCAGTGAAGCCGAACTTTTTCTCAATTCTAACATGCATTTTAAAAAGAAACTCAACCCCAGATTGCTAAAACTTGGTGGTAAGTTACTTTCATTTATAAGTCATTTGCTACATGAGGCGAGCTGTGTTGTACATAGTAGGCAGTTTTTTTTATATGTAAAAATCAATGTTTTTGTGAACGTCTATGCTTCTCATCAAAGAATTGATTTTAACTAAATTTCAAGTGTAATCATTGCTGTGATCCAATTTATTGAATGAAGAGTTTTGATAGTAGCACACTATGGCTATGTCAGAAAAAGAGAAAAGTGAACATGTATTTATTTAACCACACATTAAAATGTGACACAAGCTTGAGTTTGATCGTGGGGGGGGGGGCTTTCAAATGTAGATGTGAGCTAGAACAAAAACTGCTCTATCCCTATAAACAGTATGATGAAGGCCTCGGGGTGAGCTCAACCATCTCTTTTCAGTGCATTGGGAAGGTGCTGCCTTGGGTTACTGGAACCTCTGAGAGTGGGCATACTTTACTTTTTTGTGGCCATAGTGGAGATGAGTAAATCTTTGAAAAAAAAGATTTCTCCCTAGTAATAAAACTAGACATATTTAGCAAGCTAGTTGTTCTGGAGATCAACTCAATTCAAACCAGAGCCAGCTTGACATATAAAAAAAACGTAGTGGCTGTATAGAACCTCATGGCCACCTGAGGGCCCTCAAGATGGTGGGAGGTCCAAAATCAAATTCTGCTAAGGGCTCCATAAAGGCTTGAGCCAGTCCTGATTCACATGCTGATTATGAATATTTCTTTTCTTTTTCTTTTATCATATCAGTCTGGGCAGCATTGCTAAAAATTATACAATATTTATGGTGTCAGAATAAATGCAAACCATTGTCTGCAATTCTTCGAGGACATTCCCAAATTGATTTTAAATAAGATTTTTTAAATATTCTCAAAATTTCTTGAATTAATTATGTGTTTTGTCTATGAGTGCATATAACATATATGCGTAGAATCAAAATGAGTGCAATCTGCATTTCCATTGGTTGGCAATGATGATTTGAAAAATTGGAAAATCAGAAAAAGGACGATCGATGAATAAGATATTTTTCTCGTCTTTTGTTGGTCACTGATCACTGAAACAGTCTTAATTTTCAGAAATCAATTGCCATTTCATATTCTGCTGGCCTCGTTTCCACATTTGATCTATGTTGTGAGTTGTGATGTCCATCAGTTATCTGTCATTCTTGCAACATGACCAGCCTATTGCCTTTTGAGTTTCCTAATGGTTTCTATGATGATGTTGTGGACTCCTGTTTTTTCCCCTTATATACTGTATTGTCTCATGGTCTCTCCATGTGAAGTTGAGTATGATTCTCTCATGTGCACATTGCATGGTTCTCAGTTTGAGGGTCAGTCTCTTGTTTATGCTCCATATTTCAGTGCCATAGGTAACTATCAGGGGAATGCACTGGTTATATACTTTTCTTCCTAGGATTAATGGGATTTTCTTGTTCTTGAAGATTGAACTTGTTTTACCAAAGGCTTGCCATCCTAGAGTGAATCTTCATGATTTCTTTTGAGGATTCCATGAAGATTCGTTGTCGTAGGTACATTCTTTGCTTCATGGTTGGGGCTCTTCCGAGTCAATTTTTTATTGTTTTTTTTTTTTTGAAGAAGGTGTTCTTGATTTTGTAGCGGTTTGTCATCGCAAAATTTCACAAGGTCTTCACTTTTCTCTTTCCATACTTAATATCTGAACTTGCCAAAGGAAGGTTCATTTCTTTGTCTTATCTGTGCATTGAAGTTTTCCATAATGACATTTTCCCATAAGTATTTTCCGCTTAAGGATAACAATCTAACTGATAAAAATATATGTTACACAACTATTGAAACAGTGAACTCTTCCACTGAATAGTGTTCCATGGGGGGTTTCTTCTGAAAAAAAAAACATATCATAGAAATTGAAATATATCCACAATTTTTTTCACAGGATTAACTAGTTTTTAAAAGGACAAAAAGATCTTAATCAGTTTAGACATGTTCCAATATCACACTCCTAGCCGCGTACTAAAACAGTTTTTGCTTGATTTGAGCTTCAAAACACTTTTCTCTTCTGGGTCTGTTTTTAAACCAGAATAGATTAACTGAAAAAAAAATGGTTTATTGAATAGATAGGATTGTATTAGAAAGAAATCTAAGCGAGCATTTGATAGAATCATTTTTTGTTTGAAAAGAAATTTACCAGAAAGTCTACAGAGTAGATTCTACACTCACAATCATTTTCTTTTTATTTATCAGATTCACATGTAATTCCATTTTAGCTTCCACAAAAAAAGTCTTTCTATAAACTGGGTCATTTCAATAGAGGAGGGGATGGGAGGGCAAAGCTGCTGTGTAATTTACCTCTTCCAAAGAAGTTGAATGAGCAAGATGGCAGATGTCTTCGCTCTTATCTTTTTTGTCTCCCTGTTAGTCCACACAGTATCTCTGTAAGTTCTCAATGGATTTCAATGAAATTTTGTGGAAGGGTAGACAATGGGCTAATATAGAATTCATGGAATTTTTTTTGTTGTGGGAGGGGAGTTATCTAAGAATTACTTTTCTTTGATAGAAAGAAATTCTTCATTTTTTTTTCATATATTTATGTATTCACTCACATCTGTCCACGCAATACTTCCAAAAATTTTTAACTAATTTCAATGGCATTCAACAGACGGGTGAGCCATAAGGAAGAATTGATCAAATTTTGGGGTGAATTCAGAAGATTTGAGTGATATTTTTCGTATCTAAAGAAGAGGTAGAAAACAATCCGAAAGTATGGATATTGAAACACTGTTACCTCCCTGAATCACGGCCATACATGGACTGGTTTCCATTTAGCTTTTAAGTAAGTGTATGGCATTGGCAGAGGTTTGTGCTCTCCGAGTGCTTCTCAAGTTCTTTTCCTGCATCTTATGAATGAGAAGTATCTGAGCAAAACAGATCATGCAAAATAAATAAGACCATTACTGGCTGTAATGTTCCAATTGTCCAGACGATCTCATAAAATTAACAATTGATTAACATTCAATAATAACGAATGAGTCTCTTGCTTTATCCTCTACTCCTACTCCTCCTCAATGTCACCTGCTGCTTACTCTGGAAAAAAAAAGAGAGATGAGTTGAGAAATTAACTCTCCTTCTTTCCTTTCTTTTTCTTCTTCTTTTTACACATTCACTCGGCTCGTGAAGCCTTACGTTATTCTCACCATCTGGCATCATAATTCCAGAAAAATCCATCTACTTTTGTTTATTTTATTCTACTCATTTTTTCTCAGTCTGTTTATATCTCAGGCTATTCAGAACTATCACATATTGTCCATTGGTATCTTATTCTCTTTAAATCTAGCTATTCTATCTCATTCTGCTCATATTTCAGCCTTTTCAAAACTATTTTCCCTCCTTATAAACACCAGAGTCTGTTGTTTTGTAATGCTAAAATGGTCATGTTTTATATTTGCTCATATTCTAGTGTTTAGATCAGTACAACTTTTGTATTCCATACATATCATCCCCAAAAATGTTTGACTTAAAGAGTATGAATTAGATTTTAAATTGCTTACTTGAAGCATTTTTTTTTTTTTTAAATTTCAATACATGAAGTGGGGGATCATTTAGCGTAAGATGTCCCTGGCCATAAAGAAGGAGATCGGTTTTCTATTGGTATTTAGTTGTAAACTCAACCCCTCATGATTAATACATGTCTATCTATTACTCCAAGTGACTAGTCTGTATCAGTTTTCTGTTGCTATCAACATCACTTCAATTGAAAACTGAGTGTTGAACCTCTTTTTGTACCTATAACTGATGAAAGCCTTCTTCAATTTAGGATCTTTCATAGAACAGCTTAAAGGGGATGAATAGTTGAGAAAAAACTTTGTGTCATCCAGTATGAAAATACTGTCATATGACGGGTTATATTCTAGTTATTGTATAAAACCCTATGTCACTCTTTTATTTGTTGGTTTCTATCATGCTTTTGTAAACAGAAAAAAAGGAAGGGAGTGAAGCAAAGCTTGTGTCCACGTGTTTGCATATACTAAAGCACACAGCTATAACTACTGCTGCTGATTTCTTTGCAGTAGTATAGAAATACAAAGATAGGCATCTCCAATTTTTCACTAATAAAACTAACATTTAGCTAATTTTAAAAACAAAATTCATATTCTACCCAAAACTGTTGTTTTATTGAAAAATAGAAAATATAGAAATGTTGTAGAAAAATTGACAGAAATATAAATTTTGCTTGAGATACAGGTTTTTTTCTTTGCAATGAATATGTTAATACTGATATACGTATTTATGTAATATATCCATCATTTTTATGGGTACTAAGCGAATCTCTCAAATATTGTTCATATTCTGTTCATATCCATCTAACAGTCTATTCCCATCAACTAATATCAATCTATCCTATTTGATTTCTATCTATCTATTATTTTAGTCTTCATATGTTTTTATGTATCTATTATTTTTTTCTGTCTGTTAATATCTGGCTTTGTTCCCCAATCTCTTTACATCACATTTTCTCTCTTTCTTTCTTTTCTTTTTTTTAAAATGATTTTTGGGGAATTTGTTGCTGGCTTTCTTCTACCCTTCTTAAAAAATTTATTCAACTCGGCTTCCTTTTCTTCATTGAACAACTGTAGCCATTTAAGATGGCAAACAGTTCTATCCTTGTTTTATTTTCGCATGTCTTCAAGTCTTTGTGTAATTGTTTGTGTGTTTTAATGCTCCTGGCCATGGTGTTTTGTCTACAGACTTGAAAATTGGCATCAGTACTCCACTAGACCCCTTCCAAATATGTTTTTTTATGATTTTTGGAAAAATTAATCTTTTTTTCATCTTTTCTAGATCTTATTTTAGTGGGTTTATTAATAACATCTAGATTTTCCATGATCTAGATGTTTCTAAAGTTATTTTTCTGTATTTTAGATGTTTTCCAGTAGAAAATACCAGTGATGGCATAAATAAATCTTATTCTGTGTTTATTCTTCGATGTGATTTTTTTATATGACTTCAAATTTTGCATTTATGGTTATTGACTTTGATGGCGAGTCTTTCTTTCTAAAATTTTTCATTATCTCCATGGAATTTGTTTTTTCCTCTCGATATTCAACTTTCATTCATTTTTTCAATCTCTTTTTCTTCTTTTTTTCTCATTTTTCTCATTCTTTCTCTTTCCTCAACTCCCTTTTTCAATTCTTTTTCTCTCTCACTCCTCTCTTTATTCAATGTTTTCTTATTCTCATCTCTTCTTCTCTTTATCCTCCATTCTTCCTGTCTTTCTTTCTTCCTTTTTTCCTTTCTTTCATTCTTCTTTCTCTCTCTCTCTCTCTCTCTCTCTCTCTCTTTCTAGACTTAGGTTAGTCCATAGGTCAGCAACCTATTTGCCTCTGCAGGCCAGATCACATATCAATGAACAGTCAGTGAGCCAGATAAATGACAAAAAAAATTGGCATATTTGGATTATCAATTTAAATATATCTAGTTGTATCTCGCCTAAAATCAATGAATAACACATGCAAGAAAATCATTAGTGCTCAAACAACGATGCCAATTAGTAATCAAAGAACAAAATTTAGTGGCAATATATTTCAACTGTGCCGTCTTTTGGATCTATTAAAAAGATAGAGAATCTTTCAAATATAAATGGTAAGCACAGTGTCCTTAATATTTGCTTGAGGGCCACTCAACCTAGCCATAGATAACCAACCCTTGAATTTGTCTTTTCTCTCTTTAATCTTTATGCTTAGCTAAGTGCAATAAATATTTACTGTATCAATTGTCAGTCACTATATATGAAGGTCAGGGTTGTACGTAGCAAAGCTCATCTTCAAATTGCTCAAGCCTTGCCGTTCATTAGCCCATTTTCAAAATGACTATGCTCTCTTAATACGATGAAAAACAATGTTTCAAAACTTCGCTTCATTAAATATGATTCTTTTACATGTTCTCACAATGATCTAACAGTTATCTCAAAATAGATTTCTCCATGATATATTGATATTTAAACCAATTTCACAAATTTTTGAAATCCGTAAATACTCAGTGAGTCCTTACCCCTGCCAAAAACATTGTTAGAAAAACCTGATAGAAAATCAGCTCATATATAACTATGATGCCTGGGAGATAAATGTAAAAAGATTTCCTGGACCCATCTCAAAATTTAACCAACTCTTCCTTACCTCATAATCTAATGTTTCAGAAAATGTCAATGAAATTCAATGGGAACTTTTTTGAGATATATCAACGACGAAGGGGAGGTAACTGTAAAAGAATTTCCTAATCTGTTCCAAAATTCCATCAATTCTTCTTTGGCCTATGCCCAATCCTTTCATAAAATTTCACTGAATTTCATTCAGAACTATTGGGGATATTGTATTGAACAGACAAACTGACATGAGTGAATACATATACCTCTCCCAATTTCATTGCCGGAGGTAATTGATGTTGAGAGAAAGTGTCAAAAACCATCAACCAAAACTGTCAACAGAGGTTTCTCCAGTTTTCAAGTTAGTCTGACTGGCAGGTTATGTATGTATATATGCATCAGATGGAAAATATAAACATTTACTCCAGATTTTGTCTTGAAAAAACTTCTTTTTTTTTTGTTTCTTGGAAATACACACCTACCCCTAAATAGGATTTTAGTGGAGTGGTTCAATTTGCCATGTAAGTTTATGGTAAATTATTTCCTTTTGCATCAGGCAGCATTGCTCTTTTTTGAAAAATCAGACTTTTTTTAGTGATTACTGTCCAACAAAAAGCAAAAGAAATAGCTAATTCATTGATCACCCCTTTTTCCAAATCTTTTCTTGATCACCCTCCACATGGAATTCTGCCAAAAGACGTATGTCACGTGATGATTTCTATTTTGTGACTAAACAAACCTGGTATCATGTTTATTTATATGGCTTCTGTGCTTAAAGCGTCAGACAGCTGTGTTGTCCTGATTCATTGATTAACCCTTTTTCCAGTGTTTTAGTTAATCATCCCCAACATGGCATGCTACCAAAAGATATTGGTCACATGACTGTTTCTGTTGAGTGTCAAACCAGACCTGTTTGAGATTTCAAGTCAGGACTTTCTTTCTCCCATGTGAGTTGATCTTTTAAAGGTTTTGGTTCTCTTTATCAGACAAGAGAAACCTACGAGTACAAAACCAATCGGTGCATAGGTAGATTGGTGACCAGTTGTACAAGAAGGTTGATAACTAGGTAGCAAAGCCCGAAGGTAGGTAGGTAGGTAAGTAGGTAGGTAGGTAGGCATGTTCCTTGACGAAGATACAAGTCGATTGGATAATGGAGTTCCCTGTGTAAAGGTCCTGTGGGCAGTGGAATAACTTTGTAACAAGCTGTTCTCTCTAATGTAGACATTGTCGTCTCCTATTAGTAACACCTTTTGGTTGGCAGAATGCAATCGCCAATGTTGTAAGGATCCATGGTGTCCGTCACAATTACTTCCTGCCAATTTCTGACAGGAGAAGGAACGGAAAGACGGGAAGAACAGAGAGGATGATGATGATTGTGATGATGATAGAAAATCCAATTGGATGCAAGATGATATGGCTGATTTGTGTGATCTCACCTGGATGTATGCAATTGTCCACAGGTTCGCACACACAAAGAGGAGGAAGAAGAAGGAGAGGAAAGGAAAATGAAAAGGGAGCTGAAAAATTTTTAGAAGTAAAAGAAGGTATAGGAAGAGAGGAAAAGGAAAGGAGAGAAAGAGAAGAAGAAGAAGAAGAAGAAGAAGAAGAAGAAGAAAAAGAAAAAGAAGAAGAAGAAGAACAACAACAACAACAAAGGAATGAATTGGAAAAAAGAGGTGAAAAGTTGGAGAAATGAAAGAAAAGAGGAAAAGAAAATGGAAAAAGATAGAAGAGAAGGAGAGGAAAGGATAAAAGAGAAAATGGGGTAGTGAAGGAAGAAGATGAATGAGAAGAAGAAAATGAGAGGTGGTGGGATGAAAAGCAAAAGGGAGGAACAGGGAAAGCAAGAAGGAGAAAAAGAGAATGAAGGATGATGAAAGAGGAGGAGGAAAAAAAGGGGGTAAAAAAGAAAATGGAGAGAAGGCGGAGGGGGAGAAAGAGAAAGAGAAGAAAATGAGAAATAGTAAAATTCAAAGTAAGAAAGAAATTTTTTTCGAGGAAACCAGACAATCCTCTATTACATACAATACAGTCGAATCCTATATACCAAGAAGGGCATTAGCCGCAATTCTAGGACGATCGCCTGATGTTGGCACTGGGAATCCATCACCCACATTGTACCTCCCCATTACACTAAAAAAGAGATTTTTAGATGGTTCTTAACCATTTTACCCATACCTTCTCCCTAGCAATTGGACTTTACCTGGGTTCCGCAAATCTGTGATGAAACATAAATCTTAATATATTATGTTCATCACAATATTATGAAAAACACTTGTTGAGAGAATTCCCCAAAATTATTAGAGAATTCTTAGTTTTTTCCTGTTGATGCGCATGGGCTAATGAAGTTACCTATGCCCCCTCATGGCCCCTAGTTAAGAATCCCCAGAGATCCTTCTCCAGTCACTATCTCTGGGATTTCAAACAGGACCATCAACATTGCATTTTATAAATGTGAAGTTATTGGTACATGAATCAGTCTGTAGCCTAATGATCAAAAAGTACAACAAATATTCAGATTCCAACATAATCTCCTTCCTCGCCAATCTGCTTTCAATATTCAGTGGTAAATATTACAGATTAAACTTTATACAATGAATATTCCAGATCAAGATTTAGCAAATAACTAAGTGTCAGACTGCGGATCTATTGATCTACCCTTGTATGTGAAAGTATGCACCCGTACATAAATATGTGCACACCAACACGCACATGTATGATCCATATTTCTCAGCGTTATTTATTTGAATAGAATTTAATCTAAATTCCAAAAATTCAACTGATGAATTAAAAGTAAAAAAATAAATAGATATACCCAACTTAATAATATTACACTGTCAAAAAATTACAGATTTTTTCTTGCTAGGTACGGATTCTGAAGTGTTACAAAGCCCGGCTAATTTGAATTCTATAAATTCAACTAAAAAATTAATATGATAAAAAAAATTCTAATAGAAATACCCAATTTTATAATATTGAAAAGAAAAAAATTTTTTTTTGCTAAATATGAACTTCCAAACTACTGTGTTATAAAGCGTGGATAATTTAAATCCTAAAAGTTTAACAAAAAGATTAGAATAGTAGAAATTAACAGGTCTTGTTAATCCCTCAATAGAAACTGTCACATGATCAATCTTCTTTGGCAGCATGCTGTGTTGGGGATGATCAGTTAAAAATTTGGAAAAGGAGGTGCTCAATGAATAATTTACTCTTCTCACCTCTCAAGGAGCAGTGATCAGAAGTCCAAATTTTCAAAAACAAGTGTGAATGCTGCTGAAACAAAGAAAGGGACCGATTTAGCATAAATTTACATTGAAATTGCCCCTCCCCAGGCTATTCCCTAAACTAAGAACCTATTTTGGGAAGATATTTTCAAAAATAAAAAAAAACTTGTTTTAGACATGTTTAAATTTTCAGCCCTCTGGCTCCATTGGTGCTGCCTGTACACATGATACATACACATATTCATACCTGCATACCTAGCCAACCAGACCAGCTTGGAAACTGATGAAACCTATGCTGACAGTTTTGGTTGATTGTTTCTAATAGAATACCTAACTTTAATAATCTTACACTCTTGAAAAAATTAACTTTTTTTTTTTTCTGCTGGATACGAACTTGTGTCGTACTATGTTAGAAAGGATGGCTATTTATTTATATCAGGGATGATAGGAAGCCAGACAAGCGTTAAGGTCTTGTTAGTATCAGCCATCATTCAACATTGGCAGCTCATTTGCACGGGGCCAGAGAAGTGTAAAATCATTCAAAGTGTCTAATCAGGTGAGAGGCTATAATTGAGCTAGAAGCACAACCATCAAATCCTCTATTGAAAAGGGTGTGACTCTGGTGTGTATGCAGGTGTATATTGAATCCCAAAACAAAGGTGAAAATAAAGAAACACCTGGCCAATGTATAAGGAATCCTAAAACTCAATCTGTGTATCTAGAATAGATCTAGAGGTGAATGCTTTTGTACTGAGCCCTTATTGCAGCCCTGGTGGTCTTGCACTTAATTTGGTCAACACTGGAAGTGTTAGAGGAAGCTGTCTGTAAATGGACGAAACCTCAACTGTAATGTGGGGTTAGTAATTATAACTGAATCTCATTTGGTAAGTACATACATGTGCGTCCACTCGGGAGGGGTAAGAAAAAGGACCTTACTCTCCCCACCTCGGATCAGGCCTTCTCAACGAGGGCAAGGGGATTTGAGAGTTGTGACTTTATAGAGGCTGGGGTAAAGGGGTCACTATGATCACTGACAGCTTTGGGCAAGTCACAGCTTAAGAACTCGTTAGTCCCTTTCCTGACATCCGACATCCGGCTATAGCTTTTCGAATCCATCCTTTTTGCCTGAAACCCCCAGAAAAAGTGACAGCGGATGTCGATGAGAGGGGGAAGAAGCCAGAAAGAAAGAACAAGGAGCTCAAGTCAAGAGTACATGCTTATTTATACACAAAAGGCTCTCTGTATCCATCTTGATCAGTTCAGAAGTCTGTGATTCCAGGGCTTTTTGTCACGAATATGTCTAAAGGTTTCTTATTTATTCATAGAAAGGACGCATAGGAGTGTGAAGACTGATTGCAGTGAACAAGGAAACCTTTTTATTTTTCTCTCTTTTCTAATTCGTTTTTTCCCTTCTACCAATGAAGTTGGAAGAGATATAAGTATTCACTCACGTCTCTCTATCTGTTTGTCCACTCAATATCTCCAAAAGTTCTCAAATTTCAATGAAATTTTGTGGAAGGGTGCTCCAAGTAACAAGACTATCATCCAAGTCAAGTTGCATCAAACTCAGGGTCATCTTGGAAATATTTTAGGCCCATGGGCAAAGCAATCTAGTGAATTTGGATTGTGGACCATTGGCTGGGATTTCATACATGGATTCAATGAAGAATCAAAAACTGCTTAAAACATGAAAGTAAATGTAGGTTTACATGAGGTTATCTATATTTACAACTCAATCATATGAGCATTATTTTTTATTTTTCAAATTTGATTTTAGGGACCATAAAATCATTTGACCCCACGGGAAAATTGCCTTGTGTGCCCATGTGATAAGATGGCCTAGTTAAGAATATCATTTATGAATTGAAGCCAATGTTTGTCTTGGTACATAGGATTCAACTGGATCCTATATAACAGAGGACTTTTCAAATATCTTGGCTCTTCCTCATTTGATTGCCAGGCTTTATATACATAGGATGAAGTTTTTAAAACATATGTAGGACAGAGAGATATAAAAAAATGGAAGGGCAAACTCATATGAACAGGAAAATGGGTTGATTGATTGGAAGACAAACATTAGCCCAAGATACATTTTGTTATGAGGTCAATAGTCAAACAGACCTTTTTTTGTTTAGATACTTTTTTCTCATTAAATGAAGTATCATTAACTAATGAATTAGGATGAACGTAAAAAGTCATCACAAAACTGATAAATAATTGTGATTTTCTGTTTTGTTTCTTTTACTTAACTCTTCAAATCATAAACAGCTTCTTAATGTTCCTAATTGATAGTGGAACTCTTCTGTGCAGGAAATAAATTTAGTTAAAACTATTATGACAGAGAAAATTAAAAAAATCTTTTTTAAAAATCACCTCAAGCTGGGAGGGAAATAACTTTGGTCAGTCGTTATTCCCTTGCTATTGAAATTTAGATTTTCTCATATCATATGAATTTGAGAGTTAAAGTTAAACAAAGTCCCAGTTCTTGTGTGTGATAGTTGGACTATTTCCCTCACCTATGGTGCTCATGTTTTCACAACATTTCAGCTATGTACCCTCCAGCCTTATTCAGACGTTCTTTGTTCTAGAATATGGAAATTAATTCTCACAACGCATGTTCCCTGTTCTAGAATATGGGAATTTAGATGATGGAAATGGTCCTACTAAACCACATACAATGATTAAATCACTGTAACTCAATTCAAACAAGAAAAGTCTTTGTTAAATCTTTAAAAAAAAACCTAGGTCTGATTAGTCAATCCATAGAAACTGTCATATGACTATCTTTTGGCAGTATGCAATGTTGGGATGATCAATTAAAAAATTGATGATCGATTAATAAATTACTTCTCTCGCCTTTTGTTTGATTGCTAAGAAGTCTGAATTGAAAAAAAAAAAGCAAGCGTAAATGCTACCAGACACAAACTAAAAGACTGATTTTGTATAAACTTACATAGTAAATTCAATTCTATCTGAAAACTGGGGGTGGGGTAAAAAAAAGACACCGTTTTTTCTGGAAATAATAAGGAGTAAATGTTTTATTTTTCAGTCCCCTAGATCCATTGGTGCAGCCTTGCCATATGGCACATACATACATACATACATAGCAAGCCAGCAAGCCAAGCAGAATCACTTAAAAACCAAAGAAAAATATGTTGACAGCTTTGGTTCTAGACAGCTTTGGTTGTTGACAGTTTTGGTTGACATTTTCTAAAAAATTATCAGGTTGCCAAAATTTGACCTTTGGCCCTCAGACTCTCGTGCATTGAGTGTCAATCAGATTGACATTAAATCAGTTCCCTGGGCCAGAACGACTTTTGTGAATCGCTTCTAATAGCTGCATAATCTTCATTCCCAACTGAAATGCAAGTTGCGTCTCTGGCAAATCATTGATTGCAGGTCCAAAATATGGCAGTTGCTGAGGGTACCTAAGCTTTTCGTTAGTGTTCTTCCAGTCAGAGTGAAGATCAGGCATGTGGGAGAAATGAGAGCTGCAGGCCGAAACAATTGATATGCAAATTGAACTGTCGTATTTATCAGAAGCTGCCATTCACCAGCTGTTAGATATTCTGAGGAACTCTTATTGAGAGGAGGTAAAAACGGTGGTGCTCATTCAGCACTGGAGTCCATTGCATCACTGGACCATAAAGGGGAAAAAAATTGACTGATTAGTGTTTCTTTGACTCTCTCTGTCAACATTGACTTTCTTTCTCATCCTTAAAGAAACTTATATTATTTTTATTTTATATTAATTTCTCTCTTTTATATCTATTATTTTCATTCTCTTCTCTTCTTCACCTTTTTTTTCTCAGACTCTCTGTTTTTTTAATTATGATTTCTTATACTCTGTTTCATGTTCTTTTTCATTTCCTTTCTTGCTTGGAATTATATTTTATTCACACAAACATAATAGCTCTCTTTTTTTCTCCTTCTTTTCTCTCCTCTCTTACTCATTCTCTCTCTTTCTTTCATCAATTTTTTCTCCTATTCTCTCTAGCATTTCTTATCCTCTCCTACGCTTACTCTCATTCTCTCTCTCTTTCTATCACTTTTCCTTTTTTTCTCTCATTATTCTTTTTCTCCCTCATTCTTTCTCCCCTTCTCCCTGTCTCTCATTGTCTCTCTCTCTCTCTTTTTGCCCTCCCTTCCTCCTTCCTTCTTTCATGTTCTTTTTCTTTTTTCTATGAGGAAACTTACTTTTTCCCTCACTTCAGAGAAATACCTATATGCAGTAGTAAAAATGCAGGAGATGGGATATGTTGGGATACAGCATATAACTACTTCTCAATTTCAAGCTTTTTTCTGTGCTCAATGTCTACTAATGGAGACATTACTATATACCTAGTTTCCAAAACCCAGCTCTACTGTATACTTAGTTCCCAAAAGCCAATTCCCATCAACTGCCCAGATGTTCTATTTATGTTCCTGTCATCTCATTCTGTCTTCTTCAATCTTCATCTCAAACTATCACCTTCCATCACTATATATATATATATATATATATATATATATATATATATATATATATATATATATATATATATATATATATATATATATGTGTGTATGTTCATATATATGTATGTGTGTGTTTATATATATATATATATATATATATATATATATATATATAAATTTGTATGCATCTGAAGATATCTAAACATGCATCTGTAGATATATATATACATGTTGGTATACATCCTTCTATATATGTATCTCTATGCCTATATATATATATGCATCAATCAGCGTATGTTTACTTATGCATGTATATACATGAAAAAATATATATACACAGATATTCACAAATACACATGCTTGTCCCCTGCACGGGTGTATAAATATATATATATATATATATATATATATATATATATATGTTTTAACCTTAAATTCTCATTTTCCCTATTCACAGTCTATATCTGCTCTTTTGTTTCTTTCAACATGATCATTATGTTATTAAAAAACGGATATATGATCTGACAGAATGATTATAAATTGCATTATATTATATTGAAATTCTTATTTGAACTGAACCTCCATTATTACACAATGTATGTATCATTTGGCCTAGACAACAGAAATAGAATAAACAATCAAAGAAAATATGGCTGGTAGGGTAGCCGATTCAACTTAGTGCTGCTCTTACCATTGAGCTGAACAGCCGCTGGCATGTATATGTAATTATAAATTGCGTTATATCATTTTGAAACTCCATTTGAAATGTTCTCCCGTTATAACACAGTGAATGCATCATTTGGCCTAGACAAGGAAAATTAAACAATTTAAGGAAATAGGGCTGTGGCAGGAATATATATATATATATATATATATATATATATATATATATATATATATATATACTGAGGTGTATCAATAAGTCCATAGCCTGACATAGTAATTAGCTAAATCTTGATCGGAAATTTTCACTCAAGTGCATTGATGAGGAAGAAGAGTGATTACGTTGAAAGAAAAATGTATTTATTATGCAAAATGAATACTTTTTTTTATTATTAGGCTACCAAAATATTTAGGATAATAGGATGCCCAGATATATATATATATATATATGTATATATATATATATATATATATATTATTGTGTTATATATTCAAATATATATTCTCTCCCATAAATGAGCATATCTGCTACTTTTCTACGGAAAGTTAATTTCTTCAAACAAAATGATGAAACCCTGCTGTATTTGGTCTTGGAAAAAATCAACATTCAATACAGAGCGTTTGGGTGTACTCATTTATGAGCAATACTTAGTGTGTGTATACATACAAATATATTGATATTCGTGTATGCATACGTGTGTGTGTATAGTTTATACCACATTTCCCTCACAAAATCATACCTACCGAAGTGCTCCCATAATTCATGGCCTTCTGCCAGATTTGCTCTCACCTTTTCTCATTTTACTTCTCCCTCCATTTACTTCCCTCCTTCCATTGCTTCCCTCTCTTTATTCTCTTTCCCTCTTTCCATTTCTCATTGTATTCTTCTCTGTCTATTCTGATTTGTCCTCCTCTGTTATCTGCCTCTAAAGCCCTCTCCATCCTACTTATCTTTTCAGAAACCATCTACTAAAACTGTCAACATAGATTTCTTCAGTTTTTTGTGGATCTGGCTGGCAATATTTGTTTGTATGTATCACGCATATAGGTCACACCAATTGAGCTAAAGGGATGATAATTTTAACATATACTCCTTATTATGTCTGGAAATAACTTTTTCTAAATTCTGAGAATAGGTTTTATGGGGGGCTCAATTTGTGATGTAAGTTTATTTTAAATTAGTCCCTTAGTCTGTGTCTAGCTCCATTCATGCTTGGTCTTTGAAAATTCTGATTTTCAGTGATCACCACCCAACAAATAGCGAGACAAGTAACTTATTCATTGATCACAACTTTCTCCAATTTTTTGATTGTTCACCCCCAACATAGCATTCTGCCAGAAGTCTTGCATTTGACAGTTTCTATCAAGTGACTAACCAGACCTGCCTCTCTATTTTTCAGTGTATGCCATTTTCTTCCTCTCTATTCCCATTGTTTCTTCTCTAACATCTCTCTCTAGGGCCCTCTCTCTCTTCTTCTCTTTTTCTCCTTTTTTTTCACTTCCCCTCTAGCTTCGTCTCTCTTTCTCATTTCTTCCCTCCCTCATATTTTCTATTTCTCCCCTTCTTTCTTCCCCTCTGTCTTCCTTATTGCTCTTTCTGTTTC